>CM068587.1:50160000-50770000 GCA_035048485.1 Pteria penguin | reverse complement strand
GCTAATTCAGATATTTATTTGTGTGAATGTTGGGATTTTATGTGTCTGAGCTGAAGTTTAACTTTACACCACGAATATTGATTCAATATTGGATTAGATTGGCTCCACCATTTAGTTTAATGAATTTTATAAAATGGATTAAATTACGCTTCCTCTGAACCATTGTATATTTAGAGGAGTTATTCCGCTTACATCAAAGTATATTTTATACATATGTAATATCAAATTCTGTGCTGTTCATAACACAGGGGTTCACATATGTTCTTCAAGTAGACATATTTTGTTATTTTCCATTTGTTTTTCATTTTCACTGATTTTGTATGTCCTCTGGTTTTATGATTTTTGGACTTGTGGTTTGGATTTTTCCATCATCTTTACATGTGAATTTGTTTTGAAATAATTTCCTGAAATCTTATTTGTAAGCATTTAGTATGATTGGTAAACTATTTAGATGCCTTTCAAAATTTACCAACAACTTTGCGACGACCGTTGACTAGAAAGAACTAAAAATAGGATGAAAATCCCACATTTTACGTTTCACAAAAGTCCCATGTTCATGGTTGTATTTAACTTTTAAAAGCTTGACCTAGTGTACTGAAGCTTTTTAGAAGATAAGTAAATAGTGCATCAGAGTACCTTTCAAATCTTACTTAGGACTTCACGACAGCTGTTATTTGAATTGAATGAACTAATAATAGAATGAAATCCAATGTTCTGTGTTTCACAAAATCCCCAAGGTCATATCTCTTAAAAGACATTGGCCACTTGTCAAAAGGATCAAGGTAATATTTTCCAATACTTCTTTAGAACTTCTCCAAATGCAATGCCCACAAAAAAAAAAGATGTAAAACCGGAAGCCAAAATCACAAAAATATTATCGTGAACACAGTAATTTTGTTTTATTTAGGTGGAGTCTGCTTCGTAGTTACAGTCTCACCAAGTTATAGATTTTGAAATCTCATTCTTATAGCGCTTTTGTATTTTCATGTAGTACATAGTATACGTAGAAAGTGTTTTTCTCAATGTCCTGGAACAAGTATTAGGGTATTGGCATCATCTACTGGTGGGATTTGATTCAATCTTCCATCTGGAAATAAAAGATTGGAATTAAAATATCCAGGATGTTCACAAGTATATAATAAGATTAAGATTTCGTTTGAATAGATCAATAACTTCTTTTACAGTGTTATAATACACAACACTTGGGCATATCTATCTATATATATATAAATAAATCAATAAATATATATATACATTTATTTTTTTATTTACATATATATATATATATATATATATATATATATATATATATATATATATATATATATATATATATATATATATATATATATATATATATATATATATATATATATATATATATATATATATATATATATATATATATATATATATATATATATATATATATATATATATATATATATATATATATATATATATATATATATATATATATATATATATATATATATATATATATATATATATATATATATATATATATATATATATATATATATATATATATATATATATATATATACACACACACGGGCCTTTATCTAGTGTTTCAAGCCGGCGTGGCCTAGATGTATCGCGCTGGACTCCTATTCGGGAGGCCGGGGTTCGATTCCCGCTCTGGTCATGTCGGTGTACTGTCTTTCGGATGAGACAGTAAAAACCGAGGCCCCGTGTCGTGGTATGCATGGCACGTTAAACATCCCTCACTGCTTCGGGTGGGTCCGTTGAAAAGGTCAAAATTTGTATGCCCCGCATCAAGCAGATGCCGTCACCATATACGTGAAATATTCGTGGTGTGACGTTAAACAAAATTCAATCAATCAATTATTATCTAGTGTTTCTAAGAAATTATACAATACCAGGTAATGATCTCATGGATAACGTGTTCTTTATAACTATATCAAAGACGGATTTTGAAGGATATTTATGACTAAACATTTTATCTGTTCATGTCAATTAATTATGTTTTTAATTGCTCTTTAAAATTTTATTGTAGGCAAGCCTGTCTATTTAATATAAAATGTCTTTTACATGAAGTGTTAATGCAAGTAAAAATGAGTAAGTACCGAAGAGTAAACCATATCTCATAGTCCTTGGAATAAAAGGACAATACCGTGTATAATGTCATATTCAGACAAATAAAATCGAGGTGAGACCAGGTGCTCGGAGGAGTAAGCATCTCCTGGTTGCATGCAACACCCGTCGCAAATGTCCTGCAACAACCTGTCAAGTCGAGGAGGTAAATACATAAATATACACTTACGAACCCACGAAGGAGACAAGAACATGCAGTCAAATTTTCCCATTCAAGGCAAGTCTAATGAATGCAAGTCTTAATGTTTTACCACGACAACAAATCATATATTATCAGTGTTATTCAAAGAGTTGTCTCTTACCTCTAAATTCAGTCTGGATTAAATCTTCTTGGCTGCAAAGAATGTAAATATTCAAATCGATTTCTTGACTTCTCCACACTTTTCTCTCATTTCAACAATCTAAGCACTTTACGTAGATTTATGTTAAAATAACTTTTCCTTAGTTTTTATATTCTATTCAAAAGTGGGTTTCATATTCGAATTGTATTAATAATGAAATGTATGATATTAAAATAAATGTAATACATGTACAATATTTTGTATGTATACATAAACTCACAATCTAGAAATATGAAAATTTAAAAAAAAAATGTATATTTACTGTTGATATATTTTATCATTTTTCAATTTCGTGTGAATCATTGTGTGAATATATATATATATTATATTACCATTGAACTGTGTCAGATAATTGCTCTCCGAAATTGCTTTGATTCCTAGACTTCATATGTTTAATGACAAATGCAGCACCAGTTATAGAAGCCACTGTTAACAGACAAAATGACGTTAATACTAGTGCCATCAGATCTATACCTGCAAAACATCAAGACTCTAAATAAAAAATCGTGGAAATTAGTTTGAACAAGAATTATTTTTAACATTCACAGTTTCTGTCTCTAGTGTCTCTCAAGACTCCTGTAAAACCAGTATAGTTCATTCATATCCTTGTTTTCATGCTATCTAAATAGCTCAGTTTTAGACAGAATCAGCCAGAGATGAGAAGCAAAAGAAAGATTGATGCGAAGCGTGATTATATCTACCATAAATATTTGTCTTATTCCATCGTTTCATTGTTTGTAGTTGATAATGTTTCACGGAAGTTATTACAGTTTAAGAAATTATACATTGGATCACTAACAAGATAAAGGATGGCATATATACCATCGCAAAGGAAGAGAGAATCTTAGATAGAATGTGAAGGGAGATATTCAGATAAAGTCAAATACACATGAAAAAAAAAAACACAGAATGCAGAATGTCATAAGTAGACAGATAATTGAAGACCACTTATTCTCTACACAAGCTAACTAGAAAGAAAGATTCATTTATTCCACATAAAGAGGGTTAATTATATGTTAAGTGATAGATCAAAAGGAACAAGGGGCACCGTGCTGTTATTCCTATTTAGTATAGATATTGGTTACTTTTGTTCAGTTTAGTCCAGCCTTTAGATTTATCTTTGAAAATGTGAAGACTATGTTGAAATTGCACTATTACATATATATATATATAATTCTAATTTAGAAACTAAGAAAGTGAGGGGAAAGACAGAAACAATAGGGAGATTTACATGCATTCCATTCTCCTTTCGTTTTGACTAAATCCCAAATTCTTTGTTGACGATAAGTCTAAAGATAATGATATCGTCTTTTAAATATTTGATATCAAACATGCACGATTGTTTCCAAACTTAGTTGCCATATTATGGGTTTTTTTTTTGCATTGGAATGAATAGAAAAACATGTAGTATCAACAAACATTCTTAAAAATGATGACTTCCATACTTAATACGCTGAAAATTTATTATAATGAGAGGTGACTGCCCACCGCGTTTAAAAAAGAAACGTAAATTGATCCACCTCAAACGCATAGCTAACAACGATGCAGCGCATAGGTAATGCACAAAACCATATCCGATGAATGAAAACCTGTGGGTCGAATAACGAACAAATTCATTAGACTTTTTTTACTTAGTAACTAGCTTACCATGGGGTCTATAGTCATGTTTCTCATGCCGTGATGGTTGACGATCTTTATCTCTACTGTTTAAGGTGTCGTTAAAACCTTTCTGTATTATATCTGTTAAAATGATATAATTTTATATAATATCCTGAATGAAATGGAAAATGGGATGACCCAAACATGACGTATTATAGTTTTAATAGCATTATTAGTATATTATATATTTTCTGTTAATGAAGCATGTTCTACCTCATCAAAATTGTGTGTGTAATAATCCATATTTCCTAATCCCATTATATTCCGAAAGTAAACAAATATATCAAGTAAAATACGATAGTAACTGATACCACATGACTCTGACACTAACAACAATGTAACACAGTGGACATTCACTGACCCCTGAAATTCAGGAGGAGTCAGTGTCGCCTGTTTAGCTAGCCACCCCGCCTTGAAAACCCTTAAATACAGACAAAAACAAATATAATTAAGAACTGTATACATACATGAATGTGAACGAACATTGCGTAGAAAGTGTCACTGCCGCATAAAACCAGGAAAAAGGTAAAAACTAGCAAAGAACACCACATCCATGCATAACAATACTAATGTTCTTTATCTCAAAACTCATAAAGATTTACCTATGCAGAATTTTACACATTCCTTCAGTGTATCTACATTGTCACAGCCATACACTGTTTCATGAAAGTCCGAGCATTCTCTGCATCGGTTGTCAAGGCATATCTGGTATCCAGGGTTACACAACTCCTGTCCGCAGTTTGGTATAGAAAGAGCAAGTATGTCATAGCAATGCAATCCGATTACTAGGAAGACACTCTGAAATCAATGTTAAACACCTCCGAATACACTCGTAAACAGTGTGTAGCACATTTAAAATGCACCAGTTTATGAATGTATATTGATCAGGCCTAGGTTTTTTGTCAGTTAATGTAGGTCAAGCTTTAAACGTGAATCTGTGTGTGTGTAAGGTGTAAAGATAAGATGATGAGGATCTTAGTAAAGATATATATATATATATATATATATATATATATATATATATATATATATATATATATATATATATATATATATATATATATATATATATATATATATATATATATATATATATATATATATATATATATATATATATATATATATATATATTATATATATATATATATATATATATATTTATTTATTTAATGCTGTAAAATATTCAACATATGAACATATTAAAGAAATAAATATTTACCCATTACATTAACCTATTCTCTTTTTCTACATGCACGAATATAAAAAAAAATATGCAATATATATATGAATATATTTTGGAAATTGTGATGAGTCAAAGTTTTGAAAAATGCATACTTACAGAAGCTTCCATTGTTAACGATGCTAACAAATTTACTTAACGTATATCAGTTTAGCATAACTGTAATATAAAGGTGTTTCTACGGCTGGGGTGGAACAGGGGATTTCCCGTCACAGCCCAAAAGGGCTATGATAAGCGAACGAATAGAATATCAAAGTGAATAGTGACTCAGTTACAGAAAATAATGTTATGTATAATATGAATTTAGGAAAAGCAATTTTTACAAGTGTATGTGTGGATTTTGTTGAAAAAATTGCAACACCTTTGATTTTGCTGATAATGTACTGGATATAATTTTATCATTGTTTATCTTTCACACGTGTGATTTCTTGTTGCATATTTTTATTTATTTACAGACATGTTGTAAATAAAGTTAATAAAATTGGGTATTTTTACAAGGCATTATAATAAATAAGTAGCATCTACATTTAGACCTGAGTCTCCTTTCTCTAATTAAAAACTATACATACTTTTGGAAGTTGAATCAAATTAGAGTTTGAAAAGTAATAAGTTAAAAAGAAAATAATATAATAATATAGAAAAAAGTAAATAATATAGATATATTAAAACCAGTGAACGTCGGGATTATAAATGTGTGTCAATTAAGTACAATATTTGAGGAAACAAACACAAATACACACACTTACAAATAAACACGCCCATGTGCAAGCCAGAAGGTTATGATAGATAAATAATTCGTTAAGCTTCCAGATCTACGACCCTTCATCTAACAAAAAACACAGATACATGTATGTGTCAGCGTCCGAGCTTGTGCAAGTTGCACTCAGTAGAGTGTCATTGCGAACAGGAAAACCCAAACTTAAAGAATAATTTTGATTCGAATTTAACATTCTCCGATTGCAAATCTGACTTGCTACTTTTTTCAAAATTCTTAGACAAAATAGTCAACATATGCCCAACAGTCTTGTTAATGAAAATCATCATTCAGTTGATTAACCATTTATTGTATCCTATGTCGTTGTTCAGATTATTCCATACCCTATCAAAATACATATAGTCATTGTTCGTTTTCAAAAAAAAAAAAAAATAAAAAATAAATAAATAATAAAAAAAAACCAAAAAGGAGAAAAGACAATGAATGTTGAATATGGTACTCACAACTTACCAGGGTGATCATTCAGGAACCTCTCGTTACAAGTGAGACTTGATTCTGATAGCAGTAAGTATTTCCTGAATGCTTAAAATAGACATATTCAACTGAGTATTCCAACGCTGCTGTATGTACAAATCATCAGAAAATATGTATAAGAATACAGGGCCAAATTTTACGTGAGGAGAGTTTTTCATGAAATCTGCACTGCTAAGGGGTAAATGTAGCATCGAAGTGATCGACCGTAAGTCGATTATCAGTGCTTTGTGAACAATATTCTTGCTCTAGAACTGGACTGTACAGCGAATTTGATGTTGGATTCCCTTGAGTAATCTACTAAATAAGTAATATTACACACAAAAACATGAAAGGATCCCCTCTTGGATAATTCATATCGGGTGGACCTCTTCTGAAAAAAATTCTTAGATCCGTACGTGGGGTATTATATTCTAATAACATTATATATAAATTTCATGTGAATTTTTATTATTCTTTATTATTATTATTTTTTTTTATTCCAAAATTCAAAACACAATCACATTTCAAACATAAACAGTGGTAAGTATACTATACAATATGTATAAGGAATACATGCTCAATTAAATATTAAGTAACTACTCTTTGAATTTGGGTTTTTTGTTGAGAATAAAGAAACAAAAGAAAGTGAATATAGTTAGTTCAAAGTCAGAGAATAAGAGAAAAGTATAGAATAGTAATGGTAAGTATAGTATAGTGAAAGAAGAGTAGAGAAGTGAATTTTAAAAATGTACACATATTACTATGCAATCTACTATATCATCATAAACACTCAATAGACCCCACATCAAAGTTTCTTATGCCAACCTCTATTATATACATATATACATATATATATATATATATATATATATATATATATATATATATATATATATATATATATATATATATATTGTGATGTACACTTAAATAAATTATTACATTCATTATTGTTTTGTCACCATCAAGGACAATTAAATGGATGGAAAAAAATAAAATAAAATAACACCTTCTTAAAACTAAACATACACATATATATGTATACACACACAGATACAAATACATATGTATACACACATACACATAACATATACATATACATGCATATACACACATACTGAATATGTATCTTGGCTTCATATTTTTAAATTCATGGACCTACATACCCATACATACATCATCATCATACAGTACGCTATTGTATAACTTCATATTAATATAAATATGTCAAGAAAAGCATTGCACATGTAAAAATCTCTACAATGTACATAAGTACATATATATGTCGTAGAAAGTAACATTTAATTACTAGATCTATATTTCTAAAGCTAACTTCCATTTTTCTAAGTTAGTATTAAAATTATCTGGTTGTTGTTGTTGTTTAACAGATATACATTGATATATAAAGACTATTTTCCTGAGTAGACGTTTCACAGACATTTCAGTAGGCAAAGTTCTTTTACATTTCATTGTGTATATATGATATTTTATATATAAAAGCATTAATGCATTTATCCTGCTTAAATTACTTACTCCAAGAATGACATTTTTTTTTATCTAATATTAAGTCTATGGAAAATTGAAATAACCAATCTTCAATTTTGTCTAAAAGTTGTTTAGTATAATCACACTCCCATAATAAATGAATGATAGATTCTTCCTGTCTATTACAAAAGGTACATAAAGGACTATCATGAATTCCTATTTTGAAAGCAGATTTGTTTGTAGATAGAGCAAAGTGATTTATTCTAAATTGAAACCATAACAATTGTGAATCTTTGGTTATATCAAAAGGTTTTCTATAAATGTGTCTCCACTCATTTTGATCTATATTATTAAAGATATCTTCCCATTTTTTCTGTGATTTAGGTACAATATTGTTACACTTTACAACTTCATACATATCTGTTGATCCTGATTTATTTTTCAAAATATATTTTAATTTATCTATAATCCATGGACCATGAATTTTACATTCAATATGTCTAATGTTATTATTCATTACTTTCTTAATTGCAGCAATAATTCCATTATATTCTAAGAAATTTGCCTCTGGATTATTAAATGTTTGTTGAAATTCTTCAAAGGTGTGAAATTGACCATTATCTTTTAAGAGATCATTAATAAATATTATATTTTTGGCATACCATTTTTCATACATCACACTTCTTCCCCCTATCTGTATATTTTCATTAAACCAGAGTTCGCTTTGGATAAATCTTTCTATACTTAAATCTTTATTGTTGTCGTATACCTTTTGCTTATCAATTAATATTTCCCATGCCTGTAAAACATCTTTCCAAAATTGGTTACTTATTTTATTTATACAATATTTAATGTAATCAGTTCCACAATTGAGAAGTAAATTTAGTTTTATATTATGCAATAACAGATTTTGCCATATGCCCTCTTGATTAAGAATTCTTCGGATCCATGTTGTTTTAAGTGCTACAATATATGCTTTTAAGTCTATCATATTTAAACCTCCCCCCAAAATTGAATTACACATAATATCTCTAGCTATTTTATCTGGTTTCTTCTGCCACAAAAATTGAAAGAATATATTATTGAGCTCATTTATTATATTATTAGATGGATTTGGTAAAGATAAAAATAAATGATTTAGCTGAGAAATAATAAGTGTTTTTATTACGGTTATATATCCTATGGGAGTAAGCTTTCTTTTTTCCCACTGTTTTATAATAGAATTATTTTTGTTATTCTTTTTCTATAATTCAAAAGACAGATATTATCTAAGTTAACATCAAAATCTATCCCTAGGAGTTTAAATCTACTTTTCCCCCACAAGAGATTCCATTCATCACACATTATGTCATTACTATATATTTTATTAGCTATCTAAATTAATTGTGTTTTATCAAAGTTAACTTTTAAACCAGAATTAGATTCAAACCATTTAAGAGCTAATAAAGATTCTGATAAAGATTCTTCACCACCTTTTAAAACAAGAGACGTATCATCTGCATATTGAGATATCTTATATTCTAACTTATCAATAGTTATACCTTTGATTTTCGGGTTATTGCGTATTTTTATTGAAAGTATCTCTGCACAGATTATAAATAAATATGGCGAAATCGGATCGCCTTTATTATTATTATTATTATTATTATTATTATTATTATTATTATTATTATTATTATTATTATTATTATTGTTGTTGTTGTGTAGCCCTTCGTCATGATTACATAACCTTTGTGTTGTTATGAGGGAGAGGGGGGAATTGTGATTGCAACATCAGATTGCTATCTAACTGGTGGTGATGTACATACTATATTTAGTTTATACTAAATTAATTTTTAACATTGTCTGAATTATTTCGCCTTTGTCATAGCGTTTGATATGTATATATTTTATGCATTTTTAAGAATCGTATAGTACGGTATTTCTAAGAGGACTGAGGCATAATTTTTCCACTGATATTAAAGTGCATGACAAATTAGTAAATCTTTAAATAGATTTAAATATTAAATTATTTTCCGTTTGTCTCGATCACAATTCAGTGTCCTCATTGTGGATTCAAATCGCCGTCACCTGCTTCACAAATCCCACATAGTAACTCAAATAGCTAAGGTGTAAAACTGGTAGATTTCCACATTTCCATGGCGTATTACTAACAATCGACATATAAAAGAAATGCGCATGACATGTTATGATATGTGACAACAATTCATTTAAAATGTTACAACAAAGTTTAGTTCATTTCATGATAAGATGGTGGATAAATCCAACACAGTTGGTGATCAATACATAATGATTCCAAAGGACATCCCAAACGGCGAAAAAAGAAATAAAAGAAACAAGAGATTTCTATTTAGGAGCATATGAAAAAAAGAACAGGTGTCAAAGAAAAGAAAATATTCCACTTCCGCCAGCAGCGCCTTTTACCCATGTCCAGTGGAAATCGTCAGACATATTAAATTGTTCCTTATGTGGCAGTGACACTTTCTACACAGTGTTTGGTCACATTCTTGTATATATACAGAACTGAATTATATGTTTCGTCTGTATGTAAGGGCATTCACAGCGGGTGTGGCTAGACAAACAGGAGACGCTCACTCCTCTCGGGCACCTGGTCTCACATCTGAATATCAGGAGTCCATGGATGCCGACTGTGCTACATTGTTGCTAGTGACATAGTCATGTGACACCAGTTACTTACGTATTTTACATAAAGGTATATATAAGTAGTAATTTATTATTATCAATGCCCCTATCAGATCCTTTTATCTCAAATTGCTCATAAATAACCGGGTTTTTTTTAATAGGAGTGATAGGAAAGGACATAACTTAGCCAGAGACATGGATTTCATTCGCCTGGAGTGAGGACTATAATAAAAGTATTTTAGGTATATCACAACCTCAATTTCTTTTTGATTTTAAAATATATCTGAATAATTTGTTCGAGCAACGGTGTTCATTAGCCGTGGAATGCGTTTGTTTTTATTAATATTGGATTTGCATCATCCACTGGCTGAATCTGACTCAATCCTCCATCTAAAATTAAAACAGTTAATCAGAGGTGTTTGCATGATTTTAGAGAATGTAAAAATAGTAAAGTGAAAATCATGTTCAATTATAGTTTTATTTGATGCCGCAGGGGATGTCACATTAAAAAAAGAAACTGTTGATGAGAATAAAGACATAACAGATAAAAAATTTCTTGACGGACGAAAAACATTTATTTTTGATATTGTATCTTATAGAACCTCTTGTTTCATAAATTGGCATACAATATCGGAATGATTTAGATAACATATCCAACTTTAGTATCAATGGTATTTTTATTATGGCGATCATATGTAAAGATGGTGGATAAATCCAAATCATAAGTCCGAAACTCATGAATGGAGTGAGATCAGGTGCCCGGGAAGAGTGAGCATTTCCTGCTTGCTAGAAACACCTATCACATATAACCAGTAGAAAGAGTCTTAACTCAGATATGACGTCACGTCTATTCCTTATTCTTATTTATAAAATTTTTGTCTTCCTGATGACAGCCAGGGGCATAAGTTTATACATTGTAAATAGGGGGTTATCTTTATCATCCATATTCATCAGTGACTATATTATAGCATTTTAATGTTATATCTCATTGTTTTAGAAAGATCAATTTGAAAATTATTGTAATGATTAATGCATTGTTATAGGTACAGTTTGGCATTCCAGTAATTCCGACAGTACTTAATTGTATGGTATCTTAATAAAACAATACATATTTGAAAAATTTGTATTATTTCCATCCTTTATATTTACACCTTTTACAAAGTATACAATTAAATAAAGTATCTACTTATCAAAAAAAAAAAATAATAATAATAATAATAAATAAATTAATACATACATACATTAATAGATAAACATGATATAAAAGAGAAAACAGAAGATATCAGACAAAGCTGTATGACACAAATCACCAAGGACCTGCACACAAAAAAATGACAATAGCATAATATACACGGAACGACATTACAGAAATATTCAATTGTGCTGCGGTTACGATACCGACTCAGGACGGTCAATTGAAGTAAAAACGTCACTCAATTGGTGCGGTTACTGTGTTCTGTCTTCTATTAGAACTCGATCTATGGTACAGACATGCAGGTATAGCATGTTGTCAGCCTTTTAAGCAACTAAAGTATTGTCATTATAGAAAACATGAATTTAGAGTTTTAGCGTGATTTACAAAGTATATATTATGGAAATAAACGAACAGCATTTTTATGTTTCGCCAGTACCTATTCCAGTGATATATGGCAAGAAAACACCGTTTTATCAAAGCCATGAACTTTATTTTCTAACGACATAACTACAGTGACTCGGTCCGATGTAATCCAGCGCTATCTGTTTATATACTCATTCCACAAAGGAAGGTACATCTAGTGCTATCAATCGATATATCCTTATACTTATCATCATTCCTTTCTTTTAATGCTACAACTAATACAATTGTGTGTATAATTCTTTAAAAAGCTCTTTTATAATCTGATCGATTTAGTAACACACAGAACGATCAAACTTTACAATTATCATCTACCTTACCTTGGTTTCCATTGTCATCCTTTTAAATCTGTTCAGATGACCGTTCTTTATTTTTCAAACTTTCGTTGAAAATCCCCTTTATGATATCTATATGAACGATATATAACTGTACGTGTTCACGTTTTATTGTAATATATGTATATATATATATGACAAAATTTTCCTAATTAAAATGAAAAGTGACATAGATCATAACGCATTATATTAAAAATGAAATTCTACAACAGCCGATAATCTAGATTATGTTATATAAGTATATTATAATATGACGCAGTATATTTTAAAATGAACCTAGGTTGTGTTATATGATTATATGATGGTCGGGTTTGTGTATCTGGAGACGTGATATTTGGCTTCATATTTTATATGAAATGTAGGATGGCTGTCTACACCTTTGTCTAAATAACTTAGTAGAAATACTCAATAATCCTCACCGATGGCTAACAATATACACATTCTGAAAGTTACCACAAATTGTGGGGAATACAAAGTTATATCTATAATGAATGTTGTATGACAATGCATATGTCATACCTATGCAGACATTTGCACATTCCTTTAGTGTGTCCTTATTCTTACAGCCATACTCTGTATCATAAAAGTCGGAGTATTATCTGCATCGGTCGCCTAGGCATCTCTGGTATCCAGGTGTACACAAGTCCTGCCCACATTTCGGAAGAAAAGAGGTCAATATTCCATAAGAATATAATCCAAATCCAAATATAATACCAAACACACTGAAATCAATGTAATACGGCCCTGATCATACACTTATATCAATGTGAGGCACATTAAATTACACCCGTTTATGACTCGACACTTTATCGATGTGCAGCCGTACGATATACATGTAGATCAATCTACCGGTATACGTATATTGATGTGAGAAGAGCTAACTGACATGTAAGAACACTTTACCGATCTGATACAGGTGCATTTAGTGTATAATATCTATATTTCTGTTATTATTTTCTTTTTATGCATGCTATCGTAAACAATGGTGGCTTTATCATTCATATACATATCCAATCTGCATATTTATTCTACATTTACCGGCGTTGTATATAGATATATATAGTGAATCAGCTAACTCAACGGAAATGTTGATTAGTCAATGTCTAGAATGATGCATACTTACAGAAGTACAAAGAAATTCACGAAATTTGCTATCTTATGTTTGTGTAAAATGTACTAATTGGAATGGCATTTAAGCTGGGTAGATCAGGGGATTTCCCCACAGAAATTTTAAGAAAAAGAATCAAACTAAAAAGCATGAACTGCTGAAAATATTAACAAAATTAACAATAAAAAGAAAACTATACAAATATTATGCTAAACGAATTATTTAAACGAAAAAAAAAATTATATCGAAAGTATTTAAAATGTTTTACATTAACAATACAATGTACTACCACGTATCAGAAGTACAGACTTCAATAACCCTAAATTCTTCCAGAAGATTGTCAAAGGAAATCCTAACAACGATAAATTCCAGAGCCGTCAGAATAACTTTTATTAAATAATATTGCTATTACATTATTGTAAAAGTGTTGTCGATGCTGCCAAAGTACAAATTCAAATCAATTTCAATTGAATATAACACTTTTAATACTGAAATTATATGTCCATATAGTAGATGAGTTACGGTATAAGAGAGAATGAAGCTAATATGGATAACTTTATAGGTATAAACGATTGACTTTAAATTGATTAAATATAGGATATGTACATTATATGTAATTGTATGGTATTCTGATATATCCTTTACGAAGCTTATGCAGAAGCGACATTCATTTCGAATCTGATATACTGCATCCACAGTGGGATATTATACATATAATTCCTATCAGGAATCTGATTGACACAAATATATCAATATCTGATTAGGCGCATATGGTGCACTAAATTATAAGGTATATATATATTCTCTACTTATTGCTGCATGTATAATGGGATATTAAAATTACTATCACGATTTTTATTTACAAAAATATATCAATATCTACATGAAGAGAGAAAAAAGATAACCCCAGAATTACAAAACAGAAGAAAAAAATATATAAAAAATATATGTCCATCCAAAAAAAAAAAAAAAAAAATCAAAAATCAAAAAGAAAAAAAAAAAAACCAAAAACAAAAGATAGAAAGTGATCTAACTCTAATGTCAGGAAAAGGGGTATAAGGTTAAACACATAGATATGAGTAAACAAAACTTAGCTTTGAATGATGCATACTTACAAAAGTTCCATTGTTAACGATGCCCAACGAACTTATAGTATTATATAATAATGACATTAATGTGGTTCAGTAAAGGTGCTTTGAGGTTAGGATAGACAATGGATTTCCCTGTCTTTGGCGCTTATACAAATTAAACAGAAAAAAGAAGAAAACTTATTCGGAAAATAATGTTCATTTATATGATTGATAATCTTGCAAAAGCCTAGGTGACACAATCAAATTTCTTTCAACTTGACCATTAAGCGTTCATACTGTTATGCACAGACCATTTGACTTTGATCAAATTCATTGCAAATATCATTACAAATTGAAGTAAAAAATATTTTGCAAACATTGAACTCTCGATTACATTATATCGTAGTATTCGTTCGAAAATAAGGAATTATTACAAGTTTTTGTAGTGTACATAAGGAATAGTAGGCAAACATTGATATCTGGACTTTATTATAAAATTGTGTACAATGCAAATTATGGAATTATACCCCAAATCGATATCTAGACTTAATTGAGTCGTAGTATAGATTACAAAATTAGGAATGCTTGCCAAACATGAACCTCTAGACTACAGTTATTTTAGTGTGCATTAGGCAATATGAAATAGTAAGTAAACATTGCCCCCTGGACTAACAATATCGTAATATACTTTATAAAATGAAAAATGAATAGGCAAACACGGAGTATTGTAATGTGTATTACAAAATAAAGGATAATTGGAAAACATGGACCCCTGGACTACTTTATATTATGGTAGTATGCAAATTCGGTAAAAGTCATGTTAAATAAAATATGTGATATGTTCATTAATGACTATAATTAGATAATGAAGTCAACACGTCAGATAATTTAGCTTCGGTAAATGAAGGAACCGTAGTTTTATCACAGGGGTGACCTTACATTGAGAAATTTCCAAAACCTACTCCATAATATACTAGAGAAATTCCCAAGACCTAATCCATAATAGACTTCTAATACGTCAATAGGTAAAAGGGAAGACTCGAATAACAGGGATGACCAACATCAAACCTCGATATCTCCGCTAATTGTGCACGCTTTGACAAAAACCTGGTACCGATCGATCGGGGACAGTCTCTTCTTTTTGTATGTATACACTTTGTTACTGTTTATCCATATAATCCATCTTTTTTTGCACGATTATTTCACTTTGCTTTCAACCGGACGGTTAATGGATACATCGTGCTATAAATAAAGCGTCAATGACCTTTAAACGAAGTCCGTAGCAAATCTCCTAGCAATGCATCGTTCGTGTTCTCTCGGGACATACCATTAAGAAAGTAATCGAGTCAGAAGATATACAGTAAAATCTGTAGGAAAAATGACAGCGATCTTGAAAAAGAGCAGACGGGGCCATAATTTATTGATTACTGGTCCGCCAGGGACGGCAAATACACATATCTTCCCATGACACTCAGCTGAAGAAAAGGAAAATCGTCGCTCAGTTGGTGTCGGTAACTGGTTCTAGGATCCATATTCCCAATCACTACAAAAACAATGGAAGCAAAGAATATACACGAAAGATTTATAAAATAATTCTTCTATATAGAAATATGATAAAAAAGTTTCTCAAGGTAAGTGGCAAAACATAGTGTACGAACATTATTATTATTTTGGAATAAATAAAGATAAGTAATATGTGTAAAATGAAATTAATGTAAACCAACCTAGTATTGCCCGTCACATGAAAACAAAATTCTCATTAAACTAGATATATTTATGTCCAAGGGCAATCGTGTCATAATAGCAGATTCGATTCCATTGCAAAAGTGATGTTTTGGGGGAAAAAACCCGTTTTTATACGAAAAATCGTGGGTTTTTTTTTTAATATTTTTGTTTTGTTTTTGTTTTTGTTTTTTGTTTGAATAACGATATCAAATAAAAAACATGGGAATATGTATCATTTTAATTCTCTTTCAGATGAAATAAGTTTCAAATTCTTATTTTTATTTTTTTTTTCGAAATATGGGTGTTTTTTGGTTAAAAAGTTAATTTTTTACCAAATTTTATGAAAATTTGAAGAAATTTTCATATATATTTCTTTCCTGGATCAACACGATGGCATATGGAGATGTTTTGATGATTAAGAAACTTACTTCAAAGTCTCCTCTTTCCAATGATGCGGTAATTGCAGTGTTGTTTTATTGAAAAAAGCTTTGAAAATGGCGTTTTTATACAGAACTATGCTTTTTCTGTTGCAAATCAGATTCTTTTTTAAATGCTTGTAAAATGTTAATTTCTTAAATGATTGATGTAAAGTATATATTCAGTGCAACCGTTTATGTCCCTTCGGGCTACAACTGCTTTTGATAAAAAGCATGTGCTATTTAACTGTTTAGGACAAAAATCTTTGTATTTTTCAAGCAAAAACTACAGATCTCTGGATATTACTTGAAAAATCTTTAAAAAGGTGTTGTGAATATATAAGATACTGCAAGCTGCAGCTGTGCCTAAAATGATACAAAAGAATTTTGGATCGAAATTTTCCTAACAAATAGTTCTCCGCGGAGGGTCCGACTACAGTGTTATACTTTTTGGTGTTATGTGGCGATGACACGTTCTACACCATGTTGATTCATATTTAACAATATATACAGTTGAGTGACATTTATTTCTTTTGTATGTAAGGGCAGTCATGACTGTGACTAGCCATTCTGGAGACGCTTATTACTCCCGGGCACCTGGTCTCAACTATGAAATACAGGGGTCAATGTATATCCGCTGTGGTACATTTGTCCTTAATGACATAATCAGTTCAACACAGTTACTTTCGTATTTTGCATTAATGCCACACTTACTCCCTTTGCAGTGTGTAAGTCGTAGATCTCGTAGTTCTGCGGAGAGACTGGCGACCACTAAGGTTCCAAAAGGCCCTTGCCCTTTTTGGCGGAAGAAGAGAGACTTTGTGTCTTGTCACTCCTTTTTGGTATTTGATTGCAAAAATTTACATTTTTGCGTGTTTTCCCTTTTAAAGATTAGCGTCAGTCTTTAAATACATTACCGCAGGAGCCATATAAGAGTTTTTGTGTGGCATCCATATTTTTCCATACCGGCTTATTCTTGTACTTTGGTTGACTTTGTTAAGAAGAACAATCTTTCGCTTGATCTCGGGTTTATATCATTTCAAGCAGACTATCAACTCGACAGATCGAAGGTTGTTAAAATTAAATCGTTATAAAAGGATTTAATGTCTTAAATCTGGTTCCGATGTTATAAAACGTTTTGAAGCACGACTCACAACCTGGTGCTGCAAACTAAGTACGTGCTGAAATTCGAGCACGAATCGAAATGTATTGAGGTCAGAAAAATTGGAGCATGATAACGTGTTCAAATCTCGTGATGTGCTCGAAAATCACAAGATTGGTCAGAACCATACTCAGAAACGTACTCGAAATGTAAATATGGCGGCTTTTAACAGGATTACCCAACTTGCCGCCCTCGTGTCAAATCCATTGAGGATCTCGAGGAAGATGAAGTTTTTAGTCGTGCTTGAAGGCGTTATTAACCTCACCCATACTCATACTCGAGAACCGTGCTCGAGTGAGTACGAGTAATGAGTTTGAGTGCGGGTTTGGAGTCGAGCACTGGTAAAAGTTTTATAACTTTGGGGCCCAGGAAAACCCCAACACGACTCTCACGATTTTCAGTCGGCCGATATCCTTAGATAAGAATATGTGAAAGTAGACATATATTTTAAAACTTTTAAACCACGAAACAAGGAAGTAAAACGGAAGTAAGCTTTTACACTTACAGTCTCCATGCTAATGGAGACATGTTGCGTAAAACCACTGCTACTTATTCATCTTATCCATTCATTGTAAAGAAATATTTTAAAACCTATATTTGGATGTCTAAACCACGTGACGTGCCATAGTTGGTCACATCCATTAGCGAAATGGCGTCTTCTTTATACAAAGCTCAAACTACCATTGATATGTGTGAGAAGCATTCTAATAAGGAGCGGACATTTTATTGTAAAACATGTCGGAAAAATATCTGTACAGAATGTGCGAAAACGAGCCATATAGACCATGATTGGGATGTAATTACATCAGTCGCAAAAGAAAGAAGGGCGGGGCTTCCTGAAGTGTGTAAAAATATTCGCAAAAACAGACTCCCAAGACTAAAAACGCTAGAAAAATTACATGTGATTGACGACAAAACTGACAAGGTTCTACAACAAATAGAAAAAAGTCGAACATGCATTTTCGAAGCAACTAACCAACTAATCAACGAAAAGAAACAAAAGTACATAACATGGAAACGAATCACCGATGCATCACAAATGGAAACGAGGGATATGTTGAAATATATGGATACAATAACAACGTCGCTGGATGAAAATGTACACGAGTATTCAGACACTGATGTGATGGAGATGGAACAGCAGATGATGTCCACTCTGGAGAAATTGGAATCGCTGAAACTTGCAGAAGAAAATGAAACAGCTTTATTCATACCAGGTTACATTGACCACGGCGTGCTTAGTGACATGGTTGGTGAATTAATCATCCAGGATGACCAACAGCAGTGGTCAGTGGAAATTACGGAAACAGATACTGTACAACAATTACACGTAGATGCTATATGTGCTGTACGGAATGATGCAGCATGGATGAGGGATATCGAGGATAAAAAAGTGAAGCTAATAGATAACAAAGGTAATACAATACAAATAATGCAATATGGGTGTATCGACATTGTTATCATGGATAACGGTGATCATGTTTACAGTGGTAGGAAACAAATACGAGTTAACTCTCTTGATGGTAGCGATCGTTTACTATGTAATACAAACCCACTGAAAACGACGTTGCTTAGTAAGACGTGTGACGGAGATCTTCTGGTCAGCATGAGGGATGATGGTGACCCTTACACCATTAACCCAAGTAGTCGTCGACTGGTTCAGCGGATGAGTATGACAGGAGAAGTGAGGACATCATATGAATTGCATGAAGACGGTAGATCCCGACTTTTTACACTGGCTGGTAGGACAGCAGAGAACAGGAATAATGACGTATGCGCTATCAACTGGACTAGTAAAGACAGCGGAGAGTTAATTATACTACACAGAGGCGGAGCAGTGAGGACAACCTACAGAGGACAAGGTGATTCTGCTATACTATTTAATCCAATTGATGTCGACTGCGATTCTAGATGCAGGATAATTGTTTCTGATTTTGAAAATAGATCAATACACTTGCTGTCGTACGATGGGACATTCTTGAGATACTTACTCCGTGAATTAAGTGGAGGACCAGCGTGTGTGTCACTTTATGATAATAGCATGTGGTTGTCACTAGAATCAGGCAGTTCCAATGAAGTGAAAATGTATAGATACAAATAAAATTTTTACATAACGATAAACTTCAAATTAATGTATATGAATATATACGTTCCTCCTACATCAACAAATTTTGGCTACATACATATGATCTGGGAAATTTGCAAATATATATATATATATTTATTATACCTCATGTTACTTTTCTGTAATCTGATTGGTCAATCAATCGTGTTACATGTTTCAAATTTTGAATGTCACACGGTTTTTATATAGGATATATAGAGAGGGTGACATTCATAGAAAATGTCACATGTGCACAATTGATGTGCGTACGGTTCATAGAATAGCATGGCGGATCTTTTTTAGTAAAATGGCGTTATAACAGGTGTCTTAGAACATGGTCATGTGATTTTACGTCATGTTTTGAAGTCAAAATGCATTGTGACGTCGCGTTTACGCCGTAATAACAATCCAATGTTAATGGAACTCTCCAGTTGATCAATGATCGTGTGTAAATGATATAAAATCTTTGTTGGGGACTCGCGATTACAGGTTTATTCTGTAGTTACGTTATTAATCAGTATTATACAAGACGATACGCACATCACATTAAAATGAAGGGAAGGCAAATATTTTAATTATCTTAAATTAATACTCACACTTAATTGTTGTTTATTTTGTATATTGTATGACATTCGGGTTCGGCGCCATAAGCTGAGAATAGACTAAAGTCATACTTTCATATCCTTCTTTTTATCATTGAATAAATAACTGGGATTTGTATTTTATTGAGTTGTATTCTATCCATAAATAGAATTTAACCATTGTGCATGAAAATTTGATTGAACGTTTGATAATGAAATAAATTAAAATGAAATATATGACTTAAGTATATCTCAGTTTATGGCGCCGGTCTCCGGTATAATAAAATGAATATTACATTTTTGACAGGTTGACATTCTATATAGACACCCCTCGAAAAATATTATCAACTTCCGCTTCGACTCGGTCGCAATGTTTTGTCTGGGAGACCATATATATATATATAAGCACATAAAAGGGAATTGTCAATATAAAAGTACAGGTAAGCGATAACGATACTTAATTTAAAAAATTCCCAAATTTTCGAAGCAATCTGCTTCTTCTTCAGGACACACACAAACAAAGACTTACATAAATATAGAGACACGAAAAGAAAGATAGAAAATGTATACAAAGCACTAGTCTAATAAAAACTGGTTTCTTCAATTGGCTACATATTGAGCGTTTCTCTATGCGCTATCTAATATGAAAAAAAATTCGTTCCTGCCCCAGGGACAGAGCTTCAAGTCATTGCTGCAGTGCCTTATAAACGCAGGCATATTATTACATGATGTAATAAAAAGAATGTTGCATGTTTTTCCTGTTGTTGTTGAATTTGATCCACGGAGAAATCTGTCTGCCATCATGAAAAGACGGCCGCCATTAGTTCCTCCCAGACACAGAGTACTATCGAACATTTTAAAAAATGGGGTGAATCCTGTTAATATAAACTTTAATCAAAGAAATCGATTGTTTCTATAGAATTTATAAAGGTTTTTTTGCGCTGACATTGCACTGGATATTTTATGTGACATAGGCGGATCGACCCCAGTAGGAAATAGTTCTTAAAGAGGATATATCATTTGGCTCCTATCCTTAGTATAAGACCGAGACAGTAAAATCTGAATTACAATGTATAAATGGCATAAAAGACTACTCACAGCCTCTCTTGGCTTTTTTTTTATAAATTCTTCAATAGGGTAATATGTTCCATAATACTGTATTTTCAAACTCAATGGGTACCTGTATGGAGAGGGCAAGTTAAAAAATAAGAGTGATTAAACAAATCATAGAAGATACTATTATGTTCTTTTTATTGTGTGTATGTATGTGTCAATAGAGTATCCCTCTTTCATTGATTTGTTTCTCTGTGATACCTAGGTTATTAAACTTAAACGGTAATATAATCTGCCTGATACAGTTCACTAAAATTAAGCCCTACTCAGCAGTCCCAACAAAAGCAGTGATGATCCTATAAAACGTGCCGTATCTAGATTTATTGCACTAGATGTCTGGGCTGGTGTATTGCAGTAAATGAGGTGTTAGGGTTCCACTGCCGCTGTATCTTGATCTTTTGGAATATAAAGTGAAAACCCACGTTACAGTAGGAATTGCAGGTAAAAAAATCATGTTTGCTTTGGGTGGGAAGGTTGCAATGGAATAAATTTCTCAGCATGGCACTTTTCGATACTGTTAACATATACGTGACGTAAATCATACAAGTTATCAATCACCAGATTTCTCATTTCTCTCGCCGGCGAGATCTTTTAGTCACGAGAAAAGTACCTTTGTTTTAGATGTATATAAAACCAGTTCGTGCGGTGATACTAAATTCTAGGAAGTGAAATAACTCAGCATTCAACAAACAAATACTCAACCAAAAAAAAAAAAAAACCAACAACAACAAAAACCAAAAACATTGCTTACATGAAGAAATAGTAATAACTTAAGCCCAGGTGAGCGGATTATAACTGACATTGAGACAGGAGCAGAGAATTAACAATACCAAACATTTTGTCCAATTATTAACATACATACATATATAAGGCCTACCTATATATATATACAGATTTCAAATTTATTGTTCGCAGCAACACGTTATTATGTACCTCTTATATCTGCATTGTGTCTGCTTTGTGCATTGGTTTTTTTTGTGTGTTTGTTTGTGTTTGTCTATCTATCAGTTAGTAAGTGTTGAGTCCTGCATAGATAATATATCGCCTTTAAGTTTGATTGTTCATTTGTTGTGTAAGTGCCTTATACCCCCTTTTTTTACTTTTAATATATACTCAAACATTGCTCCATTATTCCGACTCTTAATATGATAAATAGATCTCAGAACATATGTAAATTTAGTGCAACATATACATTTATTCCACAACACTTAAATACCGACTCCATTTCAGATTCATACATTCAAAGCATGTATGTGAAATCCTCAGATACGTAATAAGGGAGTACATACAGGTAGATACAATTACATTATTGCAATGGAACAGACGAGGCTTATGAAAAATTTTTTGTAAGAGTTGAATATGTAAAACAGCGCCACTACCAAACCGGTTTAATGAAAAGACAGATTACAAAGGACTGCATAAAAAGTGATGTATTTAGAGACTTCAATGTCTAATGCAGCTTGTAAAAAAGTTAATGGCTGGTAATATAATGTCTACCTTATTAAAAGACAAATTGACTATTATGTATTTTGAAATGATATCTTAAACAGTATACCTTATTACTGACATTGGGAAATATAGGTAATAACAGTTTTATTCAAAAGACGACTGAGTCTTCAAATATTTTACTTAAACATCAATATAGAGAGATGAATCATCAAAATGCGCGTGTGGTGCACTAAATGTATACACGTATATATGCTCTGATAATTATTGTCAAGATGAAAGTAATATCAATGTAAACTATTGTGCAAAATGCTTTGTTTTCTGACATTCTTTAAACAATGAAATTTCTTATCTACGTAGACGATGGCGCAATACTTTTCGAAGTACTTTTTTACAATCTTAGTAGATGTCCAACAAGACGGAGAAAAGCTGCATAAAAGCTGCTAATAGATTTCAAATATAAGATACGTAGGAAACCGCCGCAATTACTTTGAAGTGTTAACACCTACAAAAATGTGTACTATGGACCCTTGAAAGCATACATTAATACCAGACGCCCAGTATATATTGGTGAGTTTCTTCTGTATGATAATACATACCATATTGTCCAATATAGATAGATGACATAGTTCATCACTGAATAGTGAACAGTTGTGTAGACTGATACGCATATAAAATGTCAAAGCCATACAATATCAGGATACGGGTATAAGAAATCCGAAAGCAAACGCTTCGTGAAATTGAATTTTAAAGGGCACCACATGCACGCTGCAAACTAAAGAAAAAAGTAACAATTAATCATACGAAGCAGAATCCAAACAGGCTCTGCTCTCCATAGACAATACAAATTAGCATCTCGGTTCACCTTTACGTACAGATACATCGATTACGAATTGTCGATTAACAACAAGATAACCTCAACATAATATCTTCTGCTTCATACCTCGGTATTCTCCTATCAATTAGTGAAAGTGGTTCATTATTTACATCTCTATGTCAACGTGACGATTTGAATATCATTATTACAAACTTCCCTTTCCTGAGAGGCAACATAGCGTCCTCTCCCGCATATGGCGTCTTCATTTCACAAACTATTCGCTATGCCAAGGCTTGTTCTAAATCCTGACTGCAAGGCTTCTTGCCACGAAACTACCCTCACGGGGTTATATTGAGGAACATTAAAAAACTCAAGTGAACAAATTCTATGGTCGTTATATAAATGGTGCAATTTGAGATCCTTCTTTCAAGAATGTTTACCAACATTTTGGGATCGTATCATATTAACTAGCCATCTTGAACTTTTTGACTATACTTGATTTGACATAATATCTATACATACCCAGATTTATTCTTATGAATTTCCAACAACTCAAGAATTTTTGTTCAACAGTATTTCATACAGTGAATATATACATGTACATACATACATATCTATACATAAATACATATATACACACATGCATACATAAAACATATATAAAGATAGACACATTCGCATGTACATACATACATACATACGTACATACATTTCAATGGTGAGAGCGTCCGTTTTGATAGCGTAAGGTTCTGGGTTCGATTGCCGGGTCCGGGATTCATCTTTATGACGTAGCTCTATCAATGCCCACAATAATGGAATCAGTATATGCTATTTCTCTTTTAGAACGCATTTAAACATTTAATCCTTATACATTGATTTATAGATGGATAAGCTTAACACATTGACAAAATCTACACTAAAGCGTATTTCAATATTTCTCTTTTATATACATTTCTTTCCAGATCAAGATAAAATCACTCCGTCGTTTCTGATACATTGCAGATACATTTTCTAATCTGATGCCATCATCTGTTGATGGGTCGCAGAATCTTAGATATATGCCATGGACCCATCTACTGCGATGAAGAATCTAGTCGATACCGATTAACTGATTGTTGTTTTACGTCATTTCAATATTATCTGCCAGATACATTGTACATAAATCTATGTTTGCAATTAGTCAGTCCAAGGCAGTAAGGGATATTCTACATGCCACGCATACCGTGACAATGGACTTTTGAACGACAGGGCATCGCTGTGCCCACGGCAGGAGTCGAACCCGGGACCTTTGGGTCATAAGCTGAGCACCTTTGTTCTATTGTTTCTATAGGATAAGGATGACATGCATGAAATATGTAACGTTTTATTGGTAACCAGTTTCAACCAATAGTATAACTTCTTGAGATAAGACTTTATTCTTCTCTATTGTACAGGCATACTCTTATCATGCTGTTGTTTATTACATGGGTCAGAAATTAATTTTATTTTTATTTAAATCTAAGTTTTAAGCATTAAACATTTATAAATCTCATTTTATGTTATTATACGCGATTTTCTTTCGTTTTTTTTTTCTGGTGAGCCAGAATATTTCTGATTCTGTGTATCTGAAATAAACTTATGCCAGAAGTCATATTTAGAATAAAATTTTCACAGAATTGTTACAGATTTCTTCCTGACTTATCTTAATATATAACATTTCAAATCAGTTGAACAAATTGATGAAACAATCTATTCAGTAATTGTCTCTCTATTTTGTCACTATAAATTCTATAAAACAGATCAATTGAGTGATTACTGACTGTTCAATAGTTTAATTACTTAATTGATTAATTTATTTATTTATTTATTTATTATTATTATTATTATTATTATTATTATTATTATTATTATTATTATTATTATCATTATTATTATTATTATTATTATTATTATTATTATTATTATTATTATTATTATTATTATTATTCTTGCAAACTCTCCCCAGCCCACCCCACCCTTTTTTGTGCAACAAGGCTGCGTAAGGTAACACAGTATTAAAGTTGCCAATGGACAAAATCACACTCACGTAAATTGAAAACATTTTTAAGCTACGAATTACAGATAACAGAATGTAAATATTCTTCGGCAGAATTATCTATCCAATACTCAGCGCATTTCGGTTGGCGAGTAGGGTCTGTAATGGAAGAGTTAGGTTACTTTTGTCCATCAAATGGTTGGGACGTCAAAATAGAAATCAGGGATAAGCCTGCTATATAAAACGTAATTTGAGTCATGTATTGCAGGTCACAAATTAATCAATATACCCTTTGTGCAATAATATTTATTTCATATATTAATTATATTGCAAATATAGCCATGACAATTTTTCCATTAATATACATTTTGATTTTTTATAAAGGGAAAGTATACAGTATGAGCTATCACCCCCTACACAACAAAAAACAAACATCCTGTCACTACAAATGTGATTTTCTTAAATATTTCGTTTTTAAGGTTTTGTTTTAAAACAACATGTACAATAATGAACAATTTGTTGAGTTTGTTACATTCATACATGCATGCGTCCGCTCCCCGTCCGTCTGTATCTACCCAATTATCTACCTACCTACCTACATACATACATCGTGGACATTCTGAGGCATTTAAGACAGAAAATACTGCTTTTAGAGAAAGCACTTTAAATCTCAGAAAGAAACAGAATACTTGTTATACGTGTTACTTGTAAAATAAAAAATGCAATAAAATTGTTAAAATTATGTTTCGGTAGGCGCACTTAATTAGATTATCTATAAATATTTATTTATCTATCTATTCATTCATTCATTCATTCATTCATGCATTTACTTAACTATTTATTCATTTGCCTATTTTGTTCTCCCTGTATACATTTGTTACTTGTCAATCTAAATTTTCCTGCAATAATTAAACAAAATAACCTTGTGCCGACCATTACAGATATATGTACTAAGTAACCAAGAACGGACTATGACAGATAGATGTACTAAATAAACATGGGCGGACCATTACAGATAGTGTAAAAAATAATCATTGGCGGACCATTACAGATAGGTGTACTAAGTAACCAAGGGCGGACCATTACAGATAGATGTACAAAATAACCATGGGCGGACCATTACAGATATATGTGCTGAATAACCATGGACGGATCATTACAGATAGATAAGGTGAATAACTAGATGTACTAAATAACCAATGGCGGACCATTACACATAGATGAACTAAATATCCAAGGGCGGACCACTACAGATAGATAACAAAATAACCATGGCCAGAACATTTCAGATAGATGTACTAAATAACCAAGGGCGGACCATTTCAGATAGATATGCTAAATAACCATGGGCGGACCATTACAGATAGATGAACAGAATAACCATGGGCGGACCATTTCAGATACTAAATAGCCCATGAGCAGACCATTACAGGCAGATTGACAGAATAACCAAGGGCGGACCATTTTAGATACTAAATAACCATGAGCGGACCATTACAGATAGATGAACTAAATAACCAAGGGCGGACCGGACCATTACATATATATGTACTAAATAAACATAGGCGGATTTTACAGACGGATATAACGGAATATCGAAATAATTGTTTCTACTTTGCTTTCCACTATCCAAAATTTTATGCTGTAAAACCTTTCCGGGAGAAAAGCTGTTATGGAGAGTAGAGGGTTATGCTACAAAACAAATAATAACTAAAAGGTTAACTTAGAATTGTTAGAAATTGGACTATGTACAGATAGGGCTTTGACCCTTTGGATATTAAGAAGAACATGATTTTCCAAAAGATTGAAAAAAAGCAGTAAAGCTTCTCATGTAAGCATTTTGATCTTTAGGGCGTTCTGAACTTTGGAAAAAATATTTCTACTCAAAAACTGCTGAAATTGGAAAATCTCCATAATGCATAGATTTATTTCATTGTTTGATATATAAACCCATACATATATGACAGACGCAAAAACATAAAACATATTGATTGATTGATTGAATAATAACGGATTGGTTATTGATTTACGTCATCCACGATTATTTCATGTATATGGTAACAGTATCTGCCTGATGCATTAAATAGAAATTTATATCTTTGCAAAGGATCCTCCCGAAGCAGTGCGGGATCTTTTACGTCCCACACCTACCGTCACACGGGACATCGGTTTGTACTGTCTCATTCAAAAGACAGAACACCCGTATGCACAGGATAGGAGTTTTAACCGATACCTCTAGGTCATGAATTGAGCAGTTCATACACTGAGCGGCGCCTAAGCACATATGGCCTACTCTATTAAACGTGTAAAAAAAGTCGAAACCATGAAGCGAAGCGATTTATCACCTTTAACCTCGAAAGAGGAATATAAGAATACCCCCTCTCTTTTTCTTTGATCTCTATCAGGGTATTGGTTGTGCCTTTGTTGAAGGTAACGGCAGGGATCTATTGTGGAACTTGCATACCATGAAAATGATTTCGGCTTAATTATCGACATTACAGAGAAAACCAAGTAGGGTTGGAAATCCCCGGAATCAAAACGAAAGTACATTTTAATATTCAGTATTTCTCATGCTTGTGGATTCATTTGGTGGTTTAACAACAGACAGTCGTTTATTTTCATCTTTAAGGAAAAACGATTTTAGGAATAAGAACACTGCATTTCAAAATTAGTTTCGTTTCCATCCTGGTCGTTTGTATCTGGTCACATTCTTTACAAATACCCAAAATTGCGTTGAGTATATACAAAGCTCAAATCGCCAATGATTTGTGTGAGAAACATTCTAATAAGGAGCGAATTTTATATTGTAAAACGTGTCGG
Organism: Pteria penguin; assembly: GCA_035048485.1. NCBI lineage: Eukaryota > Metazoa > Mollusca > Bivalvia > Pterioida > Pteriidae > Pteria > Pteria penguin. The sequence goes on along the minus strand of CM068587.1, from coordinate 50,740,936 downwards.
AAAAATATCTGTTCACAGTGTGTGAAAACGAGCCATATAGATCATGATTGGGATGCACTTAAATCTGTTGCCAAAGAAAGGAAGGCGTGTCTACCTGACGTGTGTAAAAACATTCGTAAAAACAGACTTCCGAGACTCGAAACGTTAGAAAAATCACATGTGATTGATGACAAAAATTACAAGGTCCTACAACAGCTAGAGAAAATTCAGACATCCATGATCGAGGCAACTAAGAAGCTTATCAATGAAAAGAAACAAAAGTACAGAGCATTAAAACAAAGCAGCCAAGTATCACATACTGAAATAAAGGAAATGCTGAAATACATGCACATGATAACGGAGTCGCTGGATAAAAATGTACACGAGTATTCCGACACTGATGTGATAGAGATGGAACAGCAGATGATGTCCACTCTGGAAAAATTGGAGTCACTGAAACGTGAGGAGGAGAATAAAACGGCTTTATTCATACTAGGTCATATCGACCACAAAGTTCTAAGTGACATGATTGGTGAGGTTATTAGTCTGGATGACCAGGACCAGGAAACTCTGAGATCAGTGGACATTACAGAAACACATACTGTTCAACAATTAGATGTGACTACTATACAACCGGTAGGGAACGATACAGCATGGATTAGGGATTTCGAGGAGAAGAAAGTAAAGCTAATATATAACAAAGGTAATACAATACAAACAATGCAGTATGATTGTAATGACTTTGTTGTCATGGATAACGGTGACCTTGTCTACACTAGAGACAGAGTAGTACAAGTTATCTCCCTTGATGGTAGTGATCGTATACTATGTAATACAAACCCACTGATAACGACACGGATCAGGAAGACGTGTGACGGAGATCTTCTGGTCAGCATGAGAGATTACCTTTACACCATTACTCCGAGTAGTCGCCACCTGGTCCAGCTTATGACTATGACAGGAGAGGTGAGGACAGCATATGAATTCCATGATGATGGTAGATCCCGACTCTTTACCCTGGCTCACAGAACGGCTGAGAACAGGAATGGTGACGTATGCGCTGTCAACGTGACGAGTATGGACAGTGGAGAGGTGATCATATTACACAGAGACGGGAGAGTGAGAGCTACCTACAGAGGACAAAGTGATTCTGCTAAAGTATTTAATCCATGTGATGTCGACTGTGACTCTAGATGCAGGATAATTATTTCTGACTATAACAATAGATCAGTACACCTGCTGTCGTACAATGGAGCATTCTTGAGATATTTACTCCGTAAATTAAGTGGATGTCCATATTGTGTGTCAATGTATGATGATAGTCTGTGGTTGTCACTACACTCAGGCAGTTCAAATGAAGTGAAAGTGTATAGATACAAATAATACTTTATACATTCCGTGTATAATAAAAAGACTCAAAAGGGTATTCAGAATATATCTATACTTATATCTATATTTAGAAAGATAATCAATGTAACAATCACTTAATTTAATGATTTCATGGTCCATATTTGTCGTTTTCAAATTATTTTAAAAGAACAATTGATGTACATAGATATCCATGTTTAGGATTCAAATAATTCAGTATCAACAGCAAAGGTTTACGAAGCCAGAAAAGGGAAGGGTGGTGTTGTTTTTTTTCCCATAGATTAATCAAACATTGCCTATGGCCACAGATAGAAAGATAGTATTGCGTTTGCCCCTCCCCCCACCCCACATATGAACGTACACCTTTGTGTATCGATTTAATGGTTATTAATAGTTCATTTTATCACACGTTTTTCTATTTATACAGTGAAATATCGCTATGTCATAAATTAATTTTTGACATAGTTGACGTCATAGCGTGGAAAAAAATTGTGTCAAGGCGGTATTGATGAAATAAACACCTTTAAACTGAGTGTAAACATGTGATTAAAATAATCTGAAATGGATTTCGGGGATATCAAACAAACAACTCGTTTCATAAATACTGTATGAAATGAAAATTAATTTCAAATCCTTTATTTCTACAGGTTTGCATGAAATTATCGAATCCATTTTTTAAAAATGGAATGTACCATCCTAGATGGAGACATACTTTTTTTCTGAGAAATACACTGTCGATTTTTTTTCTCCCTAAAATAAACGCCCCCCCCCCCCCCCTCAATTTTGATACAGACACAGATATATATATATATTGGACTTTTTAAATATAAATATATACAATATTTGTTTGTGTCTGTTTTGCTTTTCAATTACAGAAGTCGCAATAGATACCTTTCACTCCCTCTCCACCTACCCATTTATCAAAATGAGCTATGCTATTGAAGAGTGCATGGTTGATTTTTATTTTGTATATATTTCCCTATGTAAAAAGTACTTTAAAATCACATTGATGTTATGAATGTACTTTGAAATACTATTTCTGCTGTTTGCTGAACAAAATCCTCGAGTGTTTTATCACAGTAACCATCTGATTGTTGTAATGTGTCAGATCAGTATCATTTTACCAACTGGTACCATGCGGTGTTCAGCAACGAGGACGCCAAGTTTTCTTTTTTTTTAAATATAGCTTCATGAATTAAAATTACTCTCTTCTTGAGGCGTTAAAACAAGTGTGTGGCCGGATAATCAATATCGTACAGGTCTATATTTTATTGAAGACTAACAACAGAGTATGCCCTAGTGTCCAGAAAAATGCAAGAGAACTTACCGTTACTATTCACGCTCTGACTAATTATTGCTCGCTCTACAATTATTTCATATATTTGGTAAAGGTATCATCCTGATGTATTACATAGAAATTTATATATTCGCAACAGACCCACCCGAAAATGAAGGATTTTTTACTTGCCACGCCTACTGTTAAACAAAACAGGGAATCGAACTGGTGTGTCTACGGCGGGAGTCGAACACGGAATTTTTCGTTTATGAGCCGAGCACATCATCGTCTGCGCGGGACGGGCTCTCGTCGCTCCAGGTGCCCTATTATTTCTTTAGTGTTTTATATTAAGATCAAAATGTTTAAATCAGCGGGAGTTTTCTTCATCTCATTTATACCTTTAACTGAACGTGTAAAGGAATTTAATTTACCCCCAACTTTATATCTAAAAAGAAATCGTTGATGTGTGTCTTGATCAGGCAGATATTTTATCTTGTTTTCAAAAAGTTTTTTTCTCTTGCATAGCTTTAAATTCGAATTATATATTGAAAAACACAAAACTATGTTTAAAACGGTGTTTCAGGAATGCTCCGGATAGCAGATATATACATAAAGTTAAAAAGTCCCTATTTTCCAAACACTCAATAATCAGCAGTACTGATGTATGATGACAATACCATGTATGCTGTATAGATGATATATGATGACAATACCATGTATGCTGTATAGATGATATATGATGACAATACCATGTATGCTGTATAGATGATATGTGATGACAATACCATGTATGCTGTATAGATGATATGTGATGACAATACCATGTATGCTGCATAGATGATATATGATGACAATACCATGTATGCTGTATAGATGATATATGATGACAATACCATGTATGCTGTATAGATGATATATGATGACAATACCATGTATGCTGTATAGATGATATATGATGACAATACCATGTATGCTGTATAGATGATATGTGATGACAATACCATGTATGCTGTATAGATGATATGTGATGACAATACCATGTATGCTGCATAGATGATATATGATGACAATACCATGTATGCTGTATAGATGATATATGATGACAATACCATGTATGCTGTATAGATGATACCATTCCGAATAGGAACCCCTGAAGCTCAGTTCGTAAGGTGTTGGATTACCGACCAAGAGGTCCCGGGTTAGAATCCCACCGAATGGCTCAACGGTGTGCTATTTTTCGGATGACTTAGTAAATACCGGTGTCCCGTCCCACGGAAGAAGTCGGTGCATGCATTTTCAGGCATGTCTATAGCTGTAATTTATGTGCGATAAGTCGCCAAATAAATGAAAAATCTTGGTGTAGAGTAAAAGGAGGCTTGAATAGATAAAACACTACATTTAATGTGTACTTACATTCGTCTAAATATGAAGTATAATGCTCAACTTCTGCGTACACTTCGTAATGGAAGAAGAAGAAAAGGAAGAAGAAGAATGAAGGAAGGATGGAAGTAAAAAATTATGTTACATCCATGAAACTTATCGTCTGCGAAACTGAGGCAAACGGATTTTGCAAGTCACTTTGCAAGTAATCTTCCGTGGTCAACGCAAGACGTCGGCGCATGCATCTTCAGGCATGTCCATAGCTCTAATTTCTGTGCGATAAGTCGCCAAATAAGTGAAAAAATCTTGGTGTAAAGTAAAAGGAGACAGGATCAATAGAAATTATTGAATTTAGGTATTTGAGGAAGTTTTCATGCTTTCTTTCTCATATTTTAGAAATGTGAGGGCAAAAGTTTGATTTTGGATAAAAAATCACAGATTTTTGGAATTAACTCAAGATAACACATTGTCTGAGGCATAGTTTCAATATATCCTGTTAGATTAACTTCATGGTTGGCAGGAATGGTCATTATGGGAAGACGGTGTGTTATGACCTTGAGTCAAGGGCCAAGGTCAAGGTCACAATATATTAGATGGGTAGAACTTGTCTGGGTCATAACTTTTTATAGCCTTCATCGATGGGAATAATATCTCACAGAATTGTTGCCCATGTTTCAATGTTATGACATAACCTTGAAGAAGGTCATACCTCCAAGGTCAATGTCACAGTGCATTTGTTTTATTAAATCTTTTAAGATATATACATTTAGATATTTGTTGCGTTGGAAATGATATATGATCGACGTATTATGCTATGTTGGTGTTGCTCTTATTAATGGAAAAATCATGGATTTCTGTAAATAATTAGTGAAACGTAAAAGAGTGGGATAGATATTCTGAGGTTAACGTATGCAATTGTTATTGCAGAAGAATAAATGACAGTTCTTGTGTAATATAACAACATACATAAATTTCAGAAAGAAATAAGCGTATTGGCAATGGGATTTTGGCAATGGTTTTTAAAATACAAAAGAAACAACAGGAACGAGATCAACGTTAAGCGGGCATCCCCTCAAACGGCAGGAAAATTCTTGGTACTACACTGGCCCTAACCTTTGACCTGTTGACTCCCAAGTAAATAGGAATGTTCCTTAAGCCATATGTGAAGTATGAACCCAATAGGGCCAAAACTGTGACTTCTAGATATCTAGATGGTTTTTCTATGATGATCTCCAGTGACCTTAACCTTTGACCTTTTAACTCCAAAATCAAAATGGATCTTTCATTATATTTAAGTCATTTGTAAAGTATCATCCCAAGGGGGCGTTTAGGGTGTCTACGAGGTTTGGTTTCGGACACATGCATCCATGCACGTACCCACGACAGTGCAAGTATCATTACAATTATCCCCCTTGCAACGCTGTTGCGAGGGGATAAGAAAAGCTATAGTCTATGGTCCTGTTATAGGTCAAAGAATGGTTATTAACGAGGCGTGATTGGCTGATCTGCAGTAGGGAAAGAGGGACTACTGTTTCAATGTATCAGGGGCTCTAATTGGATAAAATTATTTGTGATCAATCTATAAATAAAAACTGAGAGGTAAAATCACCAATTTTAACATCATTTCGCTAATATAAGGATTTTATGAGCTAAAAAATGTTCTTTACAATTGAAATTTGGTAATTGTGGGGGTTGGGGGGTTGACTCCTTTCTAGCAAGATTTTTTTTCGAAATCAAGATCGATGATCTATAAGTAAACTGTTAAAATTCTGATAGAGATAGGTCTGAAAAAAATTTTGATATATGGATTTTACAAAGCTAAGATGCAGAAAGTTGTGTAAATCTTGCTGGAAGTTTGATAATTTATCATGGACCCTATGGGAAAAGGAATTACTATGCCATGTTCTTTTAAACGCGATATTTCTAAAAAGTTTCATTATAAGGTTGACCCCACAAGTGTTCATATTTGAACATATTTTTGCCACCATGTATAGAAAATAATTATTATCGATATTAGAATTTCCTTGATCCCTTTTCTCGCTTACCTTGATTTAATATGGATATATAATATGTATCAAGTACAAACATGGTTTACGGAAAGTAATTAAGTTTGAATAAATTCAAACCCCTCCCCCTCTTTAAAAAAAAGAAGAGAGAGAGAGAGAGAGAGAGAGAGAGAGAGAGAGAGAGAGAGAGAGAGAGAATGACAATGAATGCGTAGGGTGTTGATAGAATTTTTCTTTGTTTTTTGTTTAATGAAGCAAACTAATGGGATCAAAATGTTAAAATTACCGTTGTTGTGAGCGGCCTTGTGCTAAACTTTTATTCATCTCGTTCCCACAGATTACTAATTTGTAGCCAAAGAGTCGGTTCAAGCTACAGCCGGTAACAAATTTGTGATGTGTAAGAGCTTCATTGAGAGAGAGAGAAAGAGGGAGGGAGAGAGAGAGAGAGAGAGAGAGAGAGAGAGAGAGAGAGAGAGAGAGAGAGGAAGAGAGAGAGAGAGAGAGAGGAAGAGAGAGAGAGAGAGAGACAAAGAGAGAGGGAGAGAGGTATATGTATGAATACATTACAAATACATTACATGACGACCATGAAACAAACACGTATATATACTAATACCTATATTCTAAATACTGGATAATTTCTCTCAGTCTGACTTCATATCCATCTTCCTTACAGAATCCCTAGTTATATCACTTGCCTACGTTGCTGTTATAGAGATTAGGCAAGAACTTTTGCGGTCGTTTCAGTAAATTAAAACTGCGCAGAAGCTGCAATGAGATATAGACAATCCAATATCTGTAGAGATGTCATTCTCCAATACATACATACATACATACATACATACATACATACATACATACATACGTACGTACGTACCTACCTACCTACCTACCTACCTACCTACCTACCTACCTACCTACCTACCTACCTACCTACCTACCTACCTACATACATACATTAATCGCACCTCGGACAAAATTGTCCCATACCATTTCGGTTACCTCCTATGAGACTATAGCGGTCAGGAACTTTTTGGGGGCAATATGACGGCCGAATATCTTACAGCCTACCATATAAACCAAAACAACAACAACAAAGGGCGGGGGTAGGGGGGGGGGGGGTGCGTGGAAGTGTTACGAATGCCGGTATCGGCCAAGTGCAATGGTGAGAGTGTCCGCTTTGATAGCGGAAGGTTCTTGGTCCGGGATTCATCTAAACACTCAATCATTCTTCATTGATTTATAGATGAATTAGTTTAACACATTGTCAAAATAAAAACGTAAGCGTAATTTTCCAAGCCTTTAAGACTGCTGTTGATCAAATTTATCAGTACGTACATTTTGTCTACTGTTTTAAGTCACGTCAAAATAAAATCACTTTTATCGTTATGGCAACTTTCTGATACATTGCAGATACATTTTCTTATTTGATGGCAGCATCTGTTGATGCGCCGAAGAGTCTTAGATATATGCGATGGACAAATCTACTGCAGTGAAGGATCTAGTCGATACCGATTAATTGATTATTGTTTTACGTCACTTCACTATTATCTGCCTGATACATTGTACATAAATCTATGTTTGCAATTGGTCAACCAGAGGCAGTTAGGGATATTTTACATGCCAAGCCTACGTTGACACATGACTTTTGAACGACAGGGCATCGGTGCGTCCACGGCAAGAGTCGAACCCGGGACCTTTCGGTCATAAGCCGAGCAGCTTTTCCGAATATCGACTTTGTGCGTGCCGACGTCTACCATGGTTCGATACCTCGTATTTACCTTCTCACACGATAAGCAGGACTCCACGAGCCGCAGATGGTACATGAACCCAACACTACTCGACCGCGAGCTGATCATGCAACTGATATTTATGATCATTGACTAGAGTAGAATGGACGCTGGCAAACCAATCTCATCATTCACATATCGCTTGTATAGTTTGTGAATGCAATATGCTGTTTGTTGTAACCGCATCTGACTAGTCAGTTTAACTTGTTTCTATAGGGTAAGGATGACATGCATGATAAATGTTACGTTTTATTGGTAACCAATTTCAACCAATAGTATAATTTCTTGAGATAAGACTTTATTCTTCTCTATTGTACTGACATATGCTTATCATGCTGTTGTGTATTACATAGGTCAGAAATTAATTTTATGATTTAAATCTTTAAGTTTTAAGTATTTAACATTTATAAATCTCTTTTTATATTATAATACTCGATTTAATCCGGTTTTTTTTCTATTTGGGTTTTTTTTTTTTTCTTTTTTTTTTTACTTTTTTATTTTTTTATTTTTTTTTTTTGTGTTTTTGTTTTTGTTTTTGTTTTTGTTTTTTTTTTTAATTTTGTCTGGTGAGTCAGAATATTTCCGATGCCGTGTATCTAAAGTAAACTTTTGCCAGAAGTCATATTTAGAATAAAATTTTCACAGAATTCTTACAGATTTCTTCCTGACTTATCTTACTATATAACATTTCAAATCAGTTGAACAAATTGATGACACATTCTCTTCAATAATTGTCCCTCTAATTTGTCACTATAAATTTCTATAAAAACATTATTAGTATTATTAAGAGAGTTAACACAATAGTAAAGTTGACGATGGAAAAAATCACTCTCACGAAATTACGGACAACAGAATGTAAATATTCTTCGGCAGAATGTAGCAGAATTATCTATCGAATACTCGGCGCATTTCGGTGGCCAGTAGGGTCTGTAATGGAAAAGGTGGATGACGTCTGTCCATCAAATGGCTGGGACGTCAAACCAGAAGTCAGAGATAAGCCTGCTATGTAAAACATAATTTGAGTCATGGAGATGACTTCATATAAGATTATATCTTGTTGTTAAATCCTTACCTAAAATGTATTGTATCACTATAACTTGCTGTATATACTTCTGAATAAATATTGTTTAAACCAATTTGAGTCATGTTTTGCGGGTGACAAATTAATCAATATACCCTTTGTGTAATAATATTTATTTCATATGTCAACTATATTGCAAATATTGCCATGGCAATTTTTCCATTAATATACAGTTTGGTTTTTTATACAGAGAAGTTATAAAGTATGAGCCATCACTTCCAAAAACAAACATCCTGTCACTACAAATGTGATTTTCTTAAATATTTTGTTTTTAAGGTTTTGTTTTAAAACAACATGTACAATAATGAATAATTTGTTGAGTTTGTTACATTCTTACATGCATGCATCCGTTCCCCGTCCGTCTGTACCTACCCAATTACCTACCTACCCACATACATACATACATCGTAGACATTTTGAGGCATCTAAGTCAGGAAATACTGCTTTTAGAGAAAGCGCTTTAAATTCCAGAAGGAAACAGAATACTTATTACACGTGTTATTTGTAAGATCAAAAATGCAATAAAATTGTTAAAATTATGTTTCGGTAGGCACACTTTGTTAAATGATCTATAAATATTTATTTATCTATCTATTCATTCATGCATTCATTTATTCATTCATTCATTCATTTACTTATGTATTTATTCATTTGCCTATTTTGTTCTCCCTGTATACATTTGTTGCTTGTCAATCTAAATCTTCCTGCAATAATTAAACAAAATAACCATGGGCGGACCATTACAGATATATGTACTAAGTAACCAAGGACGGACCATTACAGATAGATGTACTAAATAACCAAGGACGGACCATTACAGATAGATGTACTAAATAACCATGGGCGGACCATTACAGATAGATGTACTAAATAACCAAAGGCGGACCATGACAGATAGATGTACTAAATAACCATGGGCAGACCATTACAGATAGATGTACTAAATAACCATGGGCGGACCATTACAGATAGATGTACTAAATAACCATGGGCGGACCATTACAGATAGATGTACTAAATAACCAAAGGCGGACCATTACAGATAGATGTACTAAATAACCATGGGCAGACCATTACAGATAGATGTACTAAATAACCATGGGCGGACCATTACAGATAGATGTACTAAATAACCATGGGCGGACCATTACAGACAGATGTACTAAATAACCATGGGCGGACCATTCTAGATATATGTACTAAATAACCATGGGCGGACCATTACTAACAGATGTACTAAATGACCATGGGTGGACAATTACAGATAGATGTACTAAATAACCATGGACGGACCATTACAGACAGATGTACTAAATAACCATGGACGGACCATTACAGACAGATGTACTAAATAAACATGGGCAGATTTTACAGACGGATATAACGGAATATCCAAATAATTGTTTTTACTTTGCTTTCCACTATCCAAAATTATTATGCTGTAAAACTTTTCCGGGAGAAAAGCTATTATGGAGAGTAGAGGGTTATGCTACAAAACAAATAATAACTAATGGTTAACTTAGAATTGTTAGAATTTGGACTATGTGCAGATAGGGCTTTGACCCTTTGGATATTAGGAAGAACATCTTTTTCCAAACGATTGAAACAAAAGCAACGCCTAGCGTGGCATAATACGCTCGTCGCTTATTTCGGACGGGATCAAAGGGCAATCACTCCTGCAGAAATGGTCCCATCTTGGAACTTGACCTGCAAAAAGATACTTGAAATTTTCTAGAACCACCCCGCCCCCCTAAACACAGCCCCACCCCCCCCCCCCTCCTAAAATTATAAATTTCTCAACAATGAAGAAAAAGATATCAATACCTGCAAAATATGTGGAAGTTGGTACATTGTACTTGTTTCATGATACATTTCATAATGTTTTTACAAAATTTAGATTTTTAATGAATTTTCAAAATAAAATCTTGAAATTTATCATTGAAAATTATTATCATTGAAAAGTCCAAGGGCCTTAAATCTGTCAAAAGTGATCAATCTTAACAAAACTCGAACTGGTACTGAGACCGCTTGATTTAAAGCTATATACCAAATTTCGATTCAAGATCTTGAAAGACCGAAAAAAAAAAAATCCGGAAAGCATGACCTAGGACATATGGTCAACCCCCCCCCCCCCTAAAATTATAAATTTCTCAAAAGAAAAAAAAAAAGATATTAAAACTCGTAATTTCATAATGTTTTGACAAAAAATCATTTTTAATGAATTTCTGAAAAAAATCTTGAAATTTATAAATCCAAGGGCCATAAATCCGTCAAAAGTAGTCAATTGTAACAAAACTCGAACTGGTACTGACGCCGCTTAAAATAAAGCTATATACCGAATTTCAACTCAATATCTTGAAAGACGGCGAAAAGAGTCCTGAAAACCTTACCTAGGACATATGGTCACCCCCCCCCCCCTAAAATTATAAATTTCTCAAAAATGAAGAAAAAGATATTAAAACCCGTAACATATGTGATAGTTGGTACATTTTACTTGTTTCATGAGAAATTTCATAATGTTTTGACAAAAAATAGATTTTTAATGAATCTCTGAAAAATCTTGAAATTTATAAGTCCAACGGCCATAAATTCGTCAAAAGTAGGTCAATCGTAACAAAACTCGAACTGGTACTGACGCCGCTTGAAATAAAGCTATATGCCAAATTTCAACTCAATATCTTGAAAGACGGCAAAAGAGTCCGGAAAACATGACCAAGGGCGCACGGACGGACGGACAGCGCCATAACATAATACGTCCCGATTAATGACGGGCGTATAAAAAGCAGTAAAGCTTCTCATGTAAGCATTTTGATCTTTAGGGCGTTCTGAACTTTGGAAAAAATATTTCTACACAACTGCTGAAATAGGAAAATCTCCATAATGCACACATCTATCTCATTGTTTGATATACAAACCCATACATATATGACAGACGCAAAAACATAAATCATAATATCCTTAACATATTGATTGATTGATTGAATAATAACGGATTGATTATTGATTTTCGTCACTCCACAATCATTTCATGTATATGGTAACAGTATCTGCCTGATGCATTAAATAGAAATCTATACCTTTGCAAAGGACCCTCCCGATGCATTGCGGGATCTTTTACGTGCCACACCTACCGTGACACGGGACCCCGGTTTTTACCGTCTCATCCAAAAGACAGAACACCCATGTGCACACGATGGGAGTTGAACCCGAGACCTCTAGGTCATGAATCGAGCACTTCATACACTGAGCGACGCCTAAACACATATGGCCTACTCTATTAAACGTGTAATAAAGTCGAAACTATGAAGCGAAACAATTTATCACCATAAAACTCGAAAGAGGAATATAAGAATACACCCCCCCCCCTAAAACCTCGAAAGAGGAATATAAGAATACACCCCCCCCACCTCTTTTTTCTTTTTTCTCCATCAGGCTATTTCCCTGGTTGTGCCTTTGTTGAAGGTAGCGGCAGGGATCCATTGTGAAACTTGCATACCATGCAAATGATTTCGTCTTAAATATCGACATTACCGAGAAAATCAAGTAGGGTTGGAAATCCCCGGAATCAAAACGAAAGTACATTTTAATATTCAGTATTTCTCATGCTTGTGGATTCATTTTGTGGTTTAACAACAGACCGTCGTTTATTTTCATATTTCATCTTTAAGGAAAAACGATTTTAGGAATAAGAAAATTGCATTTCAAAATTAATATCGTTTCCATCCTAGACGTGTTGTAGCTGGTCACATTCTTTACAAATACCCAAAATGGCGTCGAGTGTATACAAAGCTCAGATCGCCATTGATTTGTGTGAGGAACATTCTAATAAGGAGCGAACTTTATATTGTAAAACGTGTCGGAAAAATATCTGTACAGAGTGTGCGAAAACGAGCCACAACGGTCATGATTGGGACTTATTGAAGTCAGTTGGGAAAGAAAGGAAAGCGTGTCTACCTGACGTGTGTACAAACATTCGTAAAAACAGACTTCCGAGACTCGAAACACTAGAAAAATCACATGTGATTGATGACAAAACTGACAAGGTCATACAACAGCTAGAGAAAATTCAGACATCTATGATCGAGGCAACTAAGAAGCTGATCAATGAAAGGAAACAAAGGTACAGAACATTAAAACAAAGCAGCCAAGTATCACATACTGAAATAGGGGAAATGCTGAAATACATGCACATGATAACGGAGTCGCTGGATAAAAATGTACACGAGTATTCCGACACTGATGTGATGGAGATGGAACAGCAGATGATGTCCACTCTGGAGAAACTGGAATCCCTGAAACGTGAGGAAGAGGATAAAACGGCTTTATTCATACCAGGTCACATCGACCACAAAGTTCTAAGTGACATGATTGGTGAGTTTATTAGTCTGGATGACCAAGACCAGGAAACTCTGAAATCAGTGGACATTACAGAAACATATACTGTACAACAATTGGATGTGTGGACTATACAACCTGTAGGGCACGATACAGCATGGATTAGGGATCACGAGGACAAGAAAGTAAAGCTAATAGATAACAAAGGTAATACAATACAAACAATGCAGTATGGTTGTAATGACCTTGTTGTCATGGATAACGGTGATCATGTCTACACTGGTGGCAAACGAGTACGAGTTACTTCCCTTGATGGTAGTGATCGTATACTATGTAATAGAAACCCACTGATAACGATGTGGATCAGTAAGACGTGTGACGGAGATCTTCTGGTCAGCATGAAGGATGACGGTGACTTTTATACCATTACTCCGAGTAGTCGCCGCCTGGTCCAGCGTATGACCATGACAGGAGAGGTGAGGACAGCATATGAATTCCATGATGATGGTAGATCCCGACTCTTTACATTGGCTAACAGAACGGCTGAGAACAGGAATGGTGACGTATGCGCTGTCAACATGACGAGTGATGACAGTGGAGAGGTGATCATATTACACAGAGACGGGAGAGTGAGAGCTACCTACAGAGGACAACGTGATTCTGCTGAAGTATTTGATCCATGTGATGTCGACTGTGATTCTAGATGCAGGATTATTATTTCTGACTATAACAATAGATCAGTACACTTGCTGTCGTACGATGGGACATTCTTGAGATACTTACTCTGTGAATTAAGTGGATGTCCAGAATATTTGTCACTGTATGATGATAGTCTGTGGTTGTCACTACAGTCAGACAGTTCAGATGAAGTGAAAGTATATAGATACAAATAATACTTTATACATTCTGTGCATAATAAAAAGGCTCAGAAGGGTATTCAGAATATATCTATAACTATATCTATATTTAGAAAGATAATGAATGTAACAATCATTTAATTTCAGGATTTCATGGACCATATTTGTCTTTTCTATTTTTTTTAAAAGAACAATTGATGTACATAGATATCCATGTTTAGTATTCAAATAATTCAGTATCAAAAGCATAGGTTTACGAAGCCAGAAGAGGGAACGGTGCGATTGTTTTTTTTTTCATAGATTAATCAAACACCGCCTATGGCCACAGATAGAAAGATAGTATTGCGGTCCCCCCTTTTCCCCCACTTGTGAACGTACACCTTTTTGTATCAATTTAACGGTATTAATAGTTCATTTTATTACACGTTTTTCTATTTATGCAGTGAAATATCGCTATGTCATAAATTAATTTTTGACATAGGTGACGTCATAGCGTGGAAAAGAATTGTGTCAAGGCGGTGAAATAAACACCTTTAAACTGAGTGTAAACATGTGATATGAAGAATCTGAAAAGGATATCGGGGATATCAAACAAACAACTCGTTTCATTAATACTGTATGAAATGAAAATTAATTTCAAATCCTTTATTTCTACAGGTTGGCATGAAATTATTGAGTACATTTCTCAAAGATGGAACGTACCATCCTAGATGAAGACATATTTTTTTTTCTGAGAATTACATTGTGGATTTTTTCTCCATAAAATACACGCCCCCCCCTCCCTCAATTTTGATACAGACATAGGTATATATATATATATATATATATATATATATATTAGCTCTTTGATCTTAATGAGATTTTGCAACTGAGTGAGTCAGCTACATTGTTCCAATTATAGAATGCAAATCCCCAGTTCCATATTTCACAAACTCCCCAGACCCTAAATCTATAAATTCCTACTTATGATAACTTTTATGTTCATTTCCTTACTGTATATAAATTCAAAGTACTACTTTAAAGCTAAATGATAAACAGCAATACACAGACTAATTGATAAACATCAATTTACAAACTGAATGATAATCACCAATACACACACTGAATGATAAACAGCAATATACATACTGAATGATAAATAGTAATACACATACTGAATGATAAAGAAAAATAGACATGCTGAATGATAAACACCAATATGCAAATTGAATGAGAAACAGCAATACACAGACATATTGATAAACACCAATACACATACAGGATGGTAAAAAGCAATACACAGACTAATTGATAAACACCAATACACACTGAATGATAAACACCAATACACAAACTGTTTGGTAAACTTCAATACACAGACTGAATGATAAACAGCAATACACAAAGTGAATGGTAAAAGCTGGGAGAAAGGGATTAAGTGAAATCACACATTCTTGGAAGAATCAGAATATGAATTAGAGATCACTTGCTGACCAGTGACACCTTCTGTGATGATAAAGTCAAGTTTACAGTTTAAATGAGTAATACAGTGAGGTGCAGTCCTAACATAACATTATGTTAACGTCGCGTTAACGTGAAGTTTGCTTTCCTCGTGCGCTCAGGACTGCTGAGCACACGCGTTTGCGTTAACGCAGATTTCCACGTGAACTTAATTTCCAGACCGCGTGAACGCGCTTGACTGCCACGTTAACGCGCTTGACTGCCGCGTGAACGTGCTTGACAGCCACGTTCGCTTGCTTACAACTTAAAACTTGTATTAACATGTTCATATGGAAGGATAGGAGAATCGATATATACATTGTATATTTAAAAAGAAAAACTTATTATTGTGTAAGTAAAATATTTAGAATTAAATTAAACCCTTCCGAGTTAAGGGATGAATTTTAGAAATATTGAACGCAATTTCCGAACATTGACTTTAATGAAATTAATTCTTATTTTAGGAAAATGATAATAATAATGATAATAATAATAATAATAATAATAATAATAATAATAATAATAATAATAATAATAATAATAATAATAATAGTAGTAATAATAATTAAATTATAGTGAAATAAAAATTAAAAAAGATAATAATAATGATGATATTGTATTCATATAATGTAGAAAATAGCTTAATTAAAAATAATGATAATAAATACATAAATAGGAAATACGTGATAATACAAAAATAAATTAGTTATAAATGAATAAACAAATAAGAAATAAATACATAAATAAACCAATTAGAAACAAATAAATAAATGAAATTAGAAAGTAATCATGCTAGTATAAACTGACGAAGTTTTTTCATAAATACCTTAATGCATGTCTACGCGATAAGTTCCTTTGTTATATTACATATGAAATCCTTAATGCAGGATGTCATTTTAACATTTCATTAAATACACGTTTTTATGGCGACACTCGCGGTATCTTGATCTGATCCATTTTATTTTCTACATCCGTACTGCATAGAGAATTACAAATATAGACATGTGAACGTGCGACTGGACCGAGCGCACGCGGGAATAAATCGCGTTCACGCGAATTCCCTACCGCGTTAACGCGAGGAGCGCACGCGCGTCCGGTCGAGCAGTCCTAGCACGTGTGCTAGAGCAGTCCTCGCGACCGCTTTTTGCGTTAACGTGTATGTTATGTTAGGACTGCACCCATCTGTATTTCTTTAGTTATACATCTGCTGCTACTGCTGATGGTAATAATGCGGTATAATATACTTGTGCTTGCAAATTTCCGCCTTGTATTCGAGTACTTATAAGAAACAAATAAAAACAATTTAAAAACGATAGCCAACATACTAATTATTAATATATATGCTCGTGACTTTTGCATGTTTGTTGCATTACAAGGCCCTTCGTCAAACAAATAATGTACCTAGGTTTAAACGCACAGGCCCACCTAGAGAAATATCCTGATTTTGTGTAACAAAATACATTCTCAGACATCTACAATAGATTGTGCATGATTCAGGAAAACACCACTAGCCAGTCTTCACATTGACAGGTATTCGTATCGGGCATTGATACTAAATTCCGGAATGTTATCCAGAATTAGCATGCCTCACATTGACCTCTAAGAATTTGTTTTAACGTGAGTGGGAAGGTGGGAACCCTTAAACCGATTAACCACACCGATTGAGTAGTGTTCGTTATTGTAATTTCCCCTTCTAAATCGGCATCGTCACCGCAGCACAATCGAACATGATTGTAATGTCGTTTTTCCGAGTACATTTTACTATTATCATGTTTTATGTGCATGCCCTTAGTGAATTGTGTCAAACAGCTTTGTCAGATGTCTTCTCTTACTTAATAACATGCTGAAGTAACGATATTTATTTCAAAATGAAAAGCAGAAATCATAATAAGAATATGAATTTTTTGTAAAATATGTTTAACAATAGCAGTTATATAAACAACACATTTGGTGTCTTGTTGGTTGGTTGGTTGGTGATCTTATTATCATTATTATTATTATGGTGTCTTGTTATGCAAGATTATGATAAATACAGATATATGAAAACATGAACATTTATAGAATGAGGCAAAAAGAAATCTCTTGCATGGTTTTGCGATATAAGATATCACAAATTTATTATGATAAAATACATATCATGGAGAACTGAAGCCATGTAATACTGTGTGTGCATATTGCCAAATGATACGTTAATGCCAAAATAAACGAAACAACACATTGTATTTCTTCCCCGCCTTTTCATGAATTTCAATGATATATGTAAAATGTAGTTTCATACTAGTGAAATTCATCTGTCTCACGAAATTATAGTTTCGTCAAAACACATAAAAATTATTTTAAAAGCTTTACCAGAAGTAAATATGTCATCACTTAGGGGTTATAAATTGTTTCAGATATCGTTGGACGTACCGCCAAAATTATGGCGTCCATTTATGTGGCCGTATTAGAGGGAAGATATCGGAGTATAATAATGATATCTAGGGCTGATTTCCCGGTAATTTTTGTACAGAAGATAAATGGTGATAAATCACCGTTCCGTGGATATTCTATACTTAAATCCTTCATACCATCAGAGTTATTTCGCTTTTATTAACGTTTATAATGTACATGCATTGTGAATATTTTCATATTGGTCATATAAAAAATGACTTGTAATGAATTTAAAAACGAAAATAAATAAATCTCTCTATATGAAAGACAAATGAAATATTTGATTACCTTCTCAATTTTTACCAACGACTTCGCCAATGCTCTTATTTGACATGAATGTACTAAAAATAGATTGAAAATCCCAAGTTCTATGTTTCAGAAAATCCCCATATCCACGACAAACTCCTCCTTTAAAGAAAAACATTGCGTAAAAGTCCCCTCTATTATGCAATCACCTGTTCACGAAGGGGTTGCTTTCTTTCTCAAGGTGCCTGATCACAGTTCACATCTGGTGAGTTTCATTAAAGGTCGTAAGCTCAAACGTAGACGTAGACGTAAACTTTGCTGAGGAATATTTGTCTCTTCCCTAACGAGTTCCAAATGTAACGTACACCTTTTACAACTTTACCAATTTAATTACGCATGAACATAGATTTCAAGAAAAATTCAATAGGCGTCCACGTAAATTTAGTCACAAACTTTACGTCGACGTCTACATTTTGGCTTACGACATTTAGTGAAACTCCACTCTGCTCTTTAAGTAGAAGGACATTGCTTGTTTTATTATCACGGATTGATGATTTTACATAACTTCGGTTAAATCATCAGCTTCTCATATTCTACAACCACCTCTCTTTGTACTTAATCAATTATCATGAAACAGGAACTTGCCTGAAGCTTTTCCTTAAACCCTTAGGGAGTCGTTTAATCATGGTTTAACAGTAAATTGACATGGGGTAGGGGTAATGATAAATGTATGAAAACAGCACATCGTGTTTAAGGGAAAGAAACCGTATTTAGAGAACAAATTGTTGAGGTGAACCATCTGATTACATTTGGATGAAGCCTGTCATCAAGAAGGATGCAGTCTTTGACTTTCTAACTAGGTTTTCAAACATCAAAATACCATTCTTACAAAAAAGTCATATCTTAGAAATAAATAAAGCCACCGTTTGCTGGTAATTTCCTCAATGTCCTGCAACATTTAGTTAAGGATGTACATCATCTACTGGTGGAATTTGATTCAATCTTTTATCTGAAATACGATATTGTATTATAGAAATAAATCATTTAAACAAAGCCGGTTAGAAGTGCTTGTGACATTAAGATATAATTCAGATTTATACAGTCCTAACACCATTGCCTTTAACTACACACCTTGTTATAACAAAAAAAATTTATTCAAATATATGGTTAAGAGCGAAGACGATTTCTTCAGAGTTAGATAAAAACCATAGCCATAACATAGTATCAATATGATATGGTTTATAATACATATAGTGCTTCAGATGTCATCCCTATATAAAATACAATACTTGTTAATCTATTCTTGGAATATTTGTTTATACAAATATATGTGTTTTACAAATATCTACAGTATAATATCAAGAGTTCGAGAATATTTGTTTTGCTTTGCATACTATCATATGTTAACCAATATATTTAATTTGTATATTACAATATGTTTAGCAATGTTTTTGTTTCTTATAAAATCAAATATTGAGCAATTTGTATACTATCAAATGTTCAGCAACATCTTTGCTTTGTGTAATATCATATGTTTAGCAATACTTTGTCTTGAATATGAATACCATAATCAGAAACAAGTATTTTGATTGTCACTAAAATGTCATTTACCTCTAAAGTCATTCTGAATTAAATCTTCTTGGCTGCAATGTATGAATAGAACATGTTAATGTCTATTCTTAGCTTTTAATATTTTCAAATTGTAAACATATATTTCAGAAGGATTCTCTTTTTAATAAGGAGTTTAATAATTAACATTTGACATCTAAGTTGGATATTTTCAAAATATTCAATGTCTCCTCACTACAAATATCATTTTAAATTTTCATTACAATCACATCTTAGGTGGATACACTATATTTACGTAAATTACAGAGTATGCAGAGCAGATATACATGTACATATATACATAACGTATTACCATTGAGTTGCTTGAGATAATTTGTCCTTATTGCTGTGATTCCGAGACTTTCTATAAGCAACAATAAACGCCGCACAAACGATCGAAGCAACTGCTATCAAGCCTATAAGCGTTAAAACTAACGTTAGCGGACTTACACCTGCAAAACAAAGATACATTGTAATTCTTATCAGATCGCTGAAGTGAGAGGTGTAATTTACAAATATTTGGGCTTCCACTGTTCGGAGATAAAAGATACAATATACGTTGTGTACGATTATTTGTGTTGTGACCTTTCAAAACACAAAGGTAAAGACAAAAGATATAATTCTTACAAATTTATTTGCATTACACACTCTTTAAAATGTGTTTCCTTTAAATGAATAAGTCCAAATTAAAATTACTCGTTTTTTCTTTACATCGGTTTTTGTTTTGCGAATAGATCGATACCCTGGGTGTTTCCAGGATAAACGTTTAAGGAAGAGAATACTCGCAGGAAAAATGTACAGTAAAACCTGTCTTAGCGGCCACCTTGTATTAAGAGGTCACCTGTCTATAAATGTCACATTTTAAATTCCCAATATCTATCTTTTCCTAGATATTAGACCTCTGTATAAAGGTCACTTGTCTATAAAGGCCACTTTTGACTCTTCCCTTAACTGACCTTGATAGACAGGTTTGACTGTATTTGCGTTATAATAGTAAGAAAGTATAGATAAATGTATGCAAGAAAAATTCTTTTTCGTGCTTTGATTCTCATTATTTCACATTCTCTCGTAGTTTATTCAGTTATATCTATCATAAAAAGAGAATATCTGTACAGCAGTTGGATTTATTATTCACCGAACGTATATACAAAGCATCTAGGTGGTGAAAATTGTGTATGTCGACAGACACGTCTTTGATAGTAAACCGACTTTGGTATTATACGTCCTTGTGTCCAATATTCTCCTTTTTCTTTTACTGATTTGTTTCGTCTTGTTAATTGTAATGCAAATATCAGATGTACTGTCTGTGTATAAACCAATATAGACATATAGTCACTTAAATAATATAATAAAAAAGATGTTGTGTACGGCTGCCTACACAGATAAATTAATGTCTTTGCATAAACAAATTGACCAATGGTCACTTAACTAATATGATAAAAAGATAGTGTATGCGGTTGTCTACACAGATAAATTAATGATTTGAGGTGATTAAATCGAATCGAGTAATTAATAAATGTCTTCTTTTTTTTCTTACCAGGTTTTCTATATCCATGTTTTTCATCTGGCTGATGTGATTGGTGAAGTTTTCTTTTACTTTTTAAAGTTTTGTTGAAACTCCTCTCTTTTTCATCTATGTGAATAATATGTAATAGATCTGCTTATGGCGTACCTTACAGAATCTACGGGGTAACCTAGCAATGGCATGGAGCTTGGCGCATTCTATTCTTTCATATGACAGAAGGTATATTTCATGATATTGAAGAAGCCTACAGTAACTGACATACATTGCATTTAGAACCATCGATAGGATGCTTGGCTTGGGACCGAAAGGTAGGGGGTTCGATTTGTTCCACCAACATCCATATAATAAATAAAACGGCAGTACATACACTTTTTAATAAATTACTCTTCTAAAATGAGTAAACGAACAAAATGTTTAAATGATGCATACTTACTAAAGCTCTCATTGCCAAAGACATCTTCGAACTTACAATATTATATAAAAATAGCATTAACGTATGATAAAGGAGCTCTTAGCCTAGGGAAAAGAAGGGAATTTCCCGAGAAAAACTAACTCAGTGCTTTTTGGCTCTGAAAGTATATTTATGCAGATACCACAACGAAAAAATCGTTCAAAAATGATGTTCATTCAAATAGTTAATTAATCTTGCAAAGGCCTGGTTGACACAATAAAAGAAAAAAAATCCTCTTTCAACGTCCTCTAGCATTTTCGGTCACTAAGGGTTTAATTTTGCTCTTCAAATATTTATATATTATTAGACCATGAACATCACTGAATAGACACAAGTTGTTGAAATGCCCATCTGGTGCGCAAAATTATAATGTATATATGTTCTAATATCTATGTTAAAGAGGTATGTAACCTCCTACTTTCATGTCGCGATATAAGTGAAAAATTATTGAAAGCTAGGTAAAACACCAACCAACCAACCAAACAACCAAATTCATTACAAACTGAGGAATATTTGGCAAATATAGATCCCTGGACTATAATCATACAGTTCTGTATAAAATATGGAAAAGTAGTCAGAAAGGGACTATCTACACTTAACTGAATCGTAGTAAAGAACACACAGTTAGAAATAATAGGCAAACATGGACCTCTGGGATATATTATACGATTATTGTAGTATATATTATGAAATAAGGAATAGTAGACAAACATTCAATTCTGGACTAAATTTTATCGTAGTATAGATTACAAAATAAGGAATGAAAGCCAAACATGGCTACAATTACTTTAAGTGTACATTACGAAATAAAACATAGTGGACAAACATTAACATCTGGAGTAAAGGATATTATAGTATACTTTATATAATTATAAGTAATAGGCAAACACGGAGTACTGTGTGTATATTACAATATATATGAAATAAATAAAACATGAACCTCTGATATTACAATTAAAAAATTAAACATTTTCCAGAATAATCGTCAATCTGTCCACCGTATAAATATCAGGCGTAGTGAGGACAACATATAAATTCAATGGAGGCGACGAAACTGAGATAAATGCGGACAGATTGTTAAATTCATATTATATGAACATGTTCATTGGCATACTGCTTAAGGGGGTAGTCTGGTGAGCTAGTAAGAAGAATTAAAATCTACAACTGGCTATTTCATGAATATTCTATAAGAACAGGAAGTAGGAGCAGAGGTAGATTAAATAATAACAAAAACGTATCATGTTATGGAGCAAATTATTGTGCTAGAATCAATGCAAATTAACACGGTGTCATGCTTATTTCGATATACAGAAATATCATTTTAGAGCAGTTTATATCCTTTTTTTTCACAAGTAAAACACAGAAAAGTTGGGATTTTATTTTGGCAAATACATTTATGAATTTATGCTAACTGATTGAAAAACAACAAGGATTAGGTAAAGCTCTAACAATTAATGGAGCCTTTCATAGTAGCTATAGTAATTAAAGAAACCTACTAAAATGATGACAATTTCACAAGAAATACACTAATTTGATAATTTCTGAAATCTACATCACTGTGATATTACACTGTAATGTGCAATGGTCTGTAATAAGTCGAAGTAACATAAAATTATAATAGGTAATGGGGCATTTTACAAAGAAATTTTATAGATATTACAACCCCCCCCCCCCCCCCTTCCATTTTGTGAAAGCCTCATTTATTTTGTGTGTAATATATACTGAATGAAATATTTCCTTTTGATGATCAAGAAAGGGATTGATTTGTATCCATACAAGCTTCAATTGACATTTCAAATCAAAAACATATTTAGATTTGATATAATCAAAATAGATAAACACATTAATCCCCCCTCCTTTAGGAAGATGGACATATATTTCCTTGAAGAATTTGCCTTTATAGTACATATATACCTACTTCAATGAATATGTCAGTAACAATACCTTTATACTGTTTAAAAGTTTAAACTTTCTTCTTTTTAATGATGTGTAAATCATGCCTCTACTATGAACTAGTCCTTTGATATAACGGCTCAAATGTACCATACATAACCGGTATACATAACCGGTACGTCGTAAAAAATGTTTTGGTTAAAAGAATAACTCTAAAAACGGTTTTCTTCAATATTATATGATAATTTACAAACACATGCGTAATAGAAAAATTATTGAATATTACTATTGCATTTTCTATCACGACTACAAACGTTACATCATCGTGACATAACGAGTTACCTCCCGTTGGGCAGATTACTTTTGGGCCTAAATCGCTCACCAGACTACGTCCTTAAAAGATGCTGCTCTTTCAAGTTACTCAGTTAAAATTATTTCAAATGGTCAGTAAGTGACAAAAATAGCGATCGTCCGTATCTTGGACGTCCGGATTTAAACCCCCTCCCACCCCCGACCAGTATACTGAATTAAATTCTACCATTTTACATCAGGATGGATCCCACTGGATGCTCAACGTTGTATAACCAGAGGTCTCAAGTCCGAGTCTTACCTGACGACATAATACTCGGGATTCTGTACCACGATAGACGTGGCCTCACACATTCAGATACATTGAACGTATAGAAATACATTTCTGTACAATGCATCAGGCAAATGCCGTCACCATATAAGTGAAATGATACTTATATTCATTTTTGATTCTTACACTTATATCTTTAAATGCGTGTCCCTGGATTGTTCTGCTGTTGTGATGAGTGGTAAAGTGGGCCCGTAAACCGGTTAACCACACCAATTGATTGTCTATTGCCATATCAAATGGCCGTACTAAGTCGGTATCGTAACTGCACTATAATCGAATATTTTTGCGATGCCCCTATGTGTTTTTTTTTCAAACCATTACTTTTTGTATTGTATATTTCCATGATGACTTCTGTCATACGGCTGAGTCAGCAACTTTTGTCTTTTCCTTGTGTAAAATGAATCAAGTATCAAATAAATCATACTCTGTACTTTTTTAACATACATACATACATACATACATACATACATACATACATACATACATACATACATACATACATACATACATACATACATACATACAAACAAACATACATACATACATACATACATACATACATATATACATATATACATAAATACATACATACATACATACATACATACATAAATACATACATACATACATACATACATACATACAAACATACATACATACATACATACATACATACATACATACATAAAAACATACATACATACATACATACATACATACATACATACATACATACATACATACATACATACATACATGCATACATACATACATACATACATACATACATACATACAGACAGACATACATACATACATACATACATACATACATACATACATACATACATACCATTTCGGTAAAAACTTGTCACGTGGTTACCTCCTATGAGACTATAGCTGTCAGGAACTTTTAGGGGGCAATATGACGGCCAAATGTCTTACAGCCTACTATATAAACCAAAACAACAACAACAAAGGGCGGGGGGTGGGGGTGCGTGGAAGTGTGACGAATGCCGGTATCGGCCAAGTGCAATGGTGAAAGTGTCCGCTTTGATAGCGGAAGGTTCTTGGTCCGGGATTCATCTAAACACTTAATCCTTCTTCACTGATTTATTGATGAATTAGTTTAACACATTGACAAAATAAAAACATAAGCGTAATTTTCTTTCCCGACATTTTCCAAGCCTTTAAGACTGCTGTTGATCAAATTTATCAGTACGTACATTTTGTCTACTGTTTTAAGTCACGTCAAAATAAAATCACCTTTATCGTTATGGCAA
Organism: Pteria penguin; assembly: GCA_035048485.1. Classification (NCBI taxonomy): domain Eukaryota; kingdom Metazoa; phylum Mollusca; class Bivalvia; order Pterioida; family Pteriidae; genus Pteria; species Pteria penguin. The sequence continues at coordinate 50,715,310 of CM068587.1, read as the reverse complement.
CTTTCTGATACATTGCAGATACATTTTCTTATTTAATGGCAGCATCTGTTGATGTGCCGAAGAGTCTTAGATATATGCGATGGACAAATCTACTGCAATTGGTCAACCAGAGGCAATTAGGGATGTTTTACACGTCACGCCTACCGTGACACAGGACTTTTGAACGACAGGGCACCGGTGTGCTCACGGAAAGAGTCGAACCCGGTACCTTTCGGTCATAAGCCGAGCAGCTTTTCCGAATATCGACTTTGTGCGTGCTGACGTCTACCGTGGTTCGATACCTCGTATTTACCTTCTCACACGATAAGCAGGACTCCACGAGCCGCAGATGGTACATGAACCCAAGACTTCTCGACCGCGAGCTGATCATGCAACTGATATTTACGATCATTGACTAGAGTAGAATGGACGCTGGCAAACCAATCTCAGAGTTCACATATCGCTTGTATAGTTTGTGAATGCAATATGCTGTTTGTTGTAACCGCATCTGACTAGTCAGTTTAACTTGTTTCTATAGGGTAAAAATGACATGCATGAAATATGTAATGTTTTATTGGTAACCAATTTCAACCAATAGTATAATTTCTTGAGATAAGACTTTATTCTTCTCTATTGTACAGACATACTCTTATCATGCTGTTGTGTATAACATAGGTCAGAAAATAATTTTATGATTTAAATCTTTAAGTTTTAAATATTTAACATTTATAAATCTCTTTTTATGTTATAATACTCGATTTAATTGGGGGTTTTTTTCTATTTGGGATTTTTTTTTTTTTTTTTTTTTTTGCTTTTTTATTTTTTTTTTTTTTTTTTTTGTTTGTGTTTTTGTTTTTGTATTTTTTTTAATTTTGTCTGGTGAGTCAGAATATTTCCGATGCCGTGTATCTAAGATAAACTTACGCCAGAAGTCATATTTGGAATAAAATTTTCACAGAATTCTTACAGATTTCTTTATGACTTATCTTACTATATAACATTTCAAATCAGTTTAACAAATTGATGACCATCCCTCTTCTATAATTGTCTCTCTATTTTGTCACTATAAATTTCTATAAAAACATTATTATTATTATTAAGAGAGTTAACACAATAGTAAAGTTGACGATGGAAAAAATCACTCTCACGAAATTACGGACAACAGAATGTAAATATTCTTTGGCAGAATGTAGCAGAATTATCTATCCAATACTCGGCGCATTTCGGTGGTGAGTAGGGTCTTTAAGGAAAAAGTCAGATGAAGTTTGTCCATCAAATGGTTGGGACGTCAAACCAGAAGTCAGAGATAAGCCTGCTATATAAAACATTATTTGAGCATGAAGATGATTTCATATGAGATTATATCTTGTTGTTAAATCCTTACCTAAAATGTATTGTATCACTATAACTTGCTGTACATACTTCTGAATAAATATTATTTAAACCAATTTGAGTCATGTTTTGCGGGTCACAAATTAATCAATATACCCTTTGTGTAATAATATTTATTTCATATGTCAACAATATTGCAAATATTGCTATGGCAATTTTTCCATTAATATACAGTTTGATTTTTTATAAAGAGAAGTTATAAAGTATGAACCATCGCTCCCTACACAACCAAAACCAAACATCCCATCACTATAAACTATACAGTGTGAGCTATCACCCCCTACACAACCAAAACCAAACATTCTGTCACTATAAACTATACAGTATGAGCCATCACCCCCTACACAACCAAAAACAAACATCCTGTCACTACAAACTATACAGTGTGAGCCATCACCCCCTACACAACCAAAACCAAACATCCTGTCACTATAAACTATACAGTGTGAGCCAGCACCCCCTACACAACCAAAACCAAACATTCCATCAATATAAACTATACAGTGTGAGCAATCACCCCAACACAACCAAAAAAAAACCAATCCCAACACTATAAAATATACAGTGTGAGCCTTCACTCCCTACACAACCAAAACCAAACATCTTGTCACTATAAACTATACAGTGTGACTCATCACCCCCTACACAACCAAAACCAAATATCATGTCACTATAAACTATACAGTGTGAGCCATCACTACCTATACAACCAAAACCAAACATCCTGTCACTACAAACTATACAGTGTGAGCCATCACCCCCTACACAACCAAAACCAACCATCCCATCACTATAAACTATACAGCGTGAGCCATCACTCCCTACACAACTAAAACAAACATCCCTTCACTATAAATTATACAGTGTGAGCCATCACTCCCTACAAAACCAAAAACAAATATCCCGTCACTATAAACTATACAGTGTGAGCCATCACTCCCTACACAACCAAAACCAAAGATCATGTCACTATAAACTATACAGTGTGAGGCATCAACCCCTACACAACCAAAACCAAACATTCCATCAATATAAACTATACAGTGTGAGCAATCACTCCTACACAACCAAAAAAAAAACCCAATCCCAACACTATAAACTATACAGTGTGAGCCTTCACTCCCTACACAACCAAAAACAAACATCCTGCCACTATAACTATACACTATGAGCCATCCCCCTACACAACCAAAACCAAACATCCTGTCACTATAAACTATACAGTGTGAGCCATCACCCCCTACACAACCAAAACCAAACATCCTGTAACTATAAACTATACAGTATGAGCCATCATCCCCTACACAACCAAAAAGAAACATCCTGTCACTACAAAATATACAGTGTGAGCCATCACCCCCTACACAACCAAAACCAAACATCCTGTCACTATAAACTATACAGTGTGAGCCAGCCACCCCTACACAACCAAAACCAAACATTCCATCAATATAAACTATACAGTGTGAGCAATCACCCCTACACAACCAAAAAAAAAAAAAAACCAATCCCAACACTATAAACTATACAGTGTGAGCCTTCACTCCCTACACAACCAAAAACAAACATCCCATCACTATAACTATACACTATGAGCCATCCCCCCTACACAAACAAAACCAAACATACCATCACTATAAACTATACAGTGTGAGTCATCACTCCCTACACAACCAAAACCAAACATCCTGTAACTATAAACTATACAGTGTGAGCCATCACTCCCTACACAACCAAAAACAAACATTCTGTCACTATAAACTATACAGTGTGAGCCATCACTTCCTACAAAACCAAAACCAAACATCTTGTCACTATAAACTATACAGTGTGAGCCATCACTCCCTACACAACCAAAAACAAACATCCTTTCACTAAAAACTATACAGTGTGAGCCATCACTCCCTACACAACCAAAACCAAACACCCTGTCAGTATAAACTATACAGTGTGAGACATCACCCCTACACAACCAAAAACAAACATCCTGTCACTATAAACTATACAGTGTGAGCCATCACTACCTACACAACCAAAAACAAAAATCCTGTCACTATAAAGTATACAGTGTGAGCCATCACCTCCTAAAAAACCAAAACAAAACATCATGTCACTATAAACTATACAGTGTGAACCATCACCCCCTACACAACCAAAACCAAACATCCCATCACTATAAACTACACAGTGTGAGCCATCACTCCCTACACAACCAAACAGAAACAATCTGTCACTATAAACTATACAGTGTGAGGCATCACTCCCTACACAACCAAAAGCAAACATCTTGTCACTATAAACTATACAGTGTGACTCATCACCCCCTACATAACCAAAACCAAATATCATGTCACTATAAACTATACAGTGTGAGCCATCACTCCCTACACAACCAAAACCAAACATCCTGTCACTATAAAGTATACAGTGTGAGCCATCACCCGCTACACAACCAAAACCAAACATCCTGTCACTATAAAGAATACAGTGTGAGCCATCACCCGCTACACAACCAAAACCAAACATCCTGTCACTATAAACTATACAGTGTGAGCCATCACTCCCTACAAAACCAAACAGAAACAATCTGTCACTATAAACTATACAGTGTGAGCCATCACCCCTACACAACCAAAACCAACCATCCCATCACTATAAACTATACAGCGTGAGCAATCACCCCTACACAACCAAAAAAAAAACCAATCCCAACACTATAAACTATACAGTATGACCCTTCACTCCCTACACAACCTAAAACAAACATCCTGTCATTATAACTATACACTAAGAGCCATCCCCTTACACAACCAAAACCAAACATCCTGTCACTATAAACTATACAGTGTGAGCCATCACCCCCTACACAACCAAAACCAAACATCCTGTAACTATAAACTATACAGTATGAGCCATCATCCCCTACACAACCAAAAAGAAACATCCTGTCACTACAAACTATACAGTGTGAGCCATCACCCCCTACACAACCAAAACCAAACATCCTGTCACTATAAAGAATACAGTGTGAGCCATCACCCCCTACACAACCAAAAACAAACATCCTGTCACTATAAACTATACAGTGTGAGCCATCACTCCCTACACAACCAAAACCAAACATCCTGTCACTATAAACTATACAGTGTGAGCCATCACCCCCTACACAACCAAAAACAAACATCCTGTCACTATAAACTATACAGTGTGAGCCATCACCCCCTACACAACCAAAAACAAACATCCTGTCACTATAAACTATACAGTGTTAGCCATCACTCCCTACACACCCAAAACCAAACATCCTGTCACTATAAACTATACAGTGTGAGCCATCACCCCCTACACAACCAAAAACAAACATCCTGTCACTATAAACTATACAGTGTGAACCATCACCCCCTACACAACCAAAACCAAACATCCCATCACTATAAACTACACAGTTTGAGCCATCACTCCCTACACAACCAAACACAAACAATCTGTCACTATAAACTATACAGTGTGAGCCATCACTCCCTACACAACCAAAACCAAACATCCTGTCACTATAAACTATACAGTGTGAGCCATCACTCCCTACACAACCAAAAACAAACATCCTGTCACTATAAACTATACAGTGTGAGCCATCACCCCCTATACAACCAAAACCAAACATCTTGTCACTAAAAACTATACAGTGGGAGCCATTACTCCCAATACAACCAAAACCAAACATCCTGTCATTAGAAACTATACAGTGTGAGCCATCACTCCCTACACAACCAAAACCATACATCCCATCACTATAAATTATATAGTGTGAGCCATCACCCCTACACAACCAAAAACAAACATCCTTTCACTAAAAAATATACAGTGTGAACCAGCAATCCCTACACAACCAAAACCAAACACCCTGCCACGATAAACTATACAGTGTGAACCATCACCCCCTATACAACCAAAACCAAACATCCTGTCACTATAAACTATACAGTGTGAGCCATCACTCCCTTTACAACCAAAACCAAATATCCCATCACTATAAACTTCACAGTATGAGGCCTCACTCCCTATACAACCAAAAACAAACAATCTGTCACTATAAACAATACAGTGTGAGCCATCACTCACCACACAACCAAAACCAAACATCCTGTCAGTATAAACTATACAGTGTGATTCATCACTTCCTACACAACCAAAAACAAACAATCTGTCACTATAAACTATACAGTGTGAGCCATCACTCCCTACACAAGCAAAAACAAACATCCTGTCACTATAAACTATACAGTGTGAGCCATCACTCCCTACACAACCAAAACCAAATATCATGTCACTATAAACTATACAGTGTGAACCATCACCCCCTACACAACCAAAAACAAACATCCTTTCACTAAAAACTATACAGTGTGAGCCATCACTCCCTATACAACCAAAACCAAATATCCCATCACTATAAACTATACAGTGTGAGCCATCACCCCCTACACAACCAAAAACAACCATCTTGTCAATATAAACTATACAGTGTGAGCCATCACTTCCTACACAACCAAAAACAAACATCCTGTCACTATGAAGTATACAGTTTGAACCATCAGCCCCTACACAACCAAGACCAAATATCATGTCACTATAAACTATACAGTGTGAGCCATCACTCCCTACACAACCGAAAACAAACAATCTGTCACTATAAACTATACAGTGTGAGCCATCACTTCCTACACAACCAAACCCAAACATCTTGTCACTATAAACTATACAGTGTGAGCCATGACTTCCTACACAACCAAAAGGAAACATCCTGTCACTATAAAGTATACAGTTTGAACCATCAGCCCCTACACAACCAAAACCAAATATCATATCACTATAAACTATACAGTGTGAGCCATCACCTCCTACACAACCGAAACCAAACATCGCATCACTATAAACTTCACAGTGTGAGCCATCACTTCCTACAAAACCGAAAACAAACAATCTGTCACTATAAACTATACAGTGTGAGCCATCACTCCCTACACAACCAAAACCAAACATCTTGTCACTATAAACTATACAGTGTGAGCCATCACCCCCTACACAACCAAAACCAAACATCCTGTCACTATAAACTATACAGTGTTAGCCATCACTCCCTACACACCCAAAACCAAACATCCTGTCACTATAAACTATACAGTGTGAGCCATCACTCCCTACACAACCAAAACCAAATATCCTGTCACCATAAACTATACAGTGTGAGCCATCACCCCTACACAACCAAAACCAAACATCCTGTCACTAAAAACTATACAGTGTGAGCCATCACTCCCTACACAACCAAAAGCAAAGATCATGTCACTATAAACTATACAGTGTGAGCCATCACCCACTACACACCCAAAACCAAACTACCTATCACTATAAACTATACAGTGTGAGCCATGACTGCCTACAAATCCAAAAACAAACATCATGTCACTATAAACTATACAGTGTGAGCCATGACTGCCTACAAAACCAAAAACAAACATCCTGTCACTATAAACTATACAGTGTGAGCTATCACTCCCTACACAACCAAAACCAAACATCCTGTCACTATAAACTATACAGTGTGAGCCATCACCCCCTATACAACCAAAACCAAACATTTTGTCACTAAAAATTATACAGTGTGAGCCATTACTCCCAATACAACCAAAACCAAATATCCCATCATTATAAACTATACAGTGTGATCATCACTCCCTACACAACCAAAACCAAACATCCCATCACTATAAATTATATAGTGTAAGCCATCACACCCTACACAACCAAAAACAAACATCCTTTCACTAAAAACTATACAGTGTGAAACATCACTCCCTACACAACCAAAACCAAACACCCTGTCACTATAAACTATACAGTGTGAACCATCACCCCCTACACAACCAAAACCAAACATCCTGTAACTATAAACTATACAGTGTGAGCCATCACCCCCTACACAACCAAAAACAAACATCCTGTCACTATAAACTATACAGTGTGAGCCATCACCCCCTTCACAACCAAAAACAAACATCCTGTCACTATAAACTATACAGTCTGAGACATCACTCCCTACACAACCAAAACCAAATATCCTGTCACTATAAACTATACAGTGTGAGCCATCACCCTTACAAAACCAAAACCAAATATCCTGGCACTAAAACTATACAGTGTGAGCCATCACTCCCTACACAACAAAAACCAAAGATCATGTCACTATAAACTATACAGTGTGAGCCATGACTGCCTACAAAACCAAAAACAAACACCCTGTCACTATAAATTATACAGTGTGAGCTATCACTCCCTACACAACCAAAACCAAACATCCTGTCACTATAAACTATACAGTGTGAGCCATCACCCCCTACACAACCAAAAACAAACATCCTGTCATTATAAACTATACAGTGTGAGCCATCACCCCCTATACAACCAAAACCAAAAATCCTGTCATTATAAACTATACAGTGTGAGCCATCACCCCCTACACAACCAAAAACAAACACCCTGTCACTATAAACTATACAGTGTGAGCTATCACTCCCTACACAACGAAAACCAAACATCCTGTCACTATAAACTATACAGTGTGAGCCATCACCCCCTACACAACCAAAAACAAACATCCTGTCATTATAAACTATACAGTGTGAGCCATCACCCCCTATACAACCAAAACCAAAAATCCTGTCATTATAAACTATACAGTGTGAGCCATCACCCCCTACACAACCAAAAACAAACATCCTGTCATTATAAATTATACAGTGTGAGCCATCACTCCCAATGCAACCAAAACCAAATATCCCATCACTATAAACTATACAGTGTGAGCCATGACTGCCTACAAATCCAAAAAGAAACATCATGTCACTATAAACTATACAGTGTGAGCCATGACTGCCTACAAAACCAAAAACAAACATCCTGTCACTATAAACTATACAGTGTGAGCCATCACTCCCTACACAACGAAAACCAAACATCCTGTCACTATAAAATATACAGTGTGAGCCATCACCCCCTACACAACAAAAAACAAACATCCTGTCACTATAAACTATACAGTGTGAGCCATCACTCCCTACACAACCAAAACCAAACATCTTGTCACTAAAAACTATACAGTGTGAGCCATTACTCCCAATACAACCAAAACCAAATATCCCATCACTATAAACTATACAGTGTGAGCCATCACTCCCTACACAACCAAAACCATACATCCCATCACTATACATTATACAGTGTGAGCCATCACCCCCTACAAAACCAAAAACAAACATCCTTTCACTAAAAACTATACAGTGTGAACCATCACTCCCTACACAACCAAAACCAAACACCCTGTCACTATAAACTATACAGTGTGAACCATCACCCCCTATACAACCAAAACCAAACATCCTGTCACTATAAAGTATACAGTTTGAACAATCAGCCCCTACACAACCAAAACCAAATATCATGTCACTATAAACTATACAGTGTGAGCCATCACCCCCTATACAACCAAAACCAAACATCGCATCACTATAAAGTTCACAGTGTGAGCCATCACCCCCTACACAACCAAAAACAAACAATCTGTCACTATAAACTATACAGTGTGAGCCATCACTCCCTACACAACCAAAAACAAACATCCTGTCACTATAAACTATACAGTGTGAGCCATCACCCCCTATACAACCAAAACCACACATCTTGTCACTAAAAACTATACAGTGGGAGCCATTACTCCCAATACAACCAAAACCAAACATCCTGTCATAAGAAACTATACAGTGTGAGCCATCACTCCCTACACAACCAAAACCATACATCCAATCACTATCAATTATATAGTGTGAGCTATCACCCCCTACACAACAAAAAACAAATATCCTTTCACTAAAAACTATACAGTGTGAACCATCACTCCCTACACAACCAAAACCAAACACCCTGTCACTATAAACTATACAGTGTGAACCATCACCCCCTATACAACCAAAACCAAACATCCTGTCACTATAAACTATACAGTGTGAGCCATCACTCCCTATACAACCAAAACCAAATATCCCATCACTATAAACTTCACAGTATGAGGACTCACTCCCTACACAACCAAAACCAAACAATCTGTCACTTTAAACTATACAGTGTGAGCCATCACTCACTACACAACCAAAACCAAACATCCTGTCACTATAAACTATACAGTGTTAGCCATGACTCCCTACACAACCAAAAGCAAACATCCTGTCACTATAAACTATACAGTGTGAGCCATCACTCACTACACAACCAAAACCAAACATCCTGTCACTATAAACTATACAGTGTTAGCCATGACTCCCTACACACCCAAAACCAAACATCCTGTCACTATAAACTATACAGTGTGAGCCATCACCCCCTACACAACCAAAAACAAACATCCTGTCACTATAAACTATACAGTGTGAGCCATCACCCCCTACACAACCAAAAAAAAAAACATCCTGTCACTATAAACTATACAGTGTGAGCCATCACTCCCTACACAACCAAAACCAAACATCCTGTCACTATAAACTATACAGTGTGAGCCATCACCCCCTATACAACCAAAACCAAACATATTGTCACTAAAAACTATACAGTGTGACCCATTACTCCCAATACAACCAAAACCAAATATCCCATCACTATAAACTATACAGTGTGAGCCATCACTCCCTACACAACCAAAACCAAAACTTCCATCACTATAAATTATATAGTGTAAGCCATCACCCCCTACACAACCAAAACGAAACATCATGTCACTATAAACTTCACAGTGTGAGCCATCACTTCCTACACAACCAAAACCAAACATCTTGTCACTATAAACTATACAGTGTGAGCCATCACCCCCTACACAACCAAAAACAAACATCCTTTCACTATAAACTATACAGTGTGAGTCATCACTCCCTACACAACCAAAACCAAACACCCTGTCACTATAAACTATACAGTGTGAGCCATCACCCCTACACAACCAAAAACAACCATCTTGTCACTATAAACTATACAGTGTGAGCCATCACCCCTACACAACCAAAAACAACCATCTTGTCACTATAAACTATACAGTGTGAGCCATCACTACCTACACAACCAAAAACAAAAATCCTGTCACTATAAAGTATACAGTGTGAGCTATCACTTCCTACACAACCAAAAGGAAACATCCTGTCACTATAAAGTATACAGTTTGAACCATCAGCCCCTACACAACCAAGACCAAATATCATGTCACTATAAACTATACAGTGTGAGCCATCACCCCCAACACAACCAAAACCATACATCGCATCACTATAAACTTCACAGTGTGAGCCATCACTCCCTACACAACCGAAAACAAACAATCTGTCACTATAAACTATACAGTGTGAGCCATCACTCCCTACACAACCAAAAACAAACATCCTGTCACTATAAACTATACAGTGTGAGCCATCACTTCCTACACAACCAAAAGGAAACATCCTGTCACTATAAAGTATACAGTTTGAACCATCAGCCCCTACACAACCAAAACCAAATATCATGTCACTATAAACTATACAGTGTGAGCCATCACCCCCTAAACAATCAAAACCAAATATCCCATCACTATAAACTATACAGTGTGAGCCATCACTCCCTACACAACCGAAAACAAACAATCTGTCGCTATAAACTATACAGTGTGAGCCATCACCCCCTATACAACCAAAACCAAACATCCTGTCACTATAAACTATACAGTGTGAGCCATCACTCCCTTTACAACCAAAACCAAATATCCCATCACTATAAACTTCACAGTATGAGGACTCACTCCCTACACAACCAAAAACAAACAATCTGTCACTATAAACTATACAGTGTGAGCCATCATTCACTACAGAACCAAAACCAAAGATCCTGTCACTATAAACTATACAGTGTGAGGCATCACTTCCTACACAATCAAAAACAAACATCCTGTCACTATAAAGTATACAGTTTGAACTATCAGCCCCTACACAGGTAAAACCAAATATCATGTCACTACAAACTATACAGTGTGAACCATCACTCCTACACAACCAAAACCAAACATCGCATCACTATAAACTTCACAGTATCAGGCATCACACCCTACACAACCAAAAACAAACAATCTGTCACTATAAACTATACAGTGTGAGCCATCACTCCCTACACAACCAAAACCAAACATCTTGTCACTATAAGCCATAGAGTGTGAGCCATCACCCCCTACACAACCAAAACCAAACATCCTGTCACTATAAACTATACAGTGTTAGCCATCACTCCCTACACACCCAAAACCAAACATCCTGTCACTATAAACTATACAGTGTGAGCCATCACCCCCTACACAACCAAAAACAAACATCCTGTCACTATAAACTATACAGTGTGAGCCATCACCCCCTACACAATCAAAACCAAATATCCCATCACTATAAACTATACAGTGTGAGCCATCACTCCCTACACAACCAAAACCAAACATTCCATCACTATAAATTATATAGTGTAAGCCATCACCCCCTACACAACCAAAACCAAACATCCTTTCACTAAAAACTATACAGTGTGAAACATCACTCCCTACACAACCAAAAGGAAACATCCTGTCACTATAAAGTATACAGTTTGAACAATCAGACCCTACACAACCAAAACCAAACATCATGTCACTATAAACTATACAGTGTGAGCCATCACCCCCTACAAAACCAAAACCAAACATCGCATTACTATAAACTTCACAGTGTGAGCCATCACTCCCTACACAACCAAAAACAAACATCCTGTCACTATAAACTATACAGTGTGAGCCATCACTTCCTACACAACCAAAACCAAACATCTTGTCACTATAAACTATACAGTGTGAGCCATCACCCCCTACACAACCAAAAACAAACATCCTTTCACTCTAAACTATACAGTGTGAGTCATCACTCCCTACACAACCAAAACCAAACACCCTGTCACTATAAACTATACAGTGTGAGCCATCACCCCTACACAACCAAAAACAACCATCTTGTCACTATAAACTATACAGTGTGAGCCATCACCTCCTACACAACCAAAAACAACCATCTTGTCACTATAAACTATACAGTGTGAGCCATCACTCACTACACAACCAAAACCAAAGATCCTGTCACTATAAACTATACAGTGTGAGGCATCACTTCCTACACAACCAAAAACAAACATCCTGTCACTATAAAGTATACAGTTTGAACCATCAGCCCCTACACAACCAAGACCAAATATCATGTCACTATAAACTATACAGTGTGAGCCATCACCCCCAACACAACCAAAACCATACATCGCATCACTATAAACTTCACAGTGTGAGCCATCACTCCCTACACAACCGAAAACAAACAATCTGTCACTATAAACTATACAGTGTGAGCCATCACTCCCTACACAACCAAACCCAAACATCTTGTCACTATAAACTATACAGTGTGAGCCATAACTTCCTATACAACCAAAAGGAAACATCCTGTCACTATAAAGTATACAGTTTGAACAATCAGACTCTACACAACCAAAACCAAATATCATGTCACTATAAACTATACAGTGTGAGCCATCACCCCCTACACAACCAAAACCAAACATCGCATCACTATAAACTTCACAGTGTGAGCCATCACTCCCTACACAACCGAAAACAAACAATCTGTCGCTATAAACTATACAGTGTGAGCCATCACTCCCTACACAACCAAAACCAAACATCCTGTCACTATAAACTATACAGTGTTAGCCATCACTCCCTACACACCCAAAACCAAACATCCTGTCACTATAAACTATACAGTGTGAGCCATCACCCCCTACACAACCAAAAACAAACATCCTGTCACTAAAAACTATACAGTGTGAGCCATCACTCCCTACACAACCAAAACCAAAGATCATGTCACTATAAACTATACAGTGTGAGCCATCACCCACTACACAACCAAAACCAAACTACCTATCACTATAAACTATACAGTGTGAGCCATGATTGCCTACAAATCCAAAAACAAACATCATGTCACTATAAACTATACAGTGTGAGCCATGACTGCCTACAAAACCAAAAACAAACATCCTGTCACTATAAACTATACAGTGTTAGCTATCACTCCCTACACAACCAAAACCAAACATCCTGTCACTATAAACTATACAGTGTGAGCCATCACCCCCTACACAACCAAAAACAAACATCCTGTCACTATAAACTATACAGTGTGAGCCATCACCCCCTATACAACCAAAACCAAACATTTTGTCACTAAAAATTATACAGTGTGAGCCATTACTCCCAATACAACCAAAACCAAATATCCCATCATTATAAACTATACAGTGTGAGCCATCACTCCCTACACAACCAAAACCAAACATCCCATCACTATAAATTATATAGTGTAAGCCACCACCCCCTACACAACCAAAAACAAACATCCTTTCACTAAAAACTATACAGTGTGAAACATCACTCCCTACACAACCAATACCAAACACCCTGTCACTATAAACTATACAGTGTGAACCATCACCCCTACACAACCAAAACCAAACATCCCATTACTCTAAACTACACAGTGTGAGCCATCACTCCCTACACAACCAAACACAAACAATCTGTCACTATAAACTATACAGTGTGAGCCATCACTCCCTACACAACCAAAACCAAACATCCTGTCACTATAAACTATACAGTGTGAGCCATCACTCCCTACACAACCAAAAACAAACATCCTGTCACTATAAACTATACAGTGTGAGCCATCACCCCCTATACAACCAAAACCAAACATCTTGTCACTAAAAACTATACAGTGGGAGCCATTACTCCCAATACAACCAAAACCAAACATCCTGTCATTAAAAACTATACAGTGTGAGCCATCACTCCCTACACAACCAAAACCATACATCCCATCACTATAAATTATATAGTGTGAGCCATCACTCCTACACAACCAAAAACAAACATCCTTTCACTAAAAAATATACAGTGTGAACCAGCAATCCCTACACAACCAAAACCAAACACCCTGTCACGATAAACTATACAGTGTGAGCCATCACCCCCTACAAAACCAAAAACAAACATCCTGTCACTATAAACTATACAGTGTGAGCCATCACCCCCTATACAACCAAAACCAAACATTTTGTCACTAAAAATTATACAGTGTGAGCCATTACTCCCAATACAACCAAAACCAAATATCCCATCACTATAAACTATACAGTGTGAGCCATCACTCCCTACACAACCAAAACCATACATCCCATCACTATAAATTATATAGTGTGAGCCATCACCCCCTACACAACCAAAAACAAACATCCTGTCACTAAAAACTATACAGTGTGAACCATCACACCCTACACAACCAAAACCAAACACCCTGTCAATATAAACTATACAGTGTGAACCATCACCCCCTACACAACCAAAACCAAACATCCCATCACTATAAACTAAACAGTGTGAGCCATCACTCCCTACACAACCAAACACAAACAATCTGTCACTATAAACTATACAGTGTGAGCCATCACTCCCTACACAACCAAAACCAAACATCCTGTCACTATAAACTATACAGTGTGAGCCATCACTCCCTACACAACCAAAAACAAACATCCTGTCACTATAAACTATACAGTGTGAGCCATCACCCCCTATACAACCAAAACCAAACATCTTGTCACTAAAAACTATACAGTGGGAGCCATTACTCCCAATACAACCAAAACCAAACATCCTGTCATTAGAAACTATACAGTGTGAGCCATCACTCCCTACACAACCAAAACCATACATCCTATCACTATAAATTATATAGTGTGAGCCATCACCCCTACACAACCAAAAACAAACATCCTTTCACTAAAAACTATACAGTGTGAACCAGCAATCCCTACACATCCAAAACCAAACATCCTGTCACTATAAACTATACAGTGTGAACCATCACCCCCTATACAACCAAAACCAAACATCCTGTCACTATAAACTATACAGTGTGAGCCATCACTCCCTTTACAACCAAAACCAAATATCCCATCACTATAAACTTCACAGTATGAGGCCTCACTCCCTATACAACCAAAAACAAACAATCTGTCACTATAAACAATACAGTGTGAGCCATCACTCACTACACAACCAAAACCAAACATCCTGTCACTATAAACTATACAGTGTGAGGCATCACTTCCTACACAACCAAAAACAAACATCCTGTCACTATAAAGTATACAGTTTGAACCATCAGCCCCTACACAGCTAAAACCAAATATCATGTCACTATAAACTATACAGTGTGAACCATCACCCCCTACAAAACCAAAACCAAACATCGCATCACTATAAACTTCACAGTATGAGGCATCACTCCCTACACAACCAAAAACAAACAATCTGTCACTATAAACTATACAGTGTGAGCCATCACTCCCTACACAACCAAAACCAAACATCTTGTCACTATAAACTATACAGTGTGAGCCATCACCCCCTACACAACCAAAAACAAACATCCTTTCACTAAAAACTATACAGTGTGAGTCATCACTCCCTACACAACCAAAACCAAACACCCTGTCACTATAAACTATACAATGTGAGCCATCACCCCTACACAACCAAAAACAACCATCTTGTCACTATAAACTATACAGTGTGAGCCATCACCCCTACACAACCAAAAACAACCATCTTGTCACTATAAACTATACAGTGTGAGCCATCACCCCTACACAACCAAAAACAACCATCTTGTCACTATAAACTATACAGTGTGAGCCATGACTGCCTACAAAACCAAAAACAAACATCCTGTCACTATAAACTATACAGTGTGAGCTATCACTCCCTACACAACCAAAACCAAACAACCTGTCACTATAAACTATACAGTGTGAGCCATCACCCCCTACACAACCAAAAACAAACATCTTGTCACTATAAACTATACAGTGTGAGCCATCACCCCTACACAACCAAAAACAACCATCTTGTCACTATAAACTATACAGTGTGAGCCATCACCCCCTACACAACCAAAAACAACCATCTTGTCACCATAAACTATACAGTGTGAGCCATCACTCCCTACACAACCAAAAACAAACATCCTGTCACTATAAACTATACAGTGTGAGCCATCACTCCCTACACAACCAAAACCAAATATCCTGTCACCATAAACTATACAGTGTGAGCCATCACCCCTACACAACCAATTCCAAACATCCTGTCACTAAAAACTATACAGTGTGAGCCATCACTCCCTACACAACCAAAACCAAAGATCATGTCACTATAAACTATACAGTGTGAGCCATCACCCACTACACAACCAAAACCAAACTAC
Source organism: Pteria penguin (assembly GCA_035048485.1). Taxonomy (NCBI): domain Eukaryota; kingdom Metazoa; phylum Mollusca; class Bivalvia; order Pterioida; family Pteriidae; genus Pteria; species Pteria penguin. Next base: position 50,698,469 of record CM068587.1, on the reverse strand, counting down.
CCATCACTATAAACTATACAGTGTGAGCCATGACTGCCTACAAATCCAAAAACAAACATCATGTCACTATAAACTATACAGTGTGAGCCATGACTGCCTACAAAACCAAAAACAAACATCCTGTCACTATAAACTATACAGTGTGAGCTATCACTCCCTACACAACCAAAACCAAACATCCTGTCACTATAAACTATACAGTGTGAGCCATCACCCCCTACACAACCAAAAACAAACATCCTGTCACTATAAACTATACAGTGTGAGCCATCACCCCCTATACAACCAAAACCAAACATTTTGTCACTAAAAATTATACAGTGTGAGCCATCACCCCCTATACAACCAAAACCAAACATTTTGTCACTAAAAATTATACAGTGTGAGCCATTACTCCCAATACAACCAAAACCAAATATCCCATCATTATAAACTATACAGTGTGAGCCATCACTCCCTACACAACCAAAACCAAACATCCCATCACTATAAACTATACAGTGTGAGCCATCACCCCCTACACAACCAAAAACAAACATCCTTTCACTAAAAACTATACAGTGTGAAACATCACTCCCTACACAACCAAAACCAAACACCCTGTCACTATAAACTATACAGTGTGAACCATCACCCCCTACACAACCAAAACCAAACATCCCAGCACTATAAACTACACAGTGTGAGCCATCACTCCCTACACAACCAAACACAAACTATCTGTCACTATAAACTATACAGTGTGAGCCATCACTCCCTACACAACCAAAACCAAACATCCTGTCACTATAAACTATACAGTGTGAGCCATCACTCCCTACACAACCAAAAACAAACATCCTGTCACTATAAACTATACAGTGTGAGCCATCACCCCCTATACAACCAAAACCAAACATCTTGTCACTAAAAACTATACAGTGGGAACCATTACTCCCAATACAACCAAAACCAAACATCCTGTCATTAGAAACTATACAGTGTGAGCCATTACTCCCTACACAACCAAAACCATACATCCTATCACTATAAATTATATAGTGTGAGCCATCACCCCTACACAACCAAAAACAAACATCCTTTCACTAAAAACTATACAGTGTGAACCAGCAATCCCTACACAACCAAAACCAAACACCCTGTCACGATAAACTATACAGTGTGAACCATCACCCCCTATACAACCAAAACCAAACATCCTCTCACTATAAACTATACAGTGTGAGCCATCACTCCCTTTACAACCAAAACCAAATATTCCATCACTATAAACTTCACAGTATGAGGCCTCACTCCCTATACAACCAAAAACAAACAATCTGTCACTATAAACAATACAGTGTCAGCCATCACTCACTACACAACCAAAACCAAACATCCTGTCACTATAAACTATACAGTGTGATTCATCACTTCCTACACAACCAAAAACAAACATCCTGTCACTATAAAGTATACAGTTTGAACCATCAGCCCCTACACAGCTGAAACCAAATATCATGTCACTATAAAGTATACAGTTTGAACCATCAGCCCCTACACAGCTGAAACCAAATATCATGTCACTATAAACAATACAGTGTGAACCATCACCCCCTACACAACCAAAACCAAACATCGCATCACTATAAACTATACAGTGTGAGCCATCACTCCCTACACAACCAAAACCAAAGATCTTGTCACTATAAGCTATACAGTGTGAGCCATCACCCCGTACACAACCAAAACCAAACATCCTGTCACTATAAACTATACAGTGTTAGCCATGACTCCCTACACAACCAAAACCAAACATCCTGTAACTAAAAACTATACAGTGTGAGCCATCACACCCTACACAACCAAAAACAAACATCCTGTCACTATAAACTATACAGTGTGAGCCATCACCCCCTACACAACCAAAAACAAACATCCTGTCACTATAAACTATACAGTGTGAGCCATCACTCCCTACACAACCAAAACCAAATATCCTGTCACTATAAACTATACAGTGTGAGCCATCACCCTTACAAAACCAAAACCAAATATCCTGTCACTAAAAACTATACAGTGTGAGCCATCACTCCCTACACAACCAAAACCAAAGATCATGTCACTATAAACTATACAGTGTGAGCCATCACTCCCTACACAACCAAAACCAAATATCCTGTCACTATAAACTATACAGCGTGAGCCATCACCCATACAAAACCAAAACCAAACATCCTGTAACTATAAACTATACAGTGTGAGCCATCACCCCCTACACAACCAAAAACAAACATCCTGTCACTATAAACTATACAGTGTGAGCCATCACCCCCTACACAACCAAAAACAAACATCCTGTCACTATAAACTATACAGTGTGAGCCATCACCCCCTACACAAAAAAAAACAAACATCATGTCACTATAAACTATACAGTGTGAGCCATGACTGCCTACAAAACCAAAAACAAACATCCTGTCACTATAAACTATACATTGTGAGGTATCACTCCCTACACAACCAAAACCAAAATTCCTGTCACTATAAACTATACAGTATGAGCCATCACCCCCTACACAACCAAAAACAAACATCCTGTCACTATAAACTATACAGTGTGAGCCATCACCCCCTATACAACCAAAACCAAACATTTTGTCACTAAAAATTATACAGTGTGAGCCATCACTCCCTACGCAACCAAAACCAAACATCCCATCACTATAAATTATATAGTGTAAGCCATATCCCCCTACACAACCAAAAACAAACATCCTGTCACGATAAACTATACAGTGTGAACCATCACCCCCTATACAACCAAAACCAAACATCCTGTCACTATAAACTATACAGTGTGAGCCATCACTCCCTTTACAACCAAAACCAAATATCCCATCACTATAAACTTCACAGTATGAGGACTCACTCCCTACACAACCAAAAACAAACAATCTGTCACTTTAAACTATACAGTGTGAGCCATCACTCACTACACAACCAAAACCAAACATCCTGTCACTATAAACTATACAGTGTGATTCATCACTTCCTACACAACCAAAAACAAACATCCTGTCACTTTAAAGTATACAGTTTGAACCATCAGCCTCTACACAGCTAAAACCAAATATCATGTCACTATAAACTATACAGTGTGAACCATCACCCCCTACACAACCAAAACCAAACATCGCATCACTATAAACTTCACAGTATGAGGCATCACCCCCTACACAAAAAAAACAAACAATCTGTCACTATAAACTATACAGTGTGAGCCATCACCCCCTATACAACCAAAACCAAACATCCTGTCACTATAAACTATACAGTGTGAGCCATCACTCCCTTTACAACCAAAACCAAATATCCCATCACTATAAACTTCACAGTATGAGGACTCACTCCCTACACAACCAAAAACAAACAATCTGTCACTTTAAACTATACAGTGTGAGCCATCACTCACTACACAACCAAAACCAAACATCCTGTCACTATAAACTATACAGTGTGAGGCATCACTTCCTACAAAACCAAAAACAAACATCCTGTCACTATAAAGTATACAGTTTGAACCATCACTCAGTACACAACCAAAACCAAACATCCTGTCACTATAAACTATACAGTGTGAACCATCACCCCCTACACAACCAAAACCAAACATCTTGTCACTATAAGCCATAGAGTGTGAGCCATCACCCCCTACACAACCAAAACCAAACATCCTGTCACTATAAACTATACAGTGTTAGCCATCACTCCCTACACACCCAAAACCAAACATCCTGTCACTATAAACTATACAGTGTGAGCCATGAATTCCTACACAACCAAAAGGAAACATCCTGTCACTATAAACTATACAGTTTGAGCAATCACCCCCTACAAAACCAAAAACAAACATCCTTTCACTAAAAACTATACAGTGTGAACCATCACTCCCTACACAACCAAAACCAAACACCCTGTCACTATAAACTATACAGTGTGAACCATCACCCCCTACACAACCAAAACCAAACATCCCAGCACTATAAACTACACAGTGTGAGCCATCACTCCCTACACAACCAAACACAAACTATCTGTCACTATAAACTATACAGTGTGAGCCATCACTCCCTACACAACCAAAACCAAACATCCTGTCACTATAAACTATACAGTGTGAGCCATCACTCCCTACACAACCAAAAACAAACATCCTGTCACTATAAACTATACAGTGTGAGCCATCACCCCCTATACAACCAAAACCAAACATCTTGTCACTAAAAACTATACAGTGGGAGCCATTACTCCCAATACAACCAAAACCAAACATCCTGTCATTAGAAACTATACAGTGTGAGCCATCACTCCCTACACAACCAAAACCATACATCCTATCACTATAAATTATATAGTGTGAGCCATCACCCCTACACAACCAAAAACAAACATCCTTTCACTAAAAACTATACAGTGTGAACCAGCAATCCCTACACAACCAAAACCAAACACCCTGTCACGATAAACTATACAGTGTGAACCATCACCCCCTATACAACCAAAACCAAACATCCTCTCACTATAAACTATACAGTGTGAGCCATCACTCCCTTTACAACCAAAACCAAATATTCCATCACTATAAACTTCACAGTATGAGGCCTCACTCCCTATACAACCAAAAACAAACAATCTGTCACTATAAACAATACAGTGTGAACCATCACCCCCTATACAACCAAAACCAAACATCCTGTCACTATAAACTATACAGTGTGAGCCATCACTCCCTTTACAACCAAAACCAAATATCCCATCACTATAAACTTCACAGTATGAGGACTCACTCCCTACACAACCAAAAACAAACAATCTGTCACTTTAAACTATACAGTGTGAGCCATCACTCACTACACAACCAAAACCAAACATCCTGTCACTATAAACTATACAGTGTGATTCATCACTTCCTACACAACCAAAAACAAACATCCTGTCACTTTAAAGTATACAGTTTGAACCATCAGCCTCTACACAGCTAAAACCAAATATCATGTCACTATAAACTATACAGTGTGAACCATCACCCCCTACACAACCAAAACCAAACATCGCATCACTATAAACTTCACAGTATGAGGCATCACCCCCTACACAAAAAAAACAAACAATCTGTCACTATAAACTATACAGTGTGAGCCATCACCCCCTATACAACCAAAACCAAACATCCTGTCACTATAAACTATACAGTGTGAGCCATCACTCCCTTTACAACCAAAACCAAATATCCCATCACTATAAACTTCACAGTATGAGGACTCACTCCCTACACAACCAAAAACAAACAATCTGTCACTTTAAACTATACAGTGTGAGCCATCACTCACTACACAACCAAAACCAAACATCCTGTCACTATAAACTATACAGTGTGAGGCATCACTTCCTACACAACCAAAAACAAACATCCTGTCACTATAAAGTATACAGTTTGAACCATCAGCCCCCACACAGCTAAAACCAAATATCATGTCACTATAAACTATACAGTGTGAACCATCACCCCCTACACAACCAAAACCAAACATCGCATCACTATAAACTTCACAGTATGAGGCATCACCCCCTACACAAAAAAAACAAACAATCTGTCACTATAAACTATACAGTGTGAGCCATCACTCCCTACACAACCAAAACCAAACATCTTGTCACTATAAGCCATAGAGTGTGAGCCATCACCCCCTACACAACCAAAACCAAACATCCTGTCACTATAAACTATACAGTGTTAGCCATCACTCCCTACACACCCAAAACCAAACATCCTGTCACTATAAACTATACAGTGTGAGCCATCACCCCCTACACAACCAAAAACAAACATCCTGTCACTATAAACTATACAGTGTGAGCCATCACCCCCAATACAACCAAAACCAAATATCCCATCACTATAAACTATACAGTGTGAGCCATCACTCCCTACACAACCAAAACCAAACATTCCATCACTATAAATTATATAGTGTAAGCCATCACCCCCTACACAACCAAAACCAAACATCCTTTCACTAAAAACTATACAGTGTGAAACATCACTCCCTACACAACCAAAAGGAAACATCCTGTCACTATAAAGTATACAGTTTGAACAATCAGACCCTACACAACCAAAACCAAACATCATGTCACTATAAACTATACAGTGTGAGCCATCACTTCCTACACAACCAAAACCAAACATCTTGTCACTATAAACTATAAACTATACAGTGTGAGCCATCACCCCCTACACAACCAAAAACAAACATCCTTTCACTCTAAACTATACAGTGTGAGTCATCACTCCCTACACAACCAAAACCAAACACCCTGTCACTATAAACTATACAGTGTGAGCCATCACCCCTACACAACCAAAAACAACCATCTTGTCACTATAAACTATACAGTGTGAGCCATCACCCCTACACAACCAAAAACAACCATCTTGTCACTATAAACTATACAGTGTGAGCCATCACTCCCTACACAACCAAAAACAAACATCCTGTCACTATAAACTATACAGTGTGAGCCATCACTTCCTACACAACCAAAAGGAAACATCCTGTCACTATAAAGTATACAGTTTGAACCATCAGCCCCTACACAACCAAGACCAAATATCATGTCACTATAAACTATACAGTGTGAGCCATCACCCCCAACACAACCAAAACCATACATCGCATCACTATAAACTTCACAGTGTGAGCCATCACTCCCTACACAACCGAAAACAAACAATCTGTCACTATAAACTATACAGTGTGAGCCATCACTCCCTACACAACCAAACCCAAACATCTTGTCACTATAAACTATACAGTGTGAGCCATAACTTCCTATACAACCAAAAGGAAACATCCTGTCACTATAAAGTATACAGTTTGAACAATCAGACTCTACACAACCAAAACCAAATATCATGTCACTATAAACTATACAGTGTGAGCCATCACCCCCTACACAACCAAAACCAAACATCGCATCACTATAAACTTCACAGTGTGAGCCATCACTCCCTACACAACCGAAAACAAACAATCTGTCGCTATAAACTATACAGTGTGAGCCATCACTCCCTACACAACCAAAACCAAACATCCTGTCACTATAAACTATACAGTGTTAGCCATCACTCCCTACACACCCAAAACCAAACATCCTGTCACTATAAACTATACAGTGTGAGCCATCACCCCCTACACAACCAAAAACAAACATCCTGTCACTAAAAACTATACAGTGTGAGCCATCACTCCCTACACAACCAAAACCAAAGATCATGTCACTATAAACTATACAGTGTGAGCCATCACCCACTACACAACCAAAACCAAACTACCTATCACTATAAACTATACAGTGTGAGCCATGATTGCCTACAAATCCAAAAATAAACATCATGTCACTATAAACTATACAGTGTGAGCCATGACTGCCTACAAAACCAAAAACAAACATCCTGTCACTATAAACTATACAGTGTTAGCTATCACTCCCTACACAACCAAAACCAAACATCCTGTCACTATAAACTATACAGTGTGAGCCATCACCCCCTACACAACCAAAAACAAACATCCTGTCACTATAAACTATACAGTGTGAGCCATCACCCCCTATACAACCAAAACCAAACATTTTGTCACTAAAAATTATACAGTGTGAGCCATTACTCCCAATACAACCAAAACCAAATATCCCATCATTATAAACTATACAGTGTGAGCCATCACTCCCTACACAACCAAAACCAAACATCCCATCACTATAAATTATATAGTGTAAGCCACCACCCCCTACACAACCAAAAACAAACATCCTTTCACTAAAAACTATACAGTGTGAAACATCACTCCCTACACAACCAAAACCAAACACCCTGTCACTATAAACTATACAGTGTGAACCATCACCCCTACACAACCAAAACCAAACATCCCAGCACTATAAACTACACAGTGTGAGCCATCACTCCCTACACAACCAAACACAAACAATCTGTCACTATAAACTATACAGTGTGAGCCATCACTCCCTACACAACCAAAACCAAACATCCTGTCACTATAAACTATACAGTGTGAGCCATCACTCCCTACACAACCAAAAACAAACATCCTGTCACTATAAAATATACAGTGTGAGCCATCACCCCCTATACAACCAAAACCAAACATCTTGTCCCTAAAAACTATACAGTGGGAGCCATTACTCCCAATACAACCAAAACCAAACATCCTGTCATTAAAAACTATACAGTGTGAGCCATCACTCCCTACACAACCAAAACCATACATCCCATCACTATAAATTATATAGTGTGAGCCATCACTCCTACACAACCAAAAACAAACATCCTTTCACTAAAAAATATACAGTGTGAACCAGCAATCCCTACACAACCAAAACCAAACACCCTGTCACGATAAACTATACAGTGTGAGCCATCACCCCCTACACAACCAAAAACAAACATCCTGTCACTATAAACTATACAGTGTGAGCCATCACCCCCTATACAACCAAAACCAAACATTTTGTCACTAAAAATTATACAGTGTGAGCCATTACTCCCAATACAACCAAAACCAAATATCCCATCATTATAAACTATACAGTGTGAGCCATCACTCCCTACACAACCAAAACCATACATCCCATCACTATAAATTATATAGTGTGAGCCATCACCCCCTACACAACCAAAAACAAACATCCTTTCACTAAAAACTATACAGTGTGAAACATCACTCCCTACACAACCAAAACCAAACACCCTGTCACTATAAACTATACAGTGTGAACCATCACCCCCTACACAACCAAAACCAAACATCCCAGCACTATAAACTACACAGTGTGAGCCATCACTCCCTACACAACCAAACACAAACTATCTGTCACTATAAACTATACAGTGTGAGCCATCACTCCCTACACAACCAAAACCAAATATCCTGTCACTATAAACTATACAGTGTGAGCCATCACCCATACAAAACCAAAACCAAACATCCTGTAACTATAAACTATACAGTGTGAGCCATCACCCCCTACACAACCAAAAACAAACATCCTGTCACTATAAACTATACAGTGTGAGCCATCACCCCCTACACAACCAAAAACAAACATCCTGTCACTATAAACTATACAGTGTGAGCCATCACCCCCTACACAACCAAAAACAAACATCATGTCACTATAAACTATACAGTGTGAGCCATGACTGCCTACAAAACCAAAAACAAACATCCTGTCACTATAAACTATACATTGTGAGGTATCACTCCCTACACAACCAAAACCAAAATTCCTGTCACTATAAACTATACAGTATGAGCCATCACCCCCTACACAACCAAAAACAAACATCCTGTCACTATAAACTATACAGTGTGAGCCATCACCCCCTATACAACCAAAACCAAACATTTTGTCACTAAAAATTATACAGTGTGAGCCATCACTCCCTACGCAACCAAAACCAAACATCCCATCACTATAAATTATATAGTGTAAGCCATCACCCCCTACACAACCAAAAACAAACATCCTGTCACGATAAACTATACAGTGTGAACCATCACCCCCTATACAACCAAAACCAAACATCCTGTCACTATAAACTATACAGAGTGAGCCATCACTCCCTTTACAACCAAAACCAAATATCCCATCACTATAAACTTCACAGTATGAGGACTCACTCCCTACACAACCAAAAACAAACAATCTGTCACTTTAAACTATACAGTGTGAGCCATCACTCACTACACAACCAAAACCAAACATCCTGTCACTATAAACTATACAGTGTTAGCCATCACTCCCTACACACCCAAAACCAAACATCCTGTCACTATAAACTATACAGTGTGAGCCATCACCCCCTACACAACCAAAAACAAACATCCTGTCACTAAAAACTATACAGTGTGAGCCATCACTCCCTACACAACCAAAACCAAAGATCATGTCACTATAAACTATACAGTGTGAGCCATCACCCACTACACAACCAAAACCAAACTACCTATCACTATAAACTATACAGTGTGAGCCATGATTGCCTACAAATCCAAAAATAAACATCATGTCACTATAAACTATACAGTGTGAGCCATGACTGCCTACAAAACCAAAAACAAACATCCTGTCACTATAAACTATACAGTGTTAGCTATCACTCCCTACACAACCAAAACCAAACATCCTGTCACTATAAACTATACAGTGTGAGCCATCACCCCCTACACAACCAAAAACAAACATCCTGTCACTATAAACTATACAGTGTGAGCCATCACCCCCTATACAACCAAAACCAAACATTTTGTCACTAAAAATTATACAGTGTGAGCCATTACTCCCAATACAACCAAAACCAAATATCCCATCATTATAAACTATACAGTGTGAGCCATCACTCCCTACACAACCAAAACCAAACATCCCATCACTATAAATTATATAGTGTAAGCCACCACCCCCTACACAACCAAAACCAAACACCCCGTCACTATAAACTATACAGTGTGACCCATCACTCCCTACACAACCAAAACCAAACACCCCGTCACTATAAACTATACAGTGTGAACCATCACCACCTACTCAACCAAAACCAAACATCCCATTACTATAAGCTACACAATGTGAGCCATCACTCCCTACACAACCAAACACAAACAATCTGTCACTATAAACTATACAGTGTGAGCCATCACTCCCTACACAACCAAAACCAAACATCCTGTCACTATAAACTATACAGTGTGAGCCATCACTCCCTACACAACCAAAAACAAACATCCTGTCACTATAAAATATACAGTGTGAGCCATCACCCCCTATACAACCAAAACCAAACATCTTGTCCCTAAAAACTATACAGTGGGAGCCATTACTCCCAATACAACCAAAACCAAACATCCTGTCATTAAAAACTATACAGTGTGAGCCATCACTCCCTACACAACCAAAACCATACATCCCATCACTATAAATTATATAGTGTGAGCCATCACTCCTACACAACCAAAAACAAACATCCTTTCACTAAAAAATATACAGTGTGAACCAGCAATCCCTACACAACCAAAACCAAACACCCTGTCACGATAAACTATACAGTGTGAGCCATCACCCCCTACACAACCAAAAACAAACATCCTGTCACTATAAACTATACAGTGTGAGCCATCACCCCCTATACAACCAAAACCAAACATTTTGTCACTAAAAATTATACAGTGTGAGCCATTACTCCCAATACAACCAAAACCAAATATCCCATCATTATAAACTATACAGTGTGAGCCATCACTCCCTACACAACCAAAACCAAACATCCCATCACTATAAATTATATAGTGTAAGCCATCACCCCCTACACAACCAAAAACAAACATCCTTTCACTAAAAACTATACAGTGTGAAACATCACTCCCTACACAACCAAAACCAAACACCCTGTCACTATAAACTATACAGTGTGAACCATCACCCCCTACACAACCAAAACCAAACATCCCAGCACTATAAACTACACAGTGTGAGCCATCACTCCCTACACAACCAAACACAAACTATCTGTCACTATAAACTATACAGTGTGAGCCATCACTCCCTACACAACCAAAACCAAATATCCTGTCACTATAAACTATACAGTGTGAGCCATCACCCATACAAAACCAAAACCAAACATCCTGTAACTATAAACTATACAGTGTGAGCCATCACCCCCTACACAACCAAAAACAAACATCCTGTCACTATAAACTATACAGTGTGAGCCATCACCCCCTACACAACCAAAAACAAACATCCTGTCACTATAAACTATACAGTGTGAGCCATCACCCCCTACACAACCAAAAACAAACATCATGTCACTATAAACTATACAGTGTGAGCCATGACTGCCTACAAAACCAAAAACAAACATCCTGTCACTATAAACTATACATTGTGAGGTATCACTCCCTACACAACCAAAACCAAAATTCCTGTCACTATAAACTATACAGTATGAGCCATCACCCCCTACACAACCAAAAACAAACATCCTGTCACTATAAACTATACAGTGTGAGCCATCACCCCCTATACAACCAAAACCAAACATTTTGTCACTAAAAATTATACAGTGTGAGCCATCACTCCCTACGCAACCAAAACCAAACATCCCATCACTATAAATTATATAGTGTAAGCCATCACCCCCTACACAACGAAAAACAAACATCCTGTCACGATAAACTATACAATGTGAACCATCACCCCCTATACAACCAAAACCAAACATCCTGTCACTATAAACTATACAGAGTGAGCCATCACTCCCTTTACAACCAAAACCAAATATCCCATCACTATAAACTTCACAGTATGAGGACTCACTCCCTACACAACCAAAAACAAACAATCTGTCACTTTAAACTATACAGTGTGAGCCATCACTCACTACACAACCAAAACCAAACATCCTGTCACTATAAACTATACAGTGTGATTCATCACTTCCTACACAACCAAAAACAAACATCCTGTCACTTTAAAGTATACAGTTTGAACCATCAGCCTCTACACAGCTAAAACCAAATATCATGTCACTATAAACTATACAGTGTGAACCATCACCCCCTACACAACCAAAACCAAACATCGCATCACAATAAACTTCACAGTATGAGGCATCACCCCCTACACAAAAAAAAACAAACAATCTGTCACTATAAACTATACAGTGTGAGCCATCACCCCCTATACAACCAAAACCAAACATCCTGTCACTATAAACTATACAGTGTGAGCCATCACTCCCTTTACAACCAAAACCAAATATCCCATCACTATAAACTTCACAGTATGAGGACTCACTCCCTACACAACCAAAAACAAACAATCTGTCACTATAAACTATACAGTGTGAGCCATCACTCCCTTTACAACCAAAACCAAATATCCCATCACTATAAACTTCATAGTATGAGGAATCACTCCCTACACAACCAAAAACAAACAATCTGTCACTATAAACTATACAGTGTGAGCCATCACTCACTACACAACCAAAACCATACATCCTGTCACTATAAACTATACAGTGTGAGGCATCACTTCCTACACACCCAAAAACAAACATCCTGTCACTATGAAGTATACAGTTTGAACCAACAGCCCCTACACAGCTAAAACCAAATATCATGTCACTATAAACTATACAGTGTGAACCATCACCCCCTACACAACCAAAACCAAACATCGCATCACTATAAACTTCACAGTATGAGGCATCACCCCCTACACAAAAAAAACAAACAATCTGTCACTATAAACTATACAGTGTGAGCCATCACTCCCTACACAACCAAAACCAAACATCTTGTCACTATAAGCCATAGAGTGTGAGCCATCACCCCCTACACAACCAAAACCAAACATCCTGTCACTATAAACTATACAGTGTTAGCCATCACTCCCTACACACCCAAAACCAAACATCCTGTCACTATATACTATACAGTGTGAGCCATCATTCCCTACACAACCAAAAACAAACATCCTGTCACTATAAACTATACAGTGTGAGCCATCACCCCCTACACAATCAAAACCAAATATCCCATCACTATAAACTATACAGTGTGAGCCATCATTCACTACACAACGAAAACCAAACATTCCATCACTATAAATTATATAGTGTAAGCCATCACCCCCTACACAACCAAAACCAAACATCCTTTCACTAAAAACTATACAGTGTGAAACATCACTCCCTACACAACCAAAAGGAAACATCCTGTCACTATAAAGTATACAGTTTGAACAATCAGACCCTACACAACCAAAACCAAACATCATGTCACTATAAACTATACAGTGTGAGCCATCACCCCCTACAAAACCAAAACCAAACATCGCATTACTATAAACTTCACAGTGTGAGCCATCACTCCCTACACAACCAAAAACAAACATCCTGTCACTATAAACTATACAGTGTGAGCCATCACTTCCTACACAACCAAAACCAAACATCTTGTCACTATAAACTATACAGTGTGAGCCATCACCCCCTACACAACCAAAAACAAACATCCTTTCACTCTAAACTATACAGTGTGAGTCATCACTCCCTACACAACCAAAACCAAACACCCTGTCACTATAAACTATACAGTGTGAGCCATCACCCCTACACAACCAAAAACAACCATCTTGTCACTATAAACTATACAGTGTGAGCCATCACCCCTACACAACCAAAAACAACCATCTTGTCACTATAAACTATACAGTGTGAGCCATCACTACCTACACAACCAAAAACAAAAATCCTGTCACTATAAAGTATACAGTTTCCTACACAACCAAAAGGAAACATCCTGTCACTATAAAGTATACAGTTTGAACCATCAGCCCCTACACAACCAAGACCAAATATCATGTCACTATAAACTATACAGTGTGAGCCATCACCCCCAACACAACCAAAACCATACATCGCATCACTATAAACTTCACAGTGTGAGCCATCACTCCCTACACAACCGAAAACAAACAATCTGTCACTATAAACTATACAGTGTGAGCCATCACTCCCTACACAACCAAACCCAAACATCTTGTCACTATAAACTATACAGTGTGAGCCATAACTTCCTATACAACCAAAAGGAAACATCCTGTCACTATAAAGTATACAGTTTGAACAATCAGACTCTACACAACCAAAACCAAATATCATGTCACTATAAACTATACAGTGTGAGCCATCACCCCCTACACAACCAAAACCAAACATCGCATCACTATAAACTTCACAGTGTGAGCCATCACTCCCTACACAACCGAAAACAAACAATCTGTCGCTATAAACTATACAGTGTGAGCCATCACTCCCTACACAACCAAAACCAAACATCCTGTCACTATAAACTATACAGTGTTAGCCATCACTCCCTACACACCCAAAACCAAACATCCTGTCACTATAAAATATACAGTGTGAGCCATCACCCCCTATACAACCAAAACCAAACATCTTGTCACTAAAAACTATACAGTGGGAGCCATTACTCCCAATACAACCAAAACCAAACATCCTGTCATTAAAAACTATACAGTGTGAGCCATCACTCCCTACACAACCAAAACCATACATCCCATCACTATAAATTATATAGTGTGAGCCATCACTCCTACACAACCAAAAACAAACATCCTTTCACTAAAAACTATACAGTGTGAACCAGCAATCCCTACACAACCAAAACCAAACACCCTGTCACGATAAACTATACAGTGTGAGCCATCACCCCCTACACAACCAAAAACAAACATCCTGTCACTATAAACTATACAGTGTGAGCCATCACCCCCTATACAACCAAAACCAAACATTTTGTCACTAAAAATTATACAGTGTGAGCCATTACTCCCAATACAACCAAAACCAAATATCCCATCATTATAAACTATACAGTGTGAGCCATCACTCCCTACACAACCAAAACCAAACATCCCATCACTATAAATTATATAGTGTAAGCCATCACCCCCTACACAACCAAAAACAAACATCCTTTCACTAAAAACTATACAGTGTGAACCATCACTCCCTACACAACCAAAACCAAACACCCTGTCACTATAAACTATACAGTGTGAACCATCACCCCCTACACAACCAAAACCAAACATCCCAGCACTATAAACTACACAGTGTGAGCCATCACTCCCTACACAACCAAACACAAACAATCTGTCACTATAAACTATACAGTGTGAGCCATCACTCCCTACACAACCAAAACCAAACATCCTGTCACTATAAACTATACAGTGTGAGCCATCACTCCCTACACAACCAAAACCAAACATCCTGTCACTATAAACTATACATTGTGAGCCATCAACCCCTATACAACCAAAAACAAACATCCTGTCACTATAAACTATACAGTGTGAGCCATCACCCCCTATACAACCAAAACCAAACATCCTGTCACTATAAACTATACAGTGTGAGCCATAACTCCCTATACAACCAAAACCAAACATCCTGTCACTATAAACTATACAGTGTGAGCCATCACTCCCTACACAACCAAAACCATACATCCCATCACTATACATTATACAGTGTGAGCCATCACCCCCTACACAACCAAAACCAAACATCCTTTCACTAAAAACTATACAGTGTGAACCATCACTCAGTACACAACCAAAACCAAACATCCTGTCACTATAAACTATACAGTGTGAACCATCACCCCCTATACAACCAAAACCAAACATCCTGTCACTATAAACTATACAGTGTGAGCCATCACTCCCTATACAACCAAAACCAAATATCCCATCACTATAAACTTCACAGTGTGAGCCATCACCCCCTACACAACCAAAAACAAACATCCTGTCACTATAAACTATACAGTGTGAGGCATCACTCACTACACAACCAAAACCATACATCCTGTCACTATAAACTATACAGTGTGAGGCATCACTTCCTACACACCCAAAAACAAACATCCTGTCACTATGAAGTATACAGTTTGAACCAACAGCCCCTACACAGCTAAAACCAAATATCATGTCACTATAAACTATACAGTGTGAACCATCCCCCCCTACACAAACAAAACCAAACATACCATCACTATAAACTATACAGTGTGAGTCATCACCCACTACACAACCAAAACCAAACTACCCATCACTATAAACTATACAGTGTGAGCCATGACTGCCTACAAATCCAAAAACAAACATCATGTCACTATAAACTATACAGGGTGAGCCATGACTGCCTACAAAACCAAAAACAAACATCCTGTCACTATAAACTATACAGTGTGAGCTATCACTCCCTACACAACCAAAACCAAACATCCTGTCACTATAAACTATACAGTGTGAGCCATCACCCCCTACACAACCAAAAACAAACATCCTGTCACTATAAACTATACAGTGTGAGCCATCACCCCCTATACAACCAAAACCAAACATTTTGTCACTAAAAATTATACAGTGTGAGCCATTACTCCCAATACAACCAAAACCAAATATCCCATCACTATAAACTATACAGTGTGAGCCATCACTCCCTACACAACCAAAACCATACATCCCATCACTATAAATTATATAGTGTGAGCCATCACCCCCTACACAACCAAAAACAAACATCCTGTCACTATAAAATATACAGTGTGAGCCATCAGTACCTACACAATCAAAACCAAACACCCTGTCACTATAAACTATACAGTGTGAACCATCACCCCCTACACAACCAAAACCAAACATCCCATTACTCTAAACTACACAGTGTGAGCCATCACTCCCTACACAACCAAACACAAACTATCTGTCACTATAAACTATACAGTGTGAGCCATCACTCCCTACACAACCAAAACCAAACATCCTGTCACTATAAACTATACAGTGTGAGCCATCACTCCCTACACAACCAAAAACAAACATCCTGTCACTATAAACTATACAGTGTGAGCCATCACCCCCTATACAACCAAAACCAAACATCTTGTCACTAAAAACTATACAGTGGGAGCCATTACTCCCAATACAACCAAAACCAAACATCCTGTCATTAGAAACTATACAGTGTGAGCCATCACTCCCTACACAACCAAAACCATACATCCTATCACTATAAATTATATAGTGTGAGCCATCACCCCTACACAACCAAAAACAAACATCCTTTCACTAAAAACTATACAGTGTGAACCAGCAATCCCTACACAACCAAAACCAAACACCCTGTCACGATAAACTATACAGTGTGAACCATCACCCCCTATACAACCAAAACCAAACATCCTCTCACTATAAACTATACAGTGTGAGCCATCACTCCCTTTACAACCAAAACCAAATATCCCATCACTATAAACTTCACAGTATGAGGCCTCACTCCCTATACAACCAAAAACAAACAATCTGTCACTATAAACAATACAGTGTCAGCCATCACTCACTACACAACCAAAACCAAACATCCTGTCACTATAAACTATACAGTGTGATTCATCACTTCCTACACAACCAAAAACAAACATCCTGTCACTATAAAGTATACAGTTTGAACCATCAGCCCCTACACAGCTGAAACCAAATATCATGTCACTATAAAGTATACAGTTTGAACCATCAGCCCCTACACAGCTGAAACCAAATATCATGTCACTATAAAGTATACAGTTTGAACCATCACCCCCTACACAACCAAAACCAAACATCGCATCACTATAAACTATACAGTGTGAGCCATCACTCCCTACACAACCAAAACCAAACATCTTGTCACTATAAGCTATAGAGTGTGAGCCATCACCTTCTACACAACCAAAACCAAACATCCTGTCACTATAAACCATACAGTGTTAGCCATGACTCCCTACACACCCAAAACCAAACATCCTGTAACTATAAACTATACAGTGTGAGCCATCACCCCCTACACAACCAAAAACAAAATTCCTGTCACTATAAACTATACAGTGTGAGCCATCACCCCCTACACAACCAAAAACAAACATCCTGTCACTATAAACTATACAGTGTGAGCCATCACTCCCTACACAACCAAAACCAAATATCCTGTCACTATAAAGTATACAGTGTGAGCCATCACCCTTACAAAACCAAAACCAAATATCCTGTCACTAAAAACTATACAGTGTGAGCCATCACTCCCTACACAACCAAAACCAAAGATCATGTCACTATAAACTATACAGTGTGAGCCATCACTCCCTACACAACCAAAACCAAATATCCTGTCACTATAAACTATACAGTGTGAGCCATCACCCATACAAAACCAAAACCAAACATCCTGTAACTATAAACTATACAGTGTGAGCCATCACCCCCTACACAACCAAAACCAAACATCCCATCACTATAAATTATATAGTGTAAGCCATCACCCCCTACACAACCAAAAACAAACATCCTGTCACGATAAACTATACAGTGTGAACCATCACCCCCTATACAACCAAAACCAAACATCCTGTCACTATAAACTATACAGTGTGAGCCATCACTCCCTTTACAACCAAAACCAAATATCCCATCACTATAAACTTCACAGTATGAGGACTCACTCCCTACACAACCAAAAACAAACAATCTGTCACTTTAAACTATACAGTGTGAGCCATCACTCACTACACAACCAAAACCAAACATCCTGTCACTATAAACTATACAGTGTGATTCATCACTTCCTACACAACCAAAAACAAACATCCTGTCACTTTAAAGTATACAGTTTGAACCATCACTCAGTACACAACCAAAACCAAATATCATGTCACTATAAACTATACAGTGTGAACCATCACCCCCTACACAACCAAAACCAAACATCGCATCACTATAAACTTCACAGTATGAGGCATCACTCCCTACACAAACAAAAACAAACAATCTGTCACTATAAACTATACAGTGTGAGCCATCACTCCCTACACAACCAAAACCAAACATCTTGTCACTATAAGCCATAGAGTGTGAGCCATCACCCCCTACACAACCAAAACCAAACATCCTGTCACTATAAACTATACAGTGTTAGCCATCACTCCCTACACACCCAAAACCAAACATCCTGTCACTATAAACTATACAGTGTGAGCCATCACCCCCTACACAACCAAAAACAAACATCCTGTCACTATAAACTATACAGTGTGAGCCATCACCCCCAATAAAACCAAAACCAAATATCCCATCACTATAAACTTCACAGTGTGAGCCATCACTCCCTACACAACCGAAAACAAACAATCTGTCACTATAAACTATACAGTGTGAGCCATCACTCCCTACACAACCAAACCCAAACATCTTGTCACTATAAACTATACAGTGTGAGCCATAACTTCCTATACAACCAAAAGGAAACATCCTGTCACTATAAAGTATACAGTTTGAACAATCAGACCCTACACAACCAAAACCAAATATCATGTCACTATAAACTATACAGTGTGAGCCATCACCCCCTACACAACCAAAACCAAACATCGCATCACTATAAACTTCACAGTGTGAGCCATCACTCCCTACACAACCGAAAACAAACAATCTGTCACTATAAACTATACAGTGTGAGCCATCACTCCCTACACAACCAAAACCAAACATCTTGTCACTATAAACTATACAGTGTGAGCCATCACCCCCTACGCAACCAAAGCCAAACATCCTGTCATTATAAACTATACAGTGTTAGCCATCACTCCCTACACACCCAAAACCAAACATCCTGTCACTATAAACTATACAGTGTGAGCCATCACCCCCTACACAACCAAAACCAAACATCCTGTCACTATAAACTATACGGTGTGAGCCATCACTCCCTACACAACCAAAACCAAATATCCTGTCACCATAAACTATACAGTGTGAACCATCACCCCTACACAACCAAAACCAAACATCCTGTCACTAAAAACTATACAGTGTGAGCCATCACTCCCTACACAACCAAAACCAAAGATCATGTCACTATAAACTATACAGTGTGAGCCATCACCCACTACACAACCAAAACCAAACTACCCATCACTATAAACTATACAGTGTGAGCCATGATTGCCTAAAAATCCAAAAACAAACATCATGTCACTAAAAATTATACAGTGTGAGCCATTACTCCCAATACAACCAAAACCAAATATCCCATCATTATAAACTATACAGTGTGAGCCATCACTCCCTACACAACCAAAACCAAACATCCCATCACTATAAATTATATAGTGTAAGCCACCACCCCCTACACAACCAAAACCAAACATCCCAGCACTATAAACTACACAGTGTGAGCCATCACTCACTACACAACCAAACACAAACAATCTGTCACTATAAACTATACAGTGTGAGCCATCACTCCCTACACAACCAAAACCAAACACCCTGTCACTATAAACTATACAGTGTGAGCCATCACTCCCTACACAACCAAAAACAAACATCCTGTCACTATAAAATATACAGTGTGAGCCATCACCCCCTATACAACCAAAACCAAACATCTTGTCACTAAAAACTATACAGTGGGAGCCATTACTCCCAATACAACCAAAACCAAACATCATGTCATTAAAAACTATACAGTGTGAGCCATCACTCCCTACACAACCAAAACCATACATCCCATCACTATAAATTATATAGTGTGAGCCATCACTCCTACACAACCAAAAACAAACATCCTTTCAATAAAAAATATACAGTGTGAATCAGCAATCCCTACACAACCAAAACCAAACACCCTGTCACGATAAGCTATACAGTGTGAACCATCACCCCCTATACAACCAAAACCAAACATCCTGTCACTATAAACTATACAGTGTGAGCCATCACTCCCTTTACAACCAAAACCAAATATCCCATCACTATAAACTTCACAGTATGAGGCCTCACTCCCTATACAACCAAAAACAAACAATCTGTCACTATAAACTATACAGTGTGAGCCATCACTCACTACACAACCAAAACCAAAGATCCTGTCACTATAAACTATACAGTGTGAGGCATTACTTCCTACACAACCAAAAACAAACATCCTGTCACTATAAAGTATACAGTTTGAACCATCAGCCGCTACACAGGTAAAACCAAATATCATGTCACTATAAACTATACAGTGTGAACCATCACCCCCTACACAACCAAAACCAAACATCGCATCACTATAAACTTCACAGTATGAGGCATCACTCCCTACACAACCAAAAACAAACAATCTGTCACTATAAACTATACAGTGTGAGCCATCACTCCCTACACAACCAAAACCAAACATCTTGTCACTATAAACTATACAGTGTGAGCCATCACCCCCTACACAACCAAAAACAAACATCCTTTCACTAAAAACTATACAGTGTGAGTCATCACTCCCTACACAACCAAAACCAAACACCCTGTCACTATAAACTATACAGTGTGAGCCATCACCCCTACACAACCAAAACCAAACATCCTGTCACTATAAACTATACAGTGTGAGCCATCACCCCCTACACAACCAAAAACAAACATCCTGTCACTATAAACTATACAGTGTGAGCCATCACTCCCTACACAACCAAAACCAAATATCCTGTCACCATAAACTATACAGTGTGAGCCATCACCCCTACACAACCAAAACCAAACATCCTGTCACTAAAAACTATACAGTGTGAGCCATCACCCACTACACAACCAAAACCAAACTACCTATCACTATAAACTATACAGTGTGAGCCATGACTGCCTACAAATACAAAAACAAACATCATGTCACTATAAACTATACAGTGTGAGCCATGACTGCCTACAAAACCAAAAACAAACATCCTGTCACTATAAACTATACAGTGTGAGCTATCACTCCATACACAACCAAAACCAAACATCCTGTCACTATAAACTATACAGTGTGAGCCATCACCCCCTACACAACCAAAAACATACATCCTGTCACTATAAACTATAGAGTGTGAGCCATCACCCCCTATACAACCAAAACCAAACATTTTGTCACTAAAAATTATACAGTGTGAGCCATTACTCCCAATACAAAACCAAAACCAAATATCCCATCATTATAAACTATACAGTGTGAGCCATCACTCCCTACACAACCAAAACCAAACATCCCATCACTATAAATTATATAGTGTAAGCCATCACCCCCTACACAACCAAAAACAAACATCCTTTCACTAAAAACTATACAGTGTGAAACATCACTCCCTACACAACCAAAACCAAACACCCTGTCACTATAAACTATACAGTGTGAACCATCACCCCCTACACAACCAAAACCAAACATCCCAGCACTATAAACTATACAGTGTGAGCCATCACCCCCTATATAACCAAAACCAAACATCTTGTCACTAAAAACTATACAGTGGGAGCCATTACTCCCAATACAACCAAAACCAAACATCTTGTCACTAGAAACTATACAGTGTGAGCCATCACTCCCTACACAACCAAAACCATACATCCCATCACTATAAATTATATAGTGTGAGCTATCACCCCCTACACAACAAAAAACAAATATCCTTTCACTAAAAACTATACAGTGTGAACCAGCAATCCCTACACAACCAAAACCAAACACCCTGTCACGATAAACTATACAGTGTGAACCATCACCCCCTATACAACCAAAACCAAACATCCTCTCACTATAAACTATACAGTGTGAGCCATCACTCCCTTTACAACCAAAACCAAATATCCCATCACTATAAACTTCACAGTATGAGGCCTCACTCCCTATACAACCAAAAACAAACAATCTGTCACTATAAACAATACAGTGTGAGCCATCACTCACTACACAACCAAAACCAAACATCCTGTCACTATAAACTATACAGTGTGATTCATCACTTCCTACACAACCAAAAACAAACATCCTGTCACTATAAAGTATACAGTTTGAACCATCAGCCCCTACACAGCCGAAACCAAATATCATGTCACTATAAACAATACAGTGTGAACCATCACCCCCTACACAACCAAAACCAAACATCGCATCACTATAAACTTCACAGTATGAGGCATCACTCCCTACACAACCAAAAACAAACAATCTGTCACTATAAACTATACAGTGTGAGCCATCACTCCCTACACAACCAAAACCAAACACCCTGTCACTATAAACTATACAGTGTGAGCCATCACCCCTACACAACCAAAACCAAACATCTTGTCACTATAAACTATACAGTGGGAGCCATTACTCCCAATACAACCAAAACCAAACATCATGTCATTAAAAACTATACAGTGTGAGCCATCACTCCCTACACAACCAAAACCATACATCCCATCACTATAAATTATATAGTGTGAGCCATCACTCCTACACAACCAAAAACAAACATCCTTTCAATAAAAAATATACGGTGTGAACCAGCAATCCCTACACAACCAAAACCAAACACCCTGTCACGATAAACTATACAGTGTGAACCATCACCCCCTATACAACCAAAACCAAACATCCTGTCACTATAAACTATACAGTGTGAGCCATCACTCCCTTTACAACCAAAACCAAATATCCCATCACTATAAACTTCACAGTATGAGGCCTCACTCCCTATACAACCAAAAACAAACAATCTGTCACTATAAACTATACAGTGTGAGCCATCACCCCCTACACAACCAAAACCAAACATCGCATCACTATAAACTTCACAGTGTGAGCCATCACCCCCTACACAACCAAAACCAAACATCGCATCACTATAAACTTCACAGTATGAGGCATCACTCCCTACACAACCAAAAACAAACAATCTGTCACTATAAACTATACAGTGTGAGCCATCACTCCCTACACAACCAAAACCAAACATCTTGTCACTATAAACTATACAGTGTGAGCCATCACCCCCTACACAACCAAAAACAAACATCCTTTCACTAAAAACTATACAGTGTGAGTCATCACTCCCTACACAACCAAAACCAAACACCCTGTCACTATAAACTATACAGTGTGAGCCATCACCCCTACACAACCAAAACCAAACATCCTGTCACTATAAACTATACAGTGTGAGCCATCACCCCCTACACAACCAAAAACAAACATCCTGTCACTATAAACTATACAGTGTGAGCCATCACTCCCTACACAACCAAAACCAAATATCCTGTCACCATAAACTATACAGTGTGAGCCATCACCCCTACACAACCAAAACCAAACATCCTGTCACTAAAAACTATACAGTGTGAGCCATCACCCACTACACAACCAAAACCAAACTACCCATCACTATAAACTATACAGTGTGAGCCATGACTGCCTACAAATCCAAAAACAAACATCATGTCACTATAAACTATACAGTGTGAGCCATGACTGCCTACAAAACCAAAAACAAACATCCTGTCACTATAAACTATACAGTGTGAGCTATCACTCCCTACACAACCAAAACCAAACATCCTGTCACTATAAACTATACAGTGTGAGCCATCACCCCCTACACAACCAAAAACATACATCCTGTCACTATAAACTATACAGTGTGAGCCATCACCCCCTATACAACCAAAACCTAACATTTTGTCACTAAAAATTATACAGTGTGAGCCATTACTCCCAATACAACCAAAACCAAATATCCCATCATTATAAACTATACAGTGTGAGCCATCACTCCCTACACAACCAAAACCAAACATCCCATCACTATAAATTATATAGTGTAAGCCATCACCCCCTACACAACCAAAAACAAACATCCTTTCACTAAAAACTATACAGTGTGAACCATCACTCCCTACACAACCAAAACCAAACACCCTGTCACTATAAACTATACAGTGTGAACCATCACCCCCTACACAACCAAAACCAAACATCCCAGCACTATAAACTACACAGTGTGAGCCATCACTCCCTACACAACCAAACACAAACTATCTGTCACTATAAA
This sequence comes from Pteria penguin, assembly GCA_035048485.1. NCBI lineage: Eukaryota > Metazoa > Mollusca > Bivalvia > Pterioida > Pteriidae > Pteria > Pteria penguin. The sequence continues at coordinate 50,672,868 of CM068587.1, read as the reverse complement.
CTATACAGTGTAAGCCATCACTCCCTACACAACCAAAACCAAACATCCTGTCACTATAAACTATACAGTGTGAGCCATCACTCCCTACACAACCAAAACCAAACATCCTGTCACTATAAACTATACAGTGTGAGCCATCACCCCCTATATAACCAAAACCAAACATCTTGTCACTAAAAACTATACAGTGGGAGCCATTACTCCCAATACAACCAAAACCAAACATCCTGTCATTAGAAACTATACAGTGTGAGCCATCACTCCCTACACAACCAAAACCATACATCCCATCACTATAAATTATATAGTGTGAGCCTTCACCCCTACACAACCAAAAACAAACATCCTTTCACTAAAAACTATACAGTGTGAACCAGCAATCCCTACACAACCAAAACCAAACACCCTGTCACGATAAACTATACAGTGTGAACCATCACCCCCTATACAACCAAAACCAAACATCCTCTCACTATAAACTATACAGTGTGAGCCATCACTCCCTTTACAACCAAAACCAAATATCCCATCACTATAAACTTCACAGTATGAGGCCTCACTCCCTATACAACCAAAAACAAACAATCTGTCACTATAAACAATACAGTGTGAAACATCACTCACTACACAACCAAAACCAAACACCCTGTCACTATAAACTATACAGTGTGAACCATCACCCCCTACACAACCAAAACCAAACATCTTGTCACTATAAAGTATACAGTTTGAACAATCAGCCCCTACACAACCAAAACCAAATATCATGTCACTATAAACTATACAGTGTGAGCCATCACCCCCTACACAACCAAAACCAAACATCGCATCACTATAAACTTCACAGTGTGAGCCATCACCCCCTACACAACCAAAAACAAACAATCTGTCACTATAAACTATACAGTGTGAGCCATCACTCCCTACACAACCAAAAACAAACATCCTGTCACTATAAACTATACAGTGTGAGCCATCACCCCCCATACAACCAAAACCAAACATCTTGTCACTAAAAACTATACAGTGGGAGCCATTACTCCCAATACAACCAAAACCAAACATCCTGTCATAAGAAACTATACAGTGTGAGCCATCACTCCCTACACAACCAAAACCATACATCCCATCACTATCAATTATATAGTGTGAGCCATCACCCCTACACAACCAAAAACAAACATCCTTTCACTAAAAACTATACAGTGTGAACCAGCACGCCCTACACAACCAAAACCAAACACCCTGTCACGATAAACTATACTGTGTGAACCATCACCCCCTATACAACCAAAACCAAACATCCTGTCACTATAAACTATACAGTGTGAGCCATCACTCCCTTTACAACCAAAACCAAATATCCCATCACTATCAATTATATAGTGTGAGTCATCACCCCTACACAACCAAAAACAAACATCCTTTCACTAAAAACTATACAGTGTGAACCAGCACGCCCTACACAACCAAAACCAAACACCCTGTCACGATACACTATACAGTGTGAACCATCACCCCCTATACAACCAAAACCAAACATCCTGTCACTATAAACTATACAGTGTGAGCCATCACTCCCAATACAACCAAATCCAAATATCCCATCACTATAAACTATACAGTGTGAGCCATCACTCCCTACACAACCAAAACCAAACATTCCATCACTATAAATTATATAGTGTAAGCCATCACCCCCTACACAACCAAAACCAAACATCCTTTCACTAAAAACTATACAGTGTGAAACATCACTCCCTACACAACCAAAACCAAACATCCTGTCACTATAAAGTATACAGTTTGAACAATCAGACCCTACACAACCAAAACCAAACATCATGTCACTATAAACTATACAGTGTGAGCCATCACCCCCTACACAACCAAAACCAAACATCGCATTACTATAAACTTCACAGTGTGAGCCATCACTCCCTACACAACCGAAAACAAACAATCTGTCGCTATAAATTATACAGTGTGAGCCATCACTCCCTACACAACCAAAACCAAACATCTTGTCACTATAAACTATACAGTGTGAACCATCACCCACTACACAACCAAAACCAAACATCCTGTCAGTATAAAGTATACAGTTTGAACAATCAGTCCCTACACAACCAAAACCAAATATCATGTCACTATAAAATATACAGTGTGAGCCATCACCCCCTACACAACCAAAACCAAACATTGCATTACTATAAACTTCACAGTGTGAGCCATCACTCCCTACACAACCGAAAACAAACAATCTGTCGTTATAAACAATACAGTGTGAGCCATCACTCCCTACACAACGAAAAGCAAAGATCATGTCACTATAAACTATACAGTGTGAGCCATCACCCCCTACACAACCAAAACCAAACATCATGTCACTATAAACTATACAGTGTGAGCCATCACCCCCTATACAACCAAAACCAAACATCTTGTCATTAAAAACTATAGAGTGGGAGCCATTACTCCCAATACAACCAAAACCAAACATCCTGTCATAAGAAACTATACAGTGTGAGCCATCACTCCCTACACAACCAAAACCATACATCCCATGACTATAAATTATATAGTGTGAGCCATCACCCCTACACAACCAAAAACAAACATCCTTTCACTAAAAACTATACAGTGTGAACCAGCACGCCCTACACAACCAAAACCAAACACCCTGTCATTATAAACTATACAGTGTGAACCATCACCCCGTATACAACCAAAACCAAACATCCTGTCACTATAAACTATACAGTGTGAGCCATCACTCCCTTTACAACCAAAACCAAATATCCCATCACTATCAATTATATAGTGTGAGTCATCACCCCTACACAACCAAAAACAAACATCCTTTCACTAAAAACTATACAGTGTGAACCAGCACGCGCTACACAACCAAAACCAAACACCCTGTCACGATTAACTATACAGTGTGAACCATCACCCCCTATACAACCAAAACCAAACATCCTGTCACTATAAACTATACAGTGTGAGCCATCACTCCCTTTACAACCAAAACCAAATATCCCATCACTATAAACTTCACAGTATGAGGACTCACTCCCTACACAACCAAAACCAAACATCCTTTCACTAAAAACTATACAGTGTGAACCAGCACGCCCTACACAACCAAAACCAAACACCCTGTCACTTTAAACTATACAGTGTGAGCCATCACTCACTACACAACCAAAACCAAACATCCTGTCACTATAAACTATACAGTGTGATTCATCACTTCCTACACAACCAAAAACAAACATCCTGTCACTATAAAGTATACAGTTTGAACCATCAGCCCCTACACAGCTAAAACCAAATATCATGTCACTATAAACTATACAGTGTCAGCCATCACCCCCTACACAACCAAAACCAAACATCGCATCACTATAAACTTCACAGTATGAGGCATCACCCCCTACACAACCAAAAACAAACAATCTGTCACTATAAACTATACAGTGTGAGCCATCACTCCCTACACAACCAAAACCAAACATCTTGTCACTATAAGCTATACAGTGTGAGCCATCACCCCCTACACAACCAAAACCAAACATCCTGTCACTATAAACTATACAGTGTTAGCCATGACTCCCTACACAACCAAAACCAAACATCCTGTCACTATAAACTATACAGTGTGAGCCATCACCCCCTACACAACCAAAAACAAACATCCTGTCACTATAAACTATACAGTGTGAGCCATCACCCACTACACAACCAAAAACAAACATCCTGTCACTATAAACTATACAGTGTGAGCCATCACTGCCTACAAAACCAAAAACAAACACCCTGTCACTATAAACTATACAGTGTGAGCTATCACACCCTACACAACCAAAACCAAACATCCTGTCACTATAAACTATACAGTGTGAGCCATCACCCCCTACACAACCAAAAACAAACATCCTGTCACTATAAACTATACAGTGTGAGCCATCACCCCCTATACAACCAAAACCAAACATTTTGTCACTAAAAATTATACAGTGTGAGCCATTACTCCCAATACAACCAAATCCAAATATCCCATCACTATAAACTATACAGTGTGAGCCATCACTCCCTACACAACCAAAACCAAACATTCCATCACTATAAATTATATAGTGTAAGCCATCACCCCCTACACAACCAAAACCAAACATCCTTTCACTAAAAACTATACAGTGTGAAACATCACTCCCTACACAACCAAAACCAAACATCCTGTCACTATAAAGTATACAGTTTGAACAATCAGACCCTACACAACCAAAACCAAACATCATGTCACTATAAACTATACAGTGTGAGCCATCACCCCCTACACAACCAAAACCAAATATCGCATTACTATAAACTTCACAGTGTGAGCCATCACTCCCTACACAACCAAAAACAAACATCCTGTCACTATAAACTATACAGTGTGAGCCATCACTCCCTACACAACCAAAACCAAATATCCTGTCACCATAAACTATACAGTGTGAGCCATCACCCCTACACAACCAAAACCAAACATCCTGTCACTAAAAACTATACAGTGTGAGCCATCACCCACTACACAACCAAAACCAAACTACCCATCACTATAAACTATACAGTGTGAGCCATGACTGCCTACAAATCCAAAAACAAACATCATGTCACTATAAACTATACAGTGTGAGCCATGACTGCCTACAAAACCAAAAACAAACATCCTGTCACTATAAACTATACAGTGTGAGCTATCACTCCCTACACAACCAAAACCAAACATCCTGTCACTATAAACTATACAGTGTGAGCCATCACCCCCTACACAACCAAAAACATACATCCTGTCACTATAAACTATACAGTGTGAGCCATCACCCCCTATACAACCAAAACCTAACATTTTGTCACTAAAAACTATACAGTGTGAGCCATTACTCCCAATACAACCAAAACCAAATATCCCATCACTATAAACTATACAGTGTGAGCCATCAATCCCTACACAACCAAAACCATACATCCCATCACTATAAATTATATAGTGTGAGCCATCACCCCCTACACAACCAAAAACAAACATCCTGTCACTAAAAACTATACAGTGTGAACCATCACACCCTACACAACCAAAACCAAACACCCTGTCAATATAAACTATACAGTGTGAACCATCACCCCCTACACAACCAAAACCAAACATCCCAGCACTATAAACTACACAGTGTGAGCCATCACTCCCTACACAACCAAACACAAACTATCTGTCACTATAAACTATACAGTGTAAGCCATCACTCCCTACACAACCAAAACCAAACATCCTGTCACTATAAACTATACAGTGTGAGCCATCACTCCCTACACAACCAAAACCAAACATCCTGTCACTATAAACTATACAGTGTGAGCCATCACCCCCTATATAACCAAAACCAAACATCTTGTCACTAAAAACTATACAGTGGGAGCCATTACTCCCAATACAACCAAAACCAAACATCCTGTCATTAGAAACTATACAGTGTGAGCCATCACTCCCTACACAACCAAAACCATACATCCCATCACTATAAATTATATAGTGTGAGCCTTCACCCCTACACAACCAAAAACAAACATCCTTTCACTAAAAACTATACAGTGTGAACCAGCAATCCCTACACAACCAAAACCAAACACCCTGTCACGATAAACTATACAGTGTGAACCATCACCCCCTATACAACCAAAACCAAACATCCTCTCACTATAAACTATACAGTGTGAGCCATCACTCCCTTTACAACCAAAACCAAATATCCCATCACTATAAACTTCACAGTATGAGGCCTCACTCCCTATACAACCAAAAACAAACAATCTGTCACTATAAACAATACAGTGTGAAACATCACTCACTACACAACCAAAACCAAACACCCTGTCACTATAAACTATACAGTGTGAACCATCACCCCCTACACAACCAAAACCAAACATCTTGTCACTATAAAGTATACAGTTTGAACAATCAGCCCCTACACAACCAAAACCAAATATCATGTCACTATAAACTATACAGTGTGAGCCATCACCCCCTACACAACCAAAACCAAACATCGCATCACTATAAACTTCACAGTGTGAGCCATCACCCCCTACACAACCAAAAACAAACAATCTGTCACTATAAACTATACAGTGTGAGCCATCACTCCCTACACAACCAAAAACAAACATCCTGTCACTATAAACTATACAGTGTGAGCCATCACCCCCCATACAACCAAAACCAAACATCTTGTCACTAAAAACTATACAGTGGGAGCCATTACTCCCAATACAACCAAAACCAAACATCCTGTCATAAGAAACTATACAGTGTGAGCCATCACTCCCTACACAACCAAAACCATACATCCCATCACTATCAATTATATAGTGTGAGCCATCACCCCTACACAACCAAAAACAAACATCCTTTCACTAAAAACTATACAGTGTGAACCAGCACGCCCTACACAACCAAAACCAAACACCCTGTCACGATAAACTATACTGTGTGAACCATCACCCCCTATACAACCAAAACCAAACATCCTGTCACTATAAACTATACAGTGTGAGCCATCACTCCCTTTACAACCAAAACCAAATATCCCATCACTATCAATTATATAGTGTGAGTCATCACCCCTACACAACCAAAAACAAACATCCTTTCACTAAAAACTATACAGTGTGAACCAGCACGCCCTACACAACCAAAACCAAACACCCTGTCACGATACACTATACAGTGTGAACCATCACCCCCTATACAACCAAAACCAAACATCCTGTCACTATAAACTATACAGTGTGAGCCATCACTCCCAATACAACCAAATCCAAATATCCCATCACTATAAACTATACAGTGTGAGCCATCACTCCCTACACAACCAAAACCAAACATTCCATCACTATAAATTATATAGTGTAAGCCATCACCCCCTACACAACCAAAACCAAACATCCTTTCACTAAAAACTATACAGTGTGAAACATCACTCCCTACACAACCAAAACCAAACATCCTGTCACTATAAAGTATACAGTTTGAACAATCAGACCCTACACAACCAAAACCAAACATCATGTCACTATAAACTATACAGTGTGAGCCATCACCCCCTACACAACCAAAACCAAACATCGCATTACTATAAACTTCACAGTGTGAGCCATCACTCCCTACACAACCGAAAACAAACAATCTGTCGCTATAAATTATACAGTGTGAGCCATCACTCCCTACACAACCAAAACCAAACATCTTGTCACTATAAACTATACAGTGTGAACCATCACCCACTACACAACCAAAACCAAACATCCTGTCAGTATAAAGTATACAGTTTGAACAATCAGTCCCTACACAACCAAAACCAAATATCATGTCACTATAAAATATACAGTGTGAGCCATCACCCCCTACACAACCAAAACCAAACATTGCATTACTATAAACTTCACAGTGTGAGCCATCACTCCCTACACAACCGAAAACAAACAATCTGTCGTTATAAACAATACAGTGTGAGCCATCACTCCCTACACAACGAAAAGCAAAGATCATGTCACTATAAACTATACAGTGTGAGCCATCACCCCCTACACAACCAAAACCAAACATCATGTCACTATAAACTATACAGTGTGAGCCATCACCCCCTATACAACCAAAACCAAACATCTTGTCATTAAAAACTATAGAGTGGGAGCCATTACTCCCAATACAACCAAAACCAAACATCCTGTCATAAGAAACTATACAGTGTGAGCCATCACTCCCTACACAACCAAAACCATACATCCCATGACTATAAATTATATAGTGTGAGCCATCACCCCTACACAACCAAAAACAAACATCCTTTCACTAAAAACTATACAGTGTGAACCAGCACGCCCTACACAACCAAAACCAAACACCCTGTCATTATAAACTATACAGTGTGAACCATCACCCCGTATACAACCAAAACCAAACATCCTGTCACTATAAACTATACAGTGTGAGCCATCACTCCCTTTACAACCAAAACCAAATATCCCATCACTATCAATTATATAGTGTGAGTCATCACCCCTACACAACCAAAAACAAACATCCTTTCACTAAAAACTATACAGTGTGAACCAGCACGCGCTACACAACCAAAACCAAACACCCTGTCACGATTAACTATACAGTGTGAACCATCACCCCCTATACAACCAAAACCAAACATCCTGTCACTATAAACTATACAGTGTGAGCCATCACTCCCTTTACAACCAAAACCAAATATCCCATCACTATAAACTTCACAGTATGAGGACTCACTCCCTACACAACCAAAACCAAACATCCTTTCACTAAAAACTATACAGTGTGAACCAGCACGCCCTACACAACCAAAACCAAACATCCTGTCACTATAAACTATACAGTGTGAACCATCACTCACTACACAACCAAAACCAAACATCCTGTCACTATAAACTATACAGTGTGAGGCATCACTTCCTACACAACCAAAAACAAACATCCTGTCACTATAAAGTATACAGTTTGAACCATCAGCCCCTACACAGGTAAAACCAAATATCATGTCACTATAAACTATACAGTGTGAACCATCACTCCTACACAACCAAAACCAAACATCGCATCACTATAAACTTCACAGTATCAGGCATCACACCCTACACAACCAAAAACATACAATCTGTCACTATAAACTATACAGTGTGAGCCATCACTCCCTACACAACCAAAACCAAAGATCTTGTCACTATAAGCTATACAGTGTGAGCCATCACCCCCTACACAACCAAAACCAAACATCCTGTCACTATAAACTATACAGTGTTAGCCATGACTCCCTACACAACCAAAACCAAACATCCTGTCACTATAAACTATACAGTGTGAGCCATCACCCCCTACACAACCAAAAACAAACATCCTGTCACTATAAACTATACAGTGTGAGCCATCACCCACTACACAACCAAAAACAAACATCCTGTCACTATAAACTATACAGTGTGAGCCATCACTGCCTACAAAACCAAAAACAAACACCCTGTCACTATAAACTATACAGTGTGAGCTATCACACCCTACACAACCAAAACCAAACATCCTGTCACTATAAACTATACAGTGTGAGCCATCACCCCCTACACAACCAAAAACAAACATCCTGTCACTATAAACTATACAGTGTGAGCCATCACCCCCTATACAACCAAAACCAAACATTTTGTCACTAAAAATTATACAGTGTGAGCCATTACTCCCAATACAACCAAATCCAAATATCCCATCACTATAAACTATACAGTGTGAGCCATCACTCCCTACACAACCAAAACCAAACATTCCATCACTATAAATTATATAGTGTAAGCCATCACCCCCTACACAACCAAAACCAAACATCCTTTCACTAAAAACTATACAGTGTGAAACATCACTCCCTACACAACCAAAACCAAACATCCTGTCACTATAAAGTATACAGTTTGAACAATCAGACCCTACACAACCAAAACCAAACATCATGTCACTATAAACTATACAGTGTGAGCCATCACCCCCTACACAACCAAAACCAAATATCGCATTACTATAAACTTCACAGTGTGAGCCATCACTCCCTACACAACCGAAAACAAACAATCTGTCGCTATAAACTATACAGTGTGAGCCATCACTCCCTACACAACCAAAACGAAACATCTTGTCACTATAAACTATACAGTGTGAACCATCACCCCCTACACAACCAAAACCAAACATCCTGTCACTATAAAGTATACAGTTTGAACAATCAGCCCCTACACAACCAAAACCAAATATCATGTCACTATAAACTATACAGTGTGAGCCATCACCCCCTACATAACCAAAACCAAACATTGCATTACTATAAACTTCACAGTGTGAGCCATCACTCCCTACACAACCGAAAACAAACAATCTTTCGTTATAAACAATACAGTGTGAGCCATCACTCCCTACACAACCAAAACCAAATATCCTGTCACTATAAACTATACAGTGTGAGCCATCACCCCCTACACAACCAAAACCAAACATCCTGTCACTATAAACTATACAGTGTTAGCCATCACTTCCTACACACCCAAAACCAAACATCCTGTCACTATAAACTATACAGTGTAAGCCATCACCCCCTACACAACCAAAACCAAACATCCTGTCACTATAAACTATACAGTGTGAGCCATCACTCCCTACACAACCAAAACCAAATATCCTGTCACCATAAACTATACAGTGTGAGCCATCACCCCTACACAACCAAAACCAAACATCCTGTCACTAAAAACTATACAGTGTGAGCCATCACTTCCTACACAACCAAAAGCAAAGATCATGTCACTATAAACTATACAGTGTGAGCCATCACCCCCTACACAACCAAAACCAAACATCGTGTCACTATAAACTATACAGTGTTAGCCATCACTCCCTACACACCCAAAACCAAACATCCTGTCACTATAAACTATACAGTGTGAGCCATCACTCCCTACACAACCAAAAACAAACATCCTGTCACTATAAACTATACAGTGTGAGCCATCACCCCCTATACAACCAAAACCAAACATCTTGTCACTAAAAACTATACAGTGTGAGCCATCACTTCCTACACAACCAAAAGCAAAGATCATGTCACTATAAACTATACAGTGTGAGCCATCACCCCCTACACAACCAAAACCAAACATCCTGTCACTATAAACTATACAGTGTTAGCCATCACTCCCTACACACCCAAAACCAAACATCCTGTCACTATAAACTATACAGTGTGAGCCATCACTCCCTACACAACCAAAAACAAACATCCTGTCACTATAAACTATACAGTGTGAGCCATCACCCCCTATACAACCAAAACCAAACATCTTGTCACTAAAAACTATACAGTGGGAGCCATTACTCCCAATACAACCAAAACCAAACATCCTGTCATTAGAAAGTATACAGTGTGAGCCATCACTCCCTACACAACCAAAACCATACATCCCATGACTATAAATTATATAGTGTGAGCCATCACCCCTACACAACCAAAAACAAACATCCTTTCACTAAAAACTATACAGTGTGAACCAGCACTCCTTATACAACCAAAACCAAACATACTGTAACTATAAACTATACAGTGTGAGCCATCACCCCCTACACAACCAAAAACAAACATCCTGTCACTATAAACTATACAGTGTGAGCCATCACACCCTACACAACCAAAAACAAACATCCTGTCACTATAAACTATACAGTGTGAGCCATCACTCCCTAAACAACCAAAACCAAATATCTTGTCACTATAAATTATACAGTGTGAGCCATCACCCCTACAAAACCAAAACCAAACATCCTGTCACTAAAAACTATACAGTGTGAGCCATCACCCCCTACACAACCAAAAACAAAGATCATGTCACTATATACTATACAGTGTGAGCCATCATTCCCTACACAACCAAAAACAAACATCCTGTCACTATAAACTATACAGTGTGAGCCATGATTGCCTACAAAACCAAAAACAAACACCCTGTCACTATAAACTATACAGTGTGAGCTATCACTCCCTACACAACGAAAACCAAACATCCTGTCACTATAAACTATACAGTGTGAGCCATCACCCCCTACACAACCAAAAACAAACATCCTGTCACTATAAACTATACAGTGTGAGCCATCACCCCCTATACAACCAAAACCAAACATCCTGTCACTATAAACTATACAGTGTGAGCCATCACTCCCTATACAACCAAAACCAAATATCCCATCACTATAAACTATACAGTGTGAGCCATCACTCCCTACAGAACGAAAACCATACATCCCATCACTATAAATTATATAGTGTCAGTCATCACTCCCTACACAACCACAACCGAACATCCCATCACTATAAACTATACAGTGTGAGCCATCACCCCCTACAGAACCAAAACCAAACATCCTATCACTATAAACTATACAGTGTGAGTCATCACTCCCTACACAACCAAAATCAAAGATCCTGTCACTATAAACTATACAGTGTGAGCCATCACCCCCTACACAACCAAAAACAAACATCCCATCACTATAATGTATACAGTGTGAGCCATCACTCCCTACACAAGCAAAACCAAATATCCCATTACTATAAACTATACAGTGTGAGCCATCACTCCCTACACAACCAAAAACAAACATCCTGTCAGTATAAACTATACAGTGTGAGCCATCACTCCCTAAACAACCAAAACCAAACATCCTGTCACTATAAACTATACAGTGTGAGCCATCACCCCCTATACAACCAAAACCAAACATCCTCTCACTATAATATATATAGAACATATATACTTTATAATTTAGTGCACCATATGCGCATTTCGACAACTTATGTCTCTTCAGTGATGCTCGTGGCCAAATGATTGGAATTCTCAAAATATATAAATCTTTGAAGAGCAGTGTTGAATCAAAAGGACCAAAAAAGTGAACCAAAGAATCTATCTAAGGACAGAGCTATGCATGAGGGAGATACTCCTTAGTTTTAGAGTGATTCATTTAATTTGATGGCTGAAAATTTGAAGTATATATTGCATGTCAGTACAAAAGCACTGAAAACTATACAGTGTGAGCCATCACCCACTACACAACCAAAACCAGATATCCCAACACTATAAACTATACAGTGTGAACCATCACTCCCTACAGAACCAAAACCAAACATCCCATCACTATAGACTATACAGTGTGAGCCATCACCCGCTACACAACCAAAACCAAACATCCCATCACTATAAACGATACAGTGTGAGCCATCACTCCCTACAAAACCAAAAAGGAACATCCTGTCACTATAAACTATTCAGTGTGAGCCATCACTCCCTACACAACCAAAACCAAACATCCTGTCACTATAAACTATACAGTGTGAGCCATCACCCCCTATACAACCAAAACCAAACATCCTCTCCTTATAATATATATAGAACATATATACTTTATAATTTAGTGCACCATATGCGCATTTCGACAACTTATGTCTCTTCAGTGATGCTCGTGGCCAAATGATTGGAATTCTCAAAATATATAAATCTTTAAAGAGCAGTGTTGAATCAAAAGGACCAAAAAAGTGAACCAAAGAATCTATTTAAGGACAGAGCTATGCATGAGGGAGATACTCCTTAGTTTTAGAGTGATTTATTTAATTTGATGGCTGAAAATTTGAAGTATATATTGCATGTCAGTACAAAAGCACTGAAAACTATACAGTGTGAGCCATCACTCCCTACAAAACCAAAAAGGAACATCCTGTCACTATAAACTATTCAGTGTGAGCCATCACTCCCTACACAACCAAAACCAAACATCCTGTCACTATAAACTATACAGTGTGAGCCATCACCCCCTACACAACCAAAAACAAACATCCCATCACTATAAACTATACAGTGTGAGCCATCACTCCTTACAGAACCAAAACCAAACATCATGTCACTATAAACCATACAGTGTGAGCCATCACCCCCTATACAACCAAAACCAAACATCCTGTCACTACAAATGTGATTTTCTTAAATAACCATGGGCGGACCATTACAGACATATGTACTAAATTACCATTGGCGAACCATTACTGACAGATGTACTAAATAACCATGGGTGGACTATTACAGATAGATGTACTAAATAACTATGGGCGGACTATTACAGATATATGTACTAAATAACTATGGGCGGACCATTACAGATAGATGTACTAAATAACCATGGGTGGACCATTTCAGATAGATGTACTAAATAACCATGGGTAGACCATTACAGATAGATGAAAAAATAACCAAGGACGGACCATTACAGATAGATGTACTAAATAACCATGGGTGGACCATTACAGATAGATGAACAAAATAACCATGGGCGGACCATTTTAGATACTAAATAATGAATTGTCAGACTTTTACAGGTAGATGTACTAAATATCCAAAGGGCCGACCATTACAGATAGATGAACAAAAGAACCATGGGCTGACCATTACAGATACGATATAACCATTGGCTAGATGTATTACATATAACGGAATATCGAAATAATTGTTTCTACTTTACTTTCTATTATCCAACATTTTTGCTGTAAAACTTTTCCGGGAGAAAAGCTATTATGGAGAGTAGAGGGTGGAAGTGGGGGTTATGCTACAACACCGACAATAATTAATGGTTAAGTTAGAATTGTTAGAATTTGGACTATGTATCGATGGGGCTTTCTCCCGTTAGATATAATGAAGAACATGATTTTCCATAAGATTGATAAAAAGCAGTAAAAGCTTTGATCGTTGGGGCGTTCTAAAAAAAAAAAAAAAAAAAAAAAAAAGAAAAGATAATATCCTAAACACATTGACTGATCAATTAAATAACTGTTTACTTATTGATTTACGTCACTCCACGATTATTTCATGTAAATGGTAATGGTATCTGCCAGATGCATTCAATAGAAAATTACACCTTTGCAAAGGACCCTCCCGAAGCAGTGCGGGATCTTTTATTTGCCATACCTACCGTGACACGGGACCTCGGTGTTTACTGTCTCATCCAAAGGAGAGAACACCCGTGTGCACACGATAGGAGTTGAACCCGAGACCTCTAGGTCATGAACAGAACACTTCACACACTGAGCGACGCCTAAACACATATGGCCTACCCTATTAAACGTGTGAAAAAAATTCGAAAACATGAAGCAAAACAATTTATCACCTTAAACCTCGAAAGAGGAATATAAGAATACCCCCCCCCCCCTTCTTTTTTCTCCATCAGGGTATTTCCCTGGTTGTCCCTTTGTGGAAGCTAGCGGTAGGGATCTATTGTGAAACTTACATACCATGAAAATGATTTCGGCTTAGATATCGACATTACCGAGAAAACCAAGTGGGGTTGGAAATCCCCGGAATCAAAACGAAAGTACATTTTAATACTCAGTATTTCACATGCTTGTGGATTCATTTTGTGGTTTAACAACAGACAGTCGTTTATTTTCAAATTTCATCTTTTAGGAAAAACGATTTCAGTAATAAGAACACTGCATTTCAAAATTAGTTTCGTTTCCATCCTGGACGTGTTGTAGCTAGTCACATTCTTTACTGATAACGAAAATGGCGTCGAGTGTATACAAAGCTCAGATCGCCATTGATTTGTGTGAGGAACATTCTAATAAGGAGCGAACTTTATACTGTAAAACGTGTCAAAAAAATATCTGTTCACAGTGTGTGAAAACGAGTCATATAGATCATGACTGGGACGCACTTATAACAGTTGCCAAAGAAAGGAAGGCGTGTCTACCTGACGTGTGTAAAAACATTCGTAAAAACAGACTTCCGAGACTCGAAACGCTAGAAAAATCACATGTGATTGATGACAAAACTGACAAGGTAATACAACAGCTAGAGAAAATTCAGACATCTATGATCGAGGCAACTAAGAAGCTTATTAATGAAAAGAAGCAAAAGTACAGAACATTAAAACAAAGCAGCCAAGTATCACATTCGGAAACAGAGGAAATGCTGAAATACATGCACATGATAACGGAGTCGCTGGATAAAAATGTACACAAGTATTCCGACGCTGATGTGATGGAGATGGAACAGCAGATGATGTCCACTCTGGAGAAATTGGAATCACTGAAACGTGAGGAAGAGAATAAAACGGCTTTATTCATACCAGGTCACATCGACCACAAAGTTCTAAGTGACATGATTGGTGAGGTTATTAGTCTGGATGACCAGGACCAGGAAACTCTGAGATCAGTGGACATTACAGAAACACATACTGTACAACAATTGGATGTGCGTACTATACAACCTGTAGGGAACGATACAGCATGGATTAGGGATTACGAGGACAATAAAGTAAAGCTAATAGATAACAAAGGTAATACAATACAAACAATGCGGTATGGTTGTATTGACTTTGTTGTCATGGATAACGGTGATCATGTCTACACTGGTGGCAAAGGAGTACGAGTTACCTCCCTTGATGGTAGTGATCGTATACTATGTAATACAAACCCACTGAGATCGACGCGTATCAGTAAGACGTGTGACGGAGATCTTCTGGTCAGCATGAGGGATGGCGGTGACTTTTATACCATTACTCCGAGCAGTCGCCCCCTGGTCCAGCGTATGACCATGACAGGAGAGGTGAGGACAGCATATGAATTCCATGAAGATGGTAGATCCCGATTCTTTACACTGCCTATCAGAACGGCTGAGAACAGGAATGGTGACGTATGCGCTGCAAACAGGACGAGTAAGGACAGTGGAGAGGTGATCATATTTCACAGAGACGGGAGAGTGAGAGCTACCTACAGAGGACAAAGTGATTCTGCTGAAGTATTTGATCCTGTTGATGTCGACTGTGACTCTAGATGCAGGGTTATTATTTCTGACTATAACAATAGATCAGTACACTTGCTGTCGTACGATGGGACATTCTTGAGATACTTACTCCGTGAATTAAGTGGATATCCATTATGTGTGTCACTGTATGATGATAGTCTGTGGTTGTCACTAAACTCAGACAGTTCAAAGGAAGTGAAAGTGTATAGATACAAATAATACTTTATACATTCTGTTCATAATAAAAAGGCTCAGAAGCGTATTTAGAATATATCTATAGCTATATCTATATTTAGAAAGATAATCAATGTAACAATCATTTAATTGCAGGATTTCATGGACCATATTTGTGTTTTTTAATTTTTTTTAAAAGAACAATTGATGTACATAGATATCCATGTTTAGTATTCAAATAATTCAGTATCAAAAGCATAGGTTTACGAAGCCAGAAGAGGGAACGGTGCGATTGTTTTTTTTTTCCATAGATTCATCAAACACCGCCTATGGCCACAGATAGAAAGATAGTATTGCGTTTGTCCCCCCCCCCCCTTTCCCCCCACTTATGAACGTACACCTTTGTGCATCAATTTAACAGTATTAATAGTTCATTTTATCACACGTTTTTCTATTTATGCAGTGAAATATCGCTATGTCATAAATTAATTTTTGACATAGGTGACGTCATAGCGTGGAAAAAAATTGTGTCAAGGCGGTGAAATAAACACTTTTAAACTGAGTGTAAACATGTGATATGAAGAATCTGAAAAGGATATCGGGGATATCAAACAAACAACTCGTTTCATTAATACTGTATGAAATGAAAATTAATTTCAAATCCTTTATTTCTACAGGTTTGCATGAAATTATCGAGTACATTTCTCAAAGATGGAACGTACCATCCTAGATGAAGACATATTTTTTTTTCTGAGAATTACATTATGGATTTTTTTCTCCATAAAATACAAGGCCCCCCCCCCCCTCAATTTTGATACAGACATATACAATATTTTTTTGGGTCTGTTTGTTTTGCTTTTCAATTAAAAAAGTCGCAATAGAT
Organism: Pteria penguin; assembly: GCA_035048485.1. NCBI lineage: Eukaryota > Metazoa > Mollusca > Bivalvia > Pterioida > Pteriidae > Pteria > Pteria penguin. The sequence goes on along the minus strand of CM068587.1, from coordinate 50,655,356 downwards.
ACCTTTCACTCCCTTCCCACCTACCCATTTATCAAAATGAGCTATGCTATTGAAGAGTGCATAGTTGATTTTTATTTTGTATATATTTCCCTATGTAAAAAGTACTTTAAAATCACATTGATGTTATGAATGTACTTTGAAATACTATTTCTGCTGTTTGCTGAACAAAATCCTTGAGTGTTTTATCACAGTAACCATCTGATTGTTGTAATGTGTCAGATCAGTATCATTTTACCAACTGGTACCATGCAGTGTTCAGTAACGAAGACGCCAGGTTTTTTTTTTTTAATATAGCTTCATGAATTAAGATTACTCTCTTCTTGAGGCGTTAAAACAAGTGTATGGCCGGATAATCAATATCGTACAGGTCTATATTTTATTGAGGACTAACAACAGAGTATGTCCTAGTGTCCAGAAAAATTCAAGAGAACTTACCGTTACTATTCACGCTCTGACTAATTATTGCTCGCTCTACAATTATTTCATATATTTGGTAAAGGCATCTTCCTGATGTATTACATAGAAATTTATATATTCGCAACAGACCCACCCGAAAATGAAGGATCTTTTACTTGTCATGCCTACTGTTAAACGAGACAGAGAATCGAACTGGTGTGTCTACGGCGGGAATCGGAACACGGAATTATGAGCCGAGCACATCATCCTCTGCGCTGGACAGGCTCCTGTCGCTCCAGGTGACCTGTTATTTCTTTGGTGTTTAATATTAGGCACAAAATGTTAAAATCAGCGGGGTTTTTCTTCATCTCATTTATACTTTGAACTGAACGTGTAAAGGAATTTAATTTACCCCCAACTTCACATCTAAAAAGAAATTGATGATGTACGTGTGTCTTGATCAGGCAGATAATTTTATTTTGTTTTCAGAACGTTTGTTCTCATACATAGCTTTAAATTCGAAACATATATTGAAAAACAAAAACTATGTTTAAAACGGTGTTTCAGGAATGCTCCGGATAGCAGATATATACATGCAGTTAAAAGGTCCGTATTTTCCAAACACTCAATAATTAGTAGTACTGATATATGATGACAATACCATGTATGCTGTATAGATGATATATGATGACAATACCATGTATGCTGTATAGATGATATATGATGACAATACCATGTATGCTGTATAGATGATATGTGATGACAATACCATGTATGCTGTATAGATGATATATGATGACAATACCATGTATGCTGTATAGATGATATGTGATGACAATACCATGTATGCTGTATAGATGATATGTGATGACAATACCATGTATGCTGTATAGATGATATATGATGACAATACCATGTATGCTGTATAGATGATATATGATGACAATACCATGTATGCTGTATAGATGATACCATTCTGAATAGGAACCCCTGAAGCTCAGTTCGTAAGGTGCTGGGTTACCGACCAAGAGGACCCGGGTTAGAATCCCACCGAATGGCTCAACGGTGTGTTATTTTTCGGATGACATAGTAAAAACTGAGGTCCCGTACCACGGAAGAAGTCGGCGCATGCATTTTCTAAAGCTGTAATTTATGTGCGATAAGTCGCCAAATAAATGAAAAATCTTGGTGTAAAGTAAAAGGAGGCTTGAATAGATAAAACACTACATTTAATGTGTACTTACATTCGTCTAAATATGAAGTATATTGCTCAACTACTGCGTACACTTCGTAATGGAAGAAGAAGAAGAAGAAAAAGAAGAAGAAGAATGAAGGAAGGATGGAAGTAAATAATTGTGTTACATCCATGAAACTTATCGTCTCCGAAACTGAGGCAAACAGATTTCGCAAGTCACTTTGCAAGTGATCTGCCGTGGTCAACTCAAGAAGTCGGCGCATGCATCTTCAGGCATGTCCATAGCTCTAATTTCTGTGCGAGAAGTCGCCAAATAAGTGAAAAAAATCTTGGTGTAAAGCAAAAGGAGACAGGATCAATAGAAATTATTGAATTTAGGTATTTGAGGAAGTTTTCATGCTTTCTTTCTCATATTTTATAAATGTGAGGGCAAAAGTTTGAATTTGGATAAAAAATCACAGATTTTTGGAATTAACTCAAGATAACACATTGTGTGAGGCATAGTTTCAATATATCCTGTTAGATTAACTTCATAGTTGGTAGGAATGGTCATTATGGGAAAGCGGTGTGTTATGACCTTAAGTCAAGGGCCAAGGTCAATCTGGCAATCTATTAGATGGGTAGAACTTGTCTGGTCTATAACATTTTACAGCCTTCATCGATGGGAATAATATCTCACAGAATTGTTGCCCATGTTTCAATGTGTTTTGACATAACCTTGAAGAATGTCATATCTCCAAGGTCAATGTCACAGTGCATTTGTTTTATTAAATCTTTTAAGATATATACATTTAGATATTTGTTGCGTTGGAAATGATATATGATCGACGTATTATGCTGTGTTGGTGTTGCTGTTATTAATGGAAAAATCACGGATTTCTGTAAATAATTAGTGAAACGTAAAAGAGTGGGATAGATATTCTGAGTTTAACGTATGCAATTGTTATTGCAGAAGAATAAATGACAGTTCTTATGTAATATAACAACATACATAAATTTCAGAAAGAAATAAGCGGATTGGCAATGGGATTTTGGCAATGGTTTTTAAAATACAAAAGAAACAACAGGAACGAGATCAACGCTAAGCGGGCATCCCCTCAAACGGCAGCAAAATTCATGGTACTACACTGGCCCTAACCTTTGACCTGTTGACTCTCCAGTAAATGGGGATGTTCCTTAAGCCATATGTGAAGTATGAAATCAATAGGGCCGAAACTGTGACTTCTAGAGTGTCTAAATGGTTTTTCTATTACGATCTCTAGTGACCTTAACCTTTGACCTTTTAACCATTAAAATGGATCTGTCTTCGTTATATTTAAGTCATATGTAAAGTATCATCCCAATGGGGCGTTTAGGGTGTCTACGAGGTTTGGTTTCGGACACATGCATCCATGCACGCACCCACGACAGTACAAGTATCATTACAAAGGTCAAAGAATGGTTATTAACGAGGCGTGATTGGCTGATCTGCAGTAGGGAAAGAGAGACTACTGTTTTAATGTATCAGGGGCTCTAATTGGATAAAATTATTTGTGATCAATCTATAAATAAAAACTGAGAGGTGAAATCACCAATTTTAACATCATTTCGCTAATATAAGGATTTTATGACCTAAAAATGTTCTTTACAATTGAAATTTGGCAATTGTGGGGGTTGGGGGGTTGACTCCTTTCCAGCAGGATTTTTTTCGAAATCAAGATCAATGATCTATAAGTAAACTGTTAAAATTCTGATAGAGAAGGGTCTGACAAACATTTTGATGTATGGATTATACAAAGCTAAGATGCAGAAAGTTGTGTAAATCTTGCTGAAAGTTTGATAATTTATCATGGGACCCTATGGGAAAAGGAATGACTATGCTTTGTTCTTCATCTGCTACGCTGTAAACATTTAAAAGAAGGAAAATAATGCACAACACAATTCCGGAGAATACGGAAACTTTTAAACGTGATATTTCTAAAATGTTTCATTTTAAGGTTAGCCCCACAAGTGTTCATATTTGAGCATATTTTTGCCACCATGTATAGAAAATAATTATTATCGATATTAGAATTCCCTTGATCTCTTTTCTTGCATACCGTGATTTAACATGGATATATTATATGTATCAAGTACGAACATGGTTTACCGAAAGTAATTAAGTTTGAATAAATCCAGACCCCTCCCCCCTCTTTAAAAAAAAAAGAAGAGAGAGAGAGAGAGAGAGAGACAGACAGACAGAGACAGAGAGAGAGACAGAGAGAATGACAATAAATGGGTAGGGTATTGATAGAATTTTTCTTTGTTTTTGTTTAATGAAGCAAAATAATGGGATCAAAATGTTAAATTTACTGTTGTTGTGACAGGCTTTGTGCTAAAATTTTATTCATCTCGTTTCCACAGATTACTAATCTGTAGCCAAAGAGTCGGTTCGAGCTACAGCCGGGAACAAATTTGTGATGTGTAAGAGCTTCATTGAGAGAGAGAGAGAGAGACAGAGAGAGAGAGAGAGAGAGAGAGAGAGAGAGAGAGAGAGAGAGAGAGAGAGAGGGGGAGAGAGGTAGAGGTGTGAATACATTACAAATAATTTCATGACGACCATGAAACAAACACGAATATATACATGTACCTATATTCTAAATACTGGATAATTTCTCTCTGTCAATCTGACTTCATATCCATCTTCCTTACAGAATCCCTAGTTATATCACTTGCCTACTTTGCTGTTGTAGAGATTAGTCAAGAACTTTTGCGGACGATTCAGTAAATTAAAACTGCGCAAAAGCTGGAATGAGATATAGACAATCCAATATCTGAAGAGGTGTCATTCTCAAAAACATAAACACATACTTACATACATACATACATACATACATACATACATACATACATACATACATACATACATACATACATACGCACGTACATACGTACATACGTACATATATACATACATACGTACGTACGTACGTACGTACGGACGGACATACATACATACATACATACATACATACATACGCACATACACACACATACACACACACATACATACAAACATACATACATACATACATACATACATACATACATACATACATACACACACATACATACATACATACATTACAGTGCAGGCATCCATTATGTCATGATTCATTGGATTTTAATGTTTTATGAAACAATATGAACGTATGGATCTAATGTTTAAACTGTATCCACAAAATATGCATGTAACTGCATAGGAATACGAATATCTTAAAAGACATACATGCACACTCATACACCCCCTCCCCCCCTCCCCCATCCCTGCCCACACACACAAATACACTACAGTTAACAAGGCACACTATATTTCACTTATATTCGTTCCCCGTCTGGGACTCGAACCCACGACCTATGGTACCGAATCACCTAGTTGTCATGCATCCGACTCTTTAACCGAATATGTGTGTGTGTGTGTGTGTGTGTGTGTGTGTGTGTGTGTGTGTGTGTTGTGAAATCACACAGACCTGGAAGACAAAATGATTAGGCACTCTGCTCACATCTCATCACTGGTTGTCAAGTTTAAACAAATAGAATGTCTTTTCTAGAGATACTGACAGGATAACTGGCTGTTATTGAAAATACAAGTAAATATTGATTATAATTAATATTTATTGACAACATATGTATAGCAGTAACAATTTCATTAGAAATGATTTTTGCTTATTAAAGAAGACAGCAAATAATCATTGTGCAGTATGAATATATTTCTATAAAACAAATGCACCTTACATAGAAAGACTTTCTTAAAATAATCTCTTTTTAAGCTAATTCAGATATTTATTTGTGTTAATGTTGGGATTTTATGTGTCTGTGCTGAAGTTTAACTTTACACCACGAATATTGATTCAATATTGGATTAGAGACCATTTAGTTTAATGAATTTTATAAAATGGATTAAATTACGCTTCCTCTGAACCATTGTATATTTAGAGGAGTTATTCCGCTTACATCAAAGTATATTTTATACATATGTAATACAAAATTCTGTGCTGTTCATAACACAGGGGTTCACATATGCTCTTCAAGTAGACATATTTTGTTATTTTCCATTTGTTTTTCATTTTCACTGATTTTGTATGTCCTCTGGTTTTATGATTTTTGGACTTGTGGTTTGGATTTATCCATCATCTTTACATGTGAATTTGTTTTGAAATAATTTCCTGAAATCTTATTTGTAAGCATTTAGTATGATTGGTAAACTATTTAGATGCCTTTCAAAATTTACCAACAACTTTGCGACGACCGTTGACTAGAAAGAACTAAAAATAGGATGAAAATCCCACATTTTACGTTTCACAAAAGTCCCATGTTCATGGTTGTATTTAACTTTTAAAAGCTTGACCTAGTGTACTGAAGCTTTTTAGAAGATAAGTAAATAGTGCATCAGAGTACCTTTCAAATCTTACTTACGACTTCACGACAGCTGTTATTTGAATTGAATGAACTAATAATAGAATGAAATCCAATGTTCTGTGTTTCACAAAATCCCCAAGGTCATATCTCTTAAAAGACATTGGCCACTTGTCAAAAGGATCAAGGTAATATTTTCCAATACTTCTTTAGAACTTCTCCATATGCAATGCCCACAAAAAAAAAAAAGATGTAAAACCGGAAGCGAAAATCACAAAAATATTATCGTGAACACAGTAATTTTGTTTTATTTAGGTATAGTCTGCTTCGCAGTTACAGTCTCACCAAGTTATAGATTTTGAAATCTCATTCTTATAGCGCTTTTGTATTTTCATGTAGTACATAGTATACGTAGAAAGTGTTTTTCTCAATGTCCTGGAACAAGTATTAGGGTATTGGCATCATCTACTGGTGGGATTTGATTCAATCTTCCATCTGGAAATAAAAGATTGGAATTAAAATATCCAGGATGTTCACAAGTATATAATAAGATTAAGATTTCGTTTGAATAGATCAATAACTTCTTTTACAGTGTTATAATACACAACACTTGGGCATATCTATCTATATATATATAAATAAATAAATAAATATATATATACATTTATTTTTTATTTACATATATATATATATATATATATATATATATATATATATATATATATATATATATATATATATATATATATATATATATATATATATATATATATATATATATATATATATATATATATATATATATATATATATATATATATATATATATATATATATATATATATATATATATATATATATATATATATATATATATATATATATATATATATATATATATATATATATATATATACACACGGGCCTTTATCTAGTGTTTCAAGCCGGCGTGGCCTAGATGTATCGCGCTGGACTCCTATTCGGGAGGCCGGGGTTCGATTCCCGCTCTGGTCATGTCGGTGTACTGTCTTTCGGATGAGACAGTAAAAACCGAGGCCCCGTGTCGTGGTATGCATAGCACGTTAAACATCCCTCACTGCTTCGGGTGGGTCCGTTGAAAAGGTCAAAATTTGTATGCCCCGCATCAAGCAGATGCCGTCACCATATACGTGAAATATTCGTGGTGTGACGTTAAACAAAATTCAATCAATCAATTATTATCTAGTGTTTCTAAGAAATTATACAATACCAGGTAATGATCTCATGGATAACGTGTTCTTTATAACTATATCAAAGACGGATTTTGAAGGATATTTATGACTAAACATTTTATCTGTTCATGTCAATTAATTATGTTTTTAATTGCTCTTTAAAATTTTATTGTAGGCAAGCCTGCCTATTTAATATAAAATGTCTTTTACATGAAGTGTTAATGCAAGTAAAAATGAGTAAGTACCGAAGAGTAAACCATATCTAATAAGGAGGAGTAAGCATCTCCTGGTTGCATGCAACACCCGTCGCAAATGTCCTGCAACAACCTGTCAAGTCGAGGAGGTAAATACATAAATATACACTTACGAACCCACGAAGGAGACAAGAACATGCAGTCAAATTTTCCCATTCAAGGCAAGTCTAATAAATGCAAGTCTTAATGTTTTACCACGACAACAAATCATATATTATCAGTGTTATTCAAAGAGTTGTCTCTTACCTCTAAATTCAGTCTGGATTAAATCTTCTTGGCTGCAAAGAATGTAAATATTCAAATCGATTTCTTGACTTCTCCACACTTCTCTCATTTCAACAATCTAAGCACTTTACGTAGATTTATGTTAAAATAACTTTTCCTTAGTTTTTATATTCTATTCAAAAGTGGGTTTCATATTCGAATTGTATTAATAATGAAATGTATGATATTAAAATAAATGTAATACATGTACAATATTTTGTATGTATACATAAACTCACAATCTAGAAATATGAAAATTTAAAAAAAAATGTATATTTACTGTTGATATATTTTATCATTTTTCAATTTCGTGTGAATCATTGTGTGAATATATATATATTATATTACCATTGAACTGTGTCAGATAATTGCTCTCCGAAATTGCTTTGATTCCTAGACTTCATATGTTTAATGACAAATGCAGCACCAGTTATAGAAGCCACTGTTAGCAGACAAAATGACGTTAATACTAGTGCCATCAGATCTATACCTGCAAAACATCAAGACTCTAAATAAAAAATCGTGGAAATTAGTTTGAACAAGAATTATTTTTAACATTCACAGTTTCTGTCTCTAGTGTCTCTCAAGACTCCTGTAAAACCAGTATAGTTCATTCATATCCTTGTTTTCATGCTATCTAAATAGCTCAGTTTTAGACAGAATCAGCCAGAGATGAGAAGCAAAAGAAAGATTGATGCGAAGCGTGATTATATCTACCATAAATATTTGTCTTATTCCATCGTTTCATTGTTTGTAGTTGATAATGTTTCACGGAAGTTATTACAGTTTAAGAAATTATACATTGGATCACTAACAAGATAAAGGATGGCATATATACCATCGCAAAGGAAGAGAGAATCTTAGATAGAATGTGGAGGGAGATATTCAGATAAAGTCAAATACACATGAAAAAAAAACACAGAATGCAGAATGTCATAAGTAGACAGATAATTGAAGACCACTTATTCTCTACACAAGCTAACTAGAAAGAAAGATTCATTTATTCCACATAAAGAGGGTTAATTATATGTTAAGTGATAGATCAAAAGGAACAGGGGGCACCGTGCTGTTATTCCTATTTAGTATAGATATTGGTTACTTTTGTTCAGTTTAGTCCAGCCTTTAGATTTATCACTAAAAAATGTGAAGACTATGTTGGAATTGCACTATTACATATATATAATTCTAATTTAGAAACTAAAAAAGTGAGGGGAAAGACAGAAACAATAGGGAGATTTACATGCATTCCATTCTCCTTTCGTTTTGACAAAATCCCAAATTCTTTGTTGACGATAAGTCTAATGATAATGATATCGCCTTTTAAATATTTGATATCAAACATGCACGATTGTTTCCAAACTTAGTTGCCATATTATGGTTTTTTTTTTTTTTTTGCATTGGAATGAATAGAAAAACATGTAGTATCAACAAACATTCTTAAAAATGATGACTTCCATACTTAATACGCTGAAAATTTATTATAATGAGAGGTGACTGCCCACCGCGTTTAAAAAAGAAACGTAAATTGATCCACCTCAAACGCATAGCTAACAACGATGCAGCGCATAGGTAATGCACAAAACCATATCCGATGAATGAAAACCTGTGGGTCGAATAACGAACAAATTCATTAGACTTTTTTTACTTAGTAACTAGCTTACCATGGGGTCTATAGTCATGTTTCTCATGCCGTGATGGTTGACGATCTTTATCTCTACTGTTTAAGGTGTCGTTAAAACCTTTCTGTATTATATCTGTTAAAATGATATAATTTTATATAATATCCTGAATGAAATGGAAAATGGGATGACCCAAACATGACGTATTATAGTTTTAATAGCATTATTAATATATTATATATTTTCTGTTAATGAAGCATGTTCTACCTCATCAAAATTGTGTGTGTAATAATCCATATTTCCTAATCCCATTATATTCCGAAAGTAAACAAATATATCAAGTAAAATACGATAGTAACTGATACCACATGACTCTGACACTAACAACAATGTAACACAGTGGACATTCACTGACCCCTGAAATTCAGGAGGAGTCAGTGTCGCCTGTTTAGCTAGCCACCCCGCCTTGAAAACCCTTAAATACAGACAAAACAAATATAATTAAGAACTGTATACATACATGAATGTGAACGAACATTGCGTAGAAAGTGTCACTGCCGCATAAAACCAGGAAAAAGGTAAAAACTAGCAAAGAACACCACATCCATGCATAACAATACTAATGTTCTTTATCTCAAAACTCATAAAGATTTACCTATGCAGAATTTTACACATTCCTTCAGTGTATCTACATTGTCACAGCCATACACTGTTTTCATGAAAGTCCGAGCATTCTCTGCATCGGTTGTCAAGGCATATCTGGTATCCAGGGTTACACAACTCCTGTCCGCAGTTTGGTATAGAAAGAGCAAGTATGTCATAGCAATGCAATCCGATTACTAGGAAGACACTCTGAAATCAATGTTAAACACCCCCGAATACACTCGTAAACAGTGTGTAGCACATTTAAAATGCACCCGTTTATGAATGTATATTGATCAGTTAATGTAGGTCAAGCTTTAAACGTGAATCTGTGTTTGTAAGGTGTAAAGATAAAATGATGAGGATCTTAGTAAATATATATATATATATTTATTTAATGCTGTAAAATATTCAACATATGAACATATTAAAGCAATTAATATTTACCCATCACATTAACCTATTCTCTTTTTCTACATGCACGAATATAAAAAAAAAATATGCAATATATATATGAATATATTTTGGAAATTGTGATTGCATACTTACAGAAGCTTCCATTGTTAACGATGCTAACAAATTTACTTTAACGTATATCAGTTTAGCATAACTGTAATATAAAGGTGTTTCTACGGCTGGGGTGGAACAGGGGATTTCCCGTCACAGCCCAAAAGGGCTATAAGCGAACGAATAGAATATCAAAGTGAATAGTGACTCAGTTACAGAAAATAATATTATGTATATAATGAATTTATGAAAAGCAATTTTTACAAGTGTATGTGTGGATTTTGTTGAAAAAATTGCAACACCTTTGATTCTGCTGACAATGTACTGGATATAATTTGATCATTGTTTATCTTTCACACATGTGTGATTTCTTGTTGCATATTTTTATTTATTTACAGACATGTTGTCAATTACGTACAATATTTGAAGAAACAAACACAAATACACACACTTACAAATAAACACGCCCATGTACAAGCCAGCAGTTTATGATAGATACATAATTCGTTAAGCTTCCAGATCTACGACCCTTCATCTAACAAAAAACACAGATACATGTATGTGTCAGCGTCCGAGCTTGTGCAAGTTGCACTCAGTAGAGGCGGTAATAGCTATTGTGTCATCATTTCTAATCTGCTTCTAAGCTGTCATTGCGAACCGGAAAACCCAAACTTAAGGCATAATTTGGATTCGAATTTAACATTCTCCGATTACAAATCTGACTTGCTACTTTTTTCAAAATTCTTAGACAAAATTGTCAACATATGCACATCAGTCTTGTTAATGAAAATCATCATTCAGTTGATCAACCATTTATTGTATCCTATGTCGTTGTTCAGATTATTTCCATACCCTATTAAAATACATATAGTAACTGTTCGTTTTGTAAATATGTGCAAACAAAGGAGAAAAGACAATGACTGTTGAATGTGGTACTCGCAACTTACCAGGGTGATCATTCAGGAACCTCTCGTTACAAGTGAGACTTGATTCTGGTAGCAGTAAGTATTTCCTGAATGCTTAAAAAAGAAATATTGAAGTTAGTATTTTAACGCTGCTGTATGTACAAATCATCAGAAAATATGTACAAGAATACAGGGCCAAATATTACGTAGGAGAGTTTTTACGAAATCTGCACTGCTAAGGGGTAAATGTAGCATCGAACTGATCGACCATAAGTCGATTATCAGTGCTTTGTGAACAATATTCTTGCTCTAGAACTGGACTGCACAGCGCATTTTGATGTTGGATTCCCTTGAGTTATCTTCTAAATAAGTAATATTACACACATAAACATGAAAGGATCCCCTCTTGGATAATTCATATCGGGTGGACCTCTTCTGAAAAAAATTCCTAGATCCGCACGTGGGGTATTATATTCTGATAACATTATATATAAATTCCATGATAATTATTATTATTATTATTATTATTATTATTATTATTATTATTATTATTATTATTATTATTATTATTATTATTACTATCATTATTTCCGTTGTTGTATAGCACTTCATCATGATTACATAACCTTTGTGTTGTTATGAGGGAGAGGGGGGAATTGTGATTGCAACATCAGATTGTTATCTAAATGGTGGTGATGTACATTTTCAACAAACAATTAAGTTTATACTAAATCAATTTTTAACATTGTCTGAATTATTTCGCCTTTGTCATAGCGATTGATATGTATATATCTATGCATTTTTTAAAGAATCGTATAGTACGGTATTTCTAAGAGGACTGAGGCATAATTTTTCCACTGATATTACAATGCATGACAAATTAGTAAATCTTTAAATAGATTTAAATATTACATTATTTTCCCTTTGTCTCGATCACAATTCAGTGTCCTCATTGTGGATTCAAATTGCCGTCACCTGTTTCACAAATCCCACATAGTAACTCAAATAGCTAAGGTGTAAAACAAGTGGATTTCCACATTTCCATGGCGTATTACTAACAATCGACATATAAAAGAAATGCGCATGACATGTTATGATATGTGACAACAATTCATTTAAAATATTACAACAAAGTTTAGTTCAATTCATGATAAGATGGTGGATAAATCCAACACAGTTGGTGATCAATACATAATGATTCCAAAGGACATCCCAAACGGCGAAAAAAGAAATAAAAGAAATAAGAGATCTCTATTTAGGAGCATATGAAAAAAAAAGAACAGGTGTCAAGGAAAAGAAACTATTCCACTTCCGCCAGCAGCGCCTTTTATCCATGTTCAGTGGAAATCGTAAGACATATTAAATTGTTCCTTATGTGGCAGTGGCACTTTCTACACAGTGTTTGGTCACATTCATGTATACAGTTAGGTGCAGTCCTAACCTTACATTCAAGTGCACTTGGCAAGTGCACTTCAAGTTTAGTTTTTCGTCCTGAATGCCAGTCATAAAGTTTAGTCAAGTGCACTTGATATCAAGTTTACTTTAAAGCAATTCCGTCTTCAAGTTTACTATCACGTGACACCAAATTTACTTTTCACGTTTATTCATTACAATTATCCAGTTTCGTATAACACGATAGAAATAATTGTCTTAATATGTACAATTGCATATTTTATATAAAAAAAGACTGTTTTAATAGAAAAATATAGTAAATCAACATGTATATAACTGTATATACAGAGTTGAATTATATTTGTTTCGTCTCTATGTAAAGGCATTCACAGCGGGTGTGGCTAGACAAACAGGAGACGCTCACTCCTCCCGGGCACCTGGTCTCACATCTGAATTTCAGGAGTCCATGGATGCTGACTGTGCTACATTGTTGCTTGTGTCATAGTCATGTGACACCAGTTACTTTCGTATTTTACATAAAATGTAAGGTAGTAATTTAATGCCATCAATGCCTCTTTAAGATTTTTAATCTCAAAACGCTCATAGATAATCGGTTTTTTTTAAATAAGAGTATTGGGAAACCACAGAACTTAGCCAGGAGTGAACACTATCATATAGGTATTTCACCACCTCACTTTCTTTTTTACTTTAAAATATATTTCAATAACTTGTTCGACCAACGGTGTTCATTAGCCGTGGAATGCGTTTGTTGTCTTTAATGTCGGATTCGCATCATCCACTGACATAAAACTTTAATACATACGTTCATGCAATATATCCAAAGGAACTTGAAATTAAGGATACTACAATTTCCAATTCATGTGCTTCATATTTAGATCTACTTATTGATGTCGACCGAGATGGTAAACTTACTACTTCAATTTATGACAAACGTGATGACTTGAGTTTCCTTTATTGTTAACTTTCCATATACTAGTAGCAGTATTCCTTTATCACCTGCGCACGGTGTTTATATACTAGTATCCCAGTTGATTCGATATGTCATCTGAGTATTGCTCTAACAAGGATATGAAATATCACGACTTATGTCAACAATTTTACGGTCGTTATAAAGACATTATTTGCTCATATGACGTATCGTTGTCTGACATGTTGACTTCCTTATTTCACAGTAACTAAACCATCTGTATTACCTATACTATACAACAGTATTACTACTGCTTATGGCATATACCTATTTTGACTACGGCTGTGCGGTTTCCTAATTCTGTGACAGCTTATTCTACTTCGCTTATATTTATGGCATCACGACGGGTGTCACGGTCGGCAGGGAATGCTTACTCCTCCATGGCACCTGATCCCACCTCTGTTTTGACAGAGGTTCGTGACTGTTTATATTATATTTAGATGTAAAGATGATGGATAAATCCAAACCACAAGTCCAAAAATCATAAAACCAGAGGACATACAAAATCAGTGAAAATGAAAAACAAATGGAAAATAACAAAATATGTCTACTTGAAGAGCATATGTGAACCCATGTGATGGAGAGATCAGGTGCCCGGGGAGAGTGAGCATCTCCTTCTTGCTAGCAACACCCGTCACATTTACCCAGTAGAAAGAGTCAAATCGTGTAAATTCCATATGTATTTATATATGGAGAAGTCGAAGTAGGTAACCTTCTAGTATAGAAGGTGTCAAATCTGTGTAAAACGATCGGAATCGGTCTCAGATATGTATTGTCGTGTTTCTTCGACTTCGAGTTGTGGATTTCGGAACAATATTTTGGATCTGTCCTGACTATATTATAGCATTATATTATCAAATTCCTTAAATAACTTACATCAATGTAACACAACCCTGATCATACACTTACATCAATGTACCACAACCCTGATCATACACTTACATCAATGTAACACAACCCTGATCATACACTTACATCAATGTAACACAACCCTGATCATACACTTACATCAATGTAACACAATCCTGAGCATACACTTACATCAATGTAACACAACCCTGAGCATACACTTACATCAATGTAACACAACCCTGAGCATACACTTACATCAATCTAACACAACCCTGAGCATACACTTACATCAATGTAACACAACCCTGATCATACACTTACATCAATGTGAATCACATTAAAATACATCCTTATAGGACTGTACACTTTATCGCTGTGCAGCCATACCATATAGGTCAATCTACCTGTATACGTATACTTATGAGAAAAATGCTAATTGACATGTAAGAACAGCTTACCGATCTGATAAAGATGCACTCAGTGTATAATGTTTATATTTCTGTTATTTTCTTTTTAGATACAATCGTAAACATGTTGTGTATATAATTCATCTGCTTATTCAATCTGAATATCTATTCTACATTTATCGGCATTATATATAAATAGATATGTAATCGTTTACTAGTCTCAAGTAAATCAGCTAATTCAACGGAAATATTTAACTCAACCGAAATGTTGATGAGCCAGTGTCTTGAATGATGCATACTTACAGAAGTGTACATTGCCAAAGATGTTCACGAAATTTGCTCTTATGTCGGTGTAAAATATACGTATTTGAATGGCGTTTTAGCTGGGTAGATCAGGGGATTTCCCTTCATATTCCATAAAAATGTAAAGAAAAGATTTCAAAGTAATTAATATTAGTATGAACTGCTGAAAATATTTACAAAATTAATAAAAAAGAAAAATTATAACAAAATATTATGCTAAACTATCTATTAATAGAAAATTTTCAAAACTTATAACGAAAGTGTCCAAAATGTTCTTCACTATCAATTCATTTTTTCTACAGACAAATATCAGAAGTACAAACTTCACTAACCCTACGTCCTCCAAGAGAATGACAAAGGAAATCCTAACAACAATATATTCTTCAGTTGTCAGAATAATTTCTGTTAAACAGTATTGCTATCACATCATTGTAATAGTGTTGTCGATGCTGCCTAAGTCCAAATGCTATTACAATTGAATATAACACTGATATTAATAATGAAATTATAGGTGTATGTAGCAGATGATTTATAGTATGAAAGAAAAAGAGACAGAAGGAAACTAATATGGATAACTTTATAGGGATAAACGATTGATTTTAAATTTATGAAATATAAGATGTGTGCATTTTTATATATCCTTTACGAAGCTTATGTAGAAGAAACATTCATTTCGAATCTCACACAAATATATCAATATCGAATTTACTGCATACATAATGGGATATCAAAATTATAATCACGATTTTGATTTACACAAATGTATCAATATCTACAAAGAATTACGTAGGGTAAGTACAATAAGGAATACGAGTTTAAAAAGCCGTTCATAAGAGAGGAAGAAGATAGGTAAATACATAAACAAACATACAAAATAGAAATCAAAATCAAAAACAAAAGAACAAAAAAACTGAAAGTAATCTAACTCAGCTATATAACGGAGACCTCCACTGGTATGTCAGGGATAGAGACAAAACATTAAACACATAGATGTCCCAGAAATATGCTATTATAATGTAAATGTGGTACCGAGGTACCCACGAAGGAAACAAAATGTTCTCATGGAGACTAGAATTATCTATAAGAAAGCCCAGTCATAAATATCAATAACGACAAGAAGAAAGTAATTTTTTATTGTAACATGTTACATTCATTTTCCTTAAACACATAACAACACTAAGAGAGAAAATGTACATCAATTCATTCTTTGAATTCTGTCTGTATCTTTTTTCGTTGTTTTACATCACAGTGTTATTTCTCGTGTATAGTTTCGGCCGTCTTATCCATAGCACAGAATGTTCGACTTTTGCAATGGGCCCACCTTCAACATTGATGGTATATTATAGCGGACGTCTATCATGAGGTGTCCAACTTGGAACCTTGTTTATCTAATCCTAATGACAGGGCACCATGGATTCATTCGTGCTAGTCGACCCAGTGTCCACACGACCAGTCGAACCTGGTACACACTGAACCCTAGCTATATACGTACCGACCTTTATCATACATCGTCTGTAAAGTTCCTGAACCATGAAATGATGAGTTGATAGAGATATGTCAGAATTTACTTTTTGTCTAATCGGAAACTCTCAAATGATCAGTGAAGATATAAACATTAGAGAAATGTCTTTATAGTTATCCAATTATAAATGTGTATTATCGAAAGTTGTTAACAAAAAAAAAAGAGTAGATGATTCAAGTTCTATCGGTATATAATGACCATATATACTGATTAAATATTCATAAAATGCATTCGGATAATTTTATCTGTGTATCTGTGCATGTTTGTTTTGCCCCTCACTTTATGGTATTTATTTATCAATTTATTATCTTATTTATTTATTTAATTTTGTTTTTTTTTTTTGTTTTTTTTTTTTGTTTTTTTGGCTTGGGGGGTGTTTTGGGGTTTTTTTTTTTTTTTTTTTTTTTTTTTTTTTTTTTTTTTTTTTCTTTGTTTGTTTGTTTTTTTTTTTTTTTTTTTTTTTTTTTTTTTTTTTTTTGTCTCACATAACTTTTTCAAATAACACGAATTTTTTAAATGTAAGCTTGATGTTGTAGAATTTTTAAGAATTCGCCAAAGTCTTAAATGATGTAAGTGTCATTTACCTTGAGAATATAATCATAAATATGATATATGATTATCAGGTATTTAGAAATATTTGAGATATGTTAAATGTTCATCATTTTAAATCATATAGAAAATTTCTTACGATACATTCTTCAAAATGAGATACATGTATATGATATTTGCATAAAATGTCAACGAGAGAGCTACATGACAATATGCAAGAATTCATAAAAGTACATGTTTATAGTACATGTTTATATATGTATATGTATTTATGTGCGCATGTATGCGTTCATGCTGTATTTTACAATATCCAGACTTTGGTATGAAGATCTTCATCTTGAGTAGATTTCGATGCACTATCATCAACTGGTTGAATTTGATTCAATCTTTCGTCTTCAAAAAAAAAAAAATAATAAATAAATAAATAATTACCATTATACGGAATATTGATATCACAAAAGATTAAAGTAAAAGAGTAATTAATTTACCGCAACGAAGGGATGACTGATGTTTCAAAAGACATTATTTCTTTCATGAAATCATCACTGAGAAAGTTCTATAATAGACAAACGTGTTCCGTTAGACAGTATGAAGTCCTCGTTGCCATAAAGTTGTAAGACGTTTTAGAACATAATCATGTACAGTGACAAATTACAAATTACATTTATGACATCACTACAGAACACGAGAGGTTTTTACGGAACATTTGTGACGATATTAGTACGCTACCAGGAAACGCTCACTCCTTCCTGACACCTAGTCTACTCTTATTCTGGAGTCACAATTGTTCTTGTTGAAGTCAATACCACAGAATTTGAATACTTTGAATATTAGACATTTAGAAAAATATTTTTGAACTTATACAAATAGATACCAAGTGAATTTATGAAATATTGTTCTATCTATATATGCATTAATAATATTCATTTATAGGTCTTAAATTTTTCAAATCCAAAAATTTTTCTATACTTAAATTTTAAAAGATACCTTTAGGGGGTATCGGTATATCGCTCTCAAGAAGAGGTTCTCTGCTGTAAGTAAAACAAAATGGAAATCGTGACATTTCTGTCAACGTTATTCTTCTACTTTAAATTGATTCAACATTATTTTTCCGTAATCAAATTTAAATTCAAATTTTCCAATTTTCATTTCATTATAATATACCAAATGTATATTTCTTTGATTCTCACATATATAAACAATGTATGTAATAATCATCAAAATAAAGCCGGTGTGGCCTTGTGGATAAGGTACTCGGCTCATGATCGAGAGGTCCCGGGTTCGACTCCCGCCCTGGACACACCGGTGTTCTGTCTTTCGGATGAGACAGTAAATGCCGAGGTCTCGTGTCACGGTAAGCGTGGCACATTAAAGATCCCTCACTGCTTCGGGTGGGTCCGTTGCAAAGGTCTAAATTTACATCAGGCAGATACCGTCACCATAAACGTGATATAATCGTGGAGTGACGTAAAACAATAATCAATCAATTAATCAATCATCAAAACAATGAGACAGATAATAGTAAACAATACATCACCTTTCTAAGTCAATTCGAACAACATCTTGGGATGAGCGTTCCGTCTCCTTCCATCGTATATTATTTCTTTTAGTACATGTAACACCGATCACAATCACTATTACAATGAGGGTAGCACATAGCGAGGGTACCAATATCTTTACATATATGTCTAAAAGTGAAATATATTTATCGATGTAGTGCATATCATAATTTTAATGGGTTGGTTATGATCAAATACTGAATACCATATACAAAATCAGCTTAATGTGACAAATTGGCTTGATGGAAAATTAAGATCAAAGAAGATTAATTATTTTGTTGGATTCAGTTTGTATAATGATAGTTTTAAATATCAGTATATATAAATACTGTCAGATAATTTTTAATGTGTAATTGCCTTTTTAAGTGTATTTACCGTTAAAAAAAGTTAAAATATGAAAAAAGTAAGATGGTTCGTACATACGAATGTTTGTCACATAAAATTAATTTTGTTGATGTTTTGATAATTCAACCGTTTTGATTTTGATTCACTGACCTTTGCTGCATTCAGTGACCTGATAATACAGTTGGTCCTGTCTTTGTAGTATTGATATGTTATGACGTATAATTTTTATTGCCTCATTATGTCTTTTTTGGATAATTTCTAGAAACAGAAAACTGAGATATTATACATATAGCATGTTGGTTTACTTTTGTCTTATTTAGGTAATTTCACATATAAATAAAGCTATTGCGTTTGTCCGATGCATCACACAAACATTGTCATCAATATATCTAAATCAACCATTCGCGCGAAGCAGAGAACGGTCTTTTTTCGTTCAAATATTTACTTTATCCAATCGGAACACCACCGCCATTTTTTTTTACAAAACAAAAGACTCGGAAGCCCCACTGCGCAGCGATATATACCGAATCGATTCAATTCTTCGGCTTTCCTCGTAGGAGCACAACGCGAAATGAGGCGAAAAAAAGTTCATAGGATTGTTTTTGTAATTAAGGATATGAGAAGTTCAGTATGAAAAGTAATACCGTTTTGATGAATATTATACAATCGTAGCGGCAATTCAGTAATTATAGAATTTCACAGATTTTTTTTTTAATGTTAGAACATTGGAAACGAATCAGAAGAAATTCGAAGTGACATTTAACCAGTGCACGTGCTTACTCCGCCATGAAAAAAAAATCATACTAATTACTCAAACAGAGAGAAATAAATATAGACAAAAGCAGAAAATGAGCATCATGGCCTATTTTCGTGCAAACATGACAGGCATGCTGCCCATGGCCATGTGTGTTTACATAACAACTTGAAGTAGTCCTAATGGCTGACTACGTAGTACGTACGAGTCTTATTTGCGTACGGAAATGCACGAGTTGTAACGATCGTACATTAGCATGAGTCATCGGGTTACACGATTTCATATAGGAAGTAAGGAATATCATTGACTATATGCATGCTGATTCTAAATAACATAGTACTAATAGGGAATGTTAGAAAAACTCTCTTTTCTACAGTATATAAGAGGACCTTCAACAAAGACACAAGTCATTTTAAACTTAGTTTCTTTCAGAATTATCTAACCTATCCTTTAAAATGTAAACAAATTACCTATGCAGTAACGTGCACATTCACGTAGGGTGTTTATATTATTACATCCATATTCTGTGTTCTGAAAGTCGGCACATTCTCTACATCTCTCATCGATACACATCTGGTATCCTGCTACACACAGATCTTGTCCGCAATTAGGTATAAACTCAGAGGCAACCTGATATGTGCTATAACACACTAAGAGGAAGGTGCACTGAAATTATACGTCGACGCCACATGCATATAGTGAGTTTAAAATTCATAAATCAAAGTAAATGCGCATATGGTGCACTAAATTCTAAGGTATATATGTTCTATATCTATTACATCCATTTTTATTTGTTGTGTATTTCAGGCAAGTGTACCTTTTTCAGGTATTTAATGACAGCTATGGTAAATTTATGGTGATCTACTCTAAAAGTGCTTAAGGCAAAGAACACACTAGTCATTTCACTTGTATATTAAGACCCCTTTTCTTTTTGTAATATTTGTTTGTAAATGGGCAACATTTTCAAAAATTTTTACTGTCTTGTGGAAATTCATGTCAATATTCATTGTGTGACTTTTATGACTATAAGCGTGGATTCTTGAGTTTATTCACAAATCTCTCTCTATGTGATCCGGGAGCTTTTATTCACAAATCCTTCTCTTTCATCATATTTCAATCCGCTAGGTTCTTGGTATGTTATCATGAGGTCCCGGGTTCGAGTCCTGTCGATAGCCGGGTGTTGTCCTGTTTTTGAGAAGAGACTAAACATCGAGGCCTTCTATTATGGTAGACGTGATCCCTCGTTGATTTGAATTGGTCCCTCGCAGAGTTATAAAGTGTACATCAAATCCATTGGTAATATACACTTCTATGGCCCGATACTTTAAATCTAAATGACTGAAACAACTTGTGCGGCAACTGATTCAGTGCGATTTCAAAATCAATACAAGTATATCATTAAATGCATTATTCATCAATACTTACATGTATTTAATACTTACAACATATATTATCATCATTGTTTTTGAATTCTCTTGATTTGTTTTATAATATATTTGTTGGGTGATCAGGATAATATCTCGTGGATAATAGGGGGAATTCCCCTATCTGATCCATACGCTCTAAAGATACAACGTATATAGGAATCGCAAGATTGCCTCCTTGGCAATCACTACCTAACACCATAATATCAATTCTATTTTGAAGTAATAATGATAAGTTTAGTTATGCATTTCTATGTTTGTTGCTTCAGATCTGGATATTTCTTGACTTGACAGGTAGCCTCATTGGGAGTATGTGGTCAATACCACTGACCATATCATCACTCTTTAACATTCATGCCAACACAGGGCTTCGCACGTCCACGTGTCGGATTAAGCGTACGTTAATATGAAATACATGTGAAAAGCGGTGGTATTTTCACTTTTTAATTTAAAACTAGTCTACAAGATTAACAATGGTAATCAGAAGTCCAGTTTACAGTGCTTCTGTACTGACTCAGAATACACTTCAAATTTACTGTGGCATTATTTTAATCAAGTGGTCATTTTCAAACCCGAGTATGACATTTTTCTTAATGTCCATACATAGAGTACAATTCTGTGTATGTTACGTCACGAGTTCTTACATAATCTGGCTGTTCAAGGACAAAACAGTGGTGGCTCCAGGATTTCCGGAAAAAGAGGGGCGCACATGTGAAATAGTCGGGTATTAGCTAAAATACTCAGTCATTTTGTGTTCAAAATCCAGAGTTTTACTCATAATTATTCTTATTTTTAATTTCATCATCTATGTATGCAAATGGGCATTCCCCACCCCCCACCTCCCTTCGAAATATGCCAGTTACTTCTCAGTTATCATGAAAAGTATATTACCTATGTTACAAACAGGTTGTCTCTTTATTGAAATACAGGTATTAAATGTGCTGTGTCATTGTAATACTGCAATATTAAAGGATGGAATCTCGCTCTATGAGAGGATAGGAAAACATGTTTTCATACAGATTAGCGGTCAAGAAAAACGGTCAGTACTAGCCGTCTAAATAGTCGTACAAGCTTAAGGACATAACAATAATCTTACATCTTAATCTTACAGAAAGTATCAATTTGACTCATGGCATTTAATCCCTTCTCCGGAAGTCACAGTCCTTATCCGAATCGCATTATTTGTAAACAATTGCTTATTGTTGGGTTTATGATTATTTATGAGGTAAACAGTTCAGAAAACTGCAGTGTGTGCACTTTGTATTATCGATAATTCTGAGAATTATGATCTTATGAAGAATTCATTGTGGGCCATGCATATACTCACAAACTATCGATGAGGGAGGTTATATTCGGTGTGGAAATCCAGCAGGGAAGATGATTCCAATTTCAATTCTATTTTATCTACGTTCCTTGTCTTTACTACAACTTTCTGTTCCATTCTTTTTTAGAATCACTTTTAATTGCCACGCTCTCGGTTTGGTATTCCCTCCACAATATCATGATACCTTATTGTACACATAAAAGTGTCCATGCATATTTACTTCTGTTGTGTATTCAATTTGACCCGCGTTTTCTGAAACTTTAAGAATAACTTCTGCGATTCTTTTTAAGCTTTTATTAGAAATATTCGGATCATACAACTTTGATATTATAACTTTTTTGTTGAAACGTCTCATTCCTTTGGTCGCCATCCTTTGCTTTCATATGCCTACAAACACGCAGTCTATTCCAATCACCAGTACCTGGAACAAGAAATGCCACCAGAAAATTCTATAAAACTGTATTAAGAAAACTTCATGTTTGCCACCGCGCGGGATAGGCTAATTACAAGTCTCACATGGTATCTTATGTGACTTTTGACTTAACGTTGTTGGTTAAAACAGTATTTATTCAAATAAATCATCATAACTTGTACTTATTATAGCATATGAATTAAAGGATTTGACAACAAGATTGAAAATCTTATGTTAAGTCATCTCCTACTTAACATTGTCATTTCTACACAAGTTTCTATTCTCGTAATTGTTGTCATTGAACGAAACATAGCACATCGATGTATGAACCCTGTTAAAGGTTGCTTCATGCTGCAAAAGTAATCTTATACTTAACATTGTTATATAAGATTACTTTTGCAGCATGAAGCAACCTTTAACAGGGTTCATACATCGATGTGCTATGGTTCGTTCAATGACACCAATTATGAGAATAGAAATTTGTGTAGAAATGAAGGTAGAAATGAAGGCATTAAGAATGGCTTCGTTATGTTAATACAAGAAAAATACAGCGCACTCACAATGATAACTTTAGATATACTTCCCTTAAATCATTCACGTAAAAGAAGTTATCTAAGCATTGCATTATATTCCGGCATTAAGATAGACAACTCTGCTTTTTCGTTAAATATCCAAAGTGAAATTCGGGATTGTCGAACTTTAAATGCAAGTTTAGTCTTAAAGTTTGTTTAACTGTCAAAACAAGAAAAACAATTATTTTACCTTTGGTGCAATAACAAGCAACATACTGATCCGATTTCCACAAACCCAAGTCCAAACACCATGACAATGTATACATAAAAAAGAAGGCAGAAGATATCTGACCAGGCTGTATGATACAAATTACCAGGGACATGTACATAAAATAATACAAGCAATCACAGACAAAATAAGACAATACATTTTAATCATTTATTTATTTTATTTTTATTTATTAATTTGGGGGGGGGGGGGGGGTTAAACAACTATATTTATTTATATGTTTGTTTTATTTTATTTATTTTTCTTTTCTTTCTTATCTATTTATTTTCATCTTTTTTTTTTTTTTTTATTTATCTTGCTATTGTCGAGATCTTAACATTCGCACGAAGACATGTTCCCAAAGTAAAGCGAACCGAAAACCTTTGAAACACAATGTAATTCAGAAGGACTCTATCATCATTTATCCATAAATAGAAAATAGCGCACAATATAATCCAAACTATAATTTACACAATAACGTTATCAAATAATATATCAACAAATATACGTTATAATTTTGTGCACCAGATGCGTATTTCGACAACATGCTCCGTGTTGCGTATCAATACTCACTTCGCTGGTGCTTCCATTTCAACGCCAATAAATCATAAGTTGTACCAATTAAAGCTAAAGGCGCTTGTAAACTCGCCACTTTCTCCTGGATGATAGGAGAAGACATTATTCCAGTAGTTACATCATGTACTCATCTCGGTATTGTTGTTAACAATAAGCTGAACTGCGCTGATAAAATTATGAAACCATGTGATGAGGGACGGAAATCGTACTTTGCCTTATCTGACAGCGGCATTCCTTACTAACAGTGTCCAGTCTTTATAAAAAAAAGTTGTCCTTCCTTACGTAACTTACGGGTGTGAACTGTGGAATAATTTCACGAGCACTGACCTGCGGCGCTTAAATGTTTTACAGTACTTCATTTGCAAACATGCAATGAACCTACCAAAACCAACACGATCTGACATATGCGAAATTTTATTTAGGCTCCTGCCAATCGAGGCAGAAATTGAAATTAGTAAACTCCTTTTCCTTGGACGCTTGTGCTCGTTGGAGAATATCAAACTTACTAAGCAGATATTCCTCACTCGGCTATATGCCTTCCTAGAAGATCCACTCACTGTGAGAAATGGATTTATACCAGATATCCACCGTATTTTACATAAATACAACTTAGAGGATTACTTGTTTTGTTTTTTTAATGGACATCCTTTCCCAAACAAATTGTTATGGAAACAAAAGATGAAAGAAGCTGTGTATAATTTTCAACACAATCTTCGGATCTTGCGTATGTTTACTGACCCAGACTTTGAGAGATTTGTCCATATCTTTTCATTGAGTCAACACCAACCATATGAAATTTGGTTAAATCGGTTGTCTTATACCGATATAACTACCGCAAAACGTTGTGCAAGTATCCTATGCCAACCAGCTCGAAAAATTTCGTCTGTATGTCCTCTCTGTCGCTCGCAGTACTCTGACGTACATGAACTTGCTTGCTGCGTATGCTCCGTTACCTGTGACATCCGACGCACTTGGTGGTGCAATATCAGAGAAAACTTCAGTACTGGATTATACTCAGAGCTTGACAAAGAGGAAATAAAGAATGAATGAATGATCGAATGATTGGAGTTATAATAATATGTAAATAAAATTTCAAATCATGTAAAAGTATTTTAATTTAAAACATGATATTAAAGAAATTTTATCTGATTTGTTTAAACTCTTCTGATATACAAACTGCCTGTTCTTCAGTAGGTGGAACATGTAACCTCTTGTCGGAGTGCAATCACATATACATTTCACATATATATGGAACAGGAAGCAGTCATATAGTGATATTTCAAATTGAATTGCAAAATGAACTATAGATACGAAACAAAATATTGATACAAATTTGACAAAAATAATTACAACCAGAGGCACAGAGTTATAGTTTTCTAAGCCAAGTCACTAATCCCAGTCATATTTAAAACTGCAGGGTATCGTGACGTCACATCAAAAACTGCAGGGGAATCGTGAATACCCTTGCAGAACTTTATAAATCGGACAGCCAATGAGATCGCGTGTTACAAACGAAATGCACTAGACTTGGTACCTATTGCTAGAACTACAACGATGGTTCTTGCAATAAACAAATTTTCTTATGCTCTAAATCAGTGATTTCAAATATTCACAAAACAAATTGTTTTTCTTTCTTTGATTATCATTATTGAAATTACACGATGTTAGATCGTTGATATTAGTGTGTAAGCGAACATTATATTGTAGAGAATAAACTATATCAAATACAAAACCTTGAACAGTGATTTTAAATAAGATAATGCATTAGATGAATAAAATACAAAAAGCCCAACCATTGGTAAACAAGAATAAGAGTCTTTTATTTCATTTCGCTGTGCATGTTCAAAGCGTACAGATAATACAAATGCATTCATAAGATGCAAGTGGAACAACACAACTAAAGAACACACAGCGAAGCGCATTGAATCATTTTTAAGTTTTTCTATCCAAATAGGTTGACACCGAAATCAACAAATAAAAAGATGCAGGAATCATGTCTTATCATTTTACTCAACATACATGGAAAAAAGCAATAGGAGGTACCGTCCGTTAGGCGGCGCTTGTGTACTATCAGTTAGTAACATCGATTAAAATTAGCAACCTTATGACGTCACAATAACGTACCATTGTTCTTTACGTCATTTTTGACCATAATAATTGTTTATGAATTAAAACGTGAGAATAAAAAGATTGCCAACCAGCACGGCTACACCACTACCAAGAGTTTAACCAGTAAAGGGTTGGTTACCCGATCAAACAGCCATGCAGTTGCTTATAGATTGGTTATGTTTTGTTGTTAACATAAATAGTAGATTGGTTGATCAATTATTGTTTCACGTCACTCCACGATTATTTCACGTATATGGTGACGGTATCTTCCTGATGCATTGCTAAAAATTTATACCTTTGTAGCGAACCCTCCCGAAGAAGTGGGGGATCTTTTACCTGCCATGCCTACCGTGACACGGGACCTCGGTTTCTACTGTTTTATCTGAAAGACAGGACACGGATGTGCCCACCGCGGGAGTCGAACTCGGGACCTTTCAGTCACCTCATCCACTGAGCCCACCGGTTTAAAAAGAAAAAAGAGGAGGTACTGGCTCAGTTATGTGGCAGAAGTCACCATGGAGCTATACAATGCATGAAGATAAATAATATACTAGAACATATAACACATTACAAAAATATTTGATTGTAGTGCAATTACGATACCGACTTAGGACGGTCATTTAATTTTACAAAAGCCAAACAAATGGTGTGGTTAACCGGTTTACGGACCCACCTTCCCACTCACCGTAAAGGCAGAACAATCAAAGGACGTACGTTTAAAAATTAAAAAACAAATAGTGAATAATATGGCTAGTAATTTTAAAAGTACATTTTCATATCATATGCAGGCTAATCCGTAATACTATAAACTCGCTATTGCTTTAAGTACTAAATGGACCTAAATGATCCCAAATATATACTATTTGCTGAAATATCAACGGAAGTGTCGCAAAATAACTGAAAAATTGTTGAAAGCGATGTAAAACACCAATCAAACAACCATCAACGGAAGTGATACTGGAGATTTATACGTCTGCGGTCGATTATCATGGTCTTTATATATTTGCTAATTAACAGTGACATGGATGTACAATACATATCTTAAAACGTTATTCTGTTTTAAAAATTCTCTGCAGTTTTATTAAGCATCCCATTCCGGCCCACACTTTGGTGCTTGCACCAAATTGTTTCTTGTTTCTCTTGAACTCCGTTATATACAACGAAACCTGATTGTATGTAATCGATTAACAACGTGAGAATCACTGTTCTATAAATCTATTAATAGAACGAAGTTTGGTATTCCATAGAAAAGTAGTTGCGGCAATTATGACCTACCTGCACTCCAAATTTTGTTGATGCAAAAATGACAACCAATCTGATTCGCCACAAGACAATCAACACGAAGAAAATAAAATTTGTATTATATAATAAAAACGTATTTCGGATTGAATCCGTGAAATATGAATACATTAAGTGTTTCACAGAAATTAGATTTAAAAAAAGCCATTTTGAAACTGTTTCAAATATTTATTTTTACTATAACCCTGCAATCCTTAATTTTCGAGGTGTGTTTGTTCTATTAGCTGAACTCACTAACAGGATTTCTGTATCAATGTCACCGTGACAAATCAAATTTAAAGATACCAATTTAAATTTCACAGTCAGTACAACTGCACTTTGTGCCTAGGGTTCACTTAGTGCAAACAGTTATCTGTATAATAACGTTGAAAATAAAAATGTTGAAAGCGGTGTAAATATTAAACAACAACAAAAACAACAATAAAAATAACAATGAAAAAGCAACAGTAAGCAGCAATAAAAATAATAAACCAGGAAAAAAAAATCCCAATTCACAGTTAATGTGTGTCATCTAATTTTACATGTAACATGCACTTTGATTGGTTTAAATATATGTGGTATATCTCATCCACGAATTTTTTTTTCTCGGACGACGTAGTTTCCCTCGTTTTCTTAACTGTGACGTCAATATTCATACCATCGTGGCAGAAATTTAGAGATGTTGAAAAATAGTGCATACATAACGTACCAATTTCTGAGAATATAAAACATGTTTGAAAGGATTTAATGAAAGGAATAATTTTTTGTGACCAAGTCCGTCATCATCTACCCATCACTTATTCTCTCCATACTCCAAGGTTGCTTTAGTATTCTGGAGTTCGTCTACAGTTCTACTGTGAATCTTGGTAAGGTCCTCTGAATTAAATCAAATCCTTAATGCCTGGCATTTATATAATTATATAATACTCAATTATTTGATAGATGCTTAGAATATCATAAGTGATAAATCCATATGTTTTGCGACGCAGTTCAATACACAAGTACAAAGAAAACGAGGTAAATAAATGTATAAAATACGAGGATGACCGGTGTTAATTTACTGCGGTACTCAATGTACCTTGGATCCCTGAAAATCAGAAATGAAAGTAGGCGCCCATGAGGAGAAAGCATGTCCTTTTTGGCTAGACGCATCAGCTATAAATAACCATCTAGAAGAATACAAAAGGTAACATCCTACTGATCTGAGTCAAGGAAATAAATAACATGAACATGAGACATGAGTCATTGTCGTTTTATCAATAGTGCATTGAGTACATACATATTGTAAATACCAGAAAACATAGGTGTTTTGTGTGCTTGAGATGGATGGGGCTTTCCCAAGCTGCAAAGTACACGCAACACGCGGTTGTATCAAGGCGCGACGTGTATACATACATGTAATCAAAGACTTGAGAAATGGGGATTGCCGTCGTCCATTGTAAATAGACTAATTCCGAGTTTTCGATTACGCTTTGAAATTCTGAAATATTACCATGAAAAGCACGTGACTACGGTCAAATTTTTGACGTTTCTGTCATAGAATTCCATTTATTTCAAATCAAAGTGCAAATATGTTTTAAGTATTGAATTTATATCACCGTTTTCCTTTTGACTTGTTTACTTGTAATCCTTTTGCCTTAACTATATATATATATATATATATATATATATATATATATATATATATATATATATATATATATATATATATATATATATATATATATTTATATATTGTTTACTTGTAATCCTTTTGCCTTAACTATATATAATATATATATATATATATATATATATATATATATATATATATATATATATATATATATATATATATATATATATATATTTATATATATATATATATATATATATATATATATATATATATATATATATATATATATATATATATATATATACATACATATACATATATATATCTATATCTGGACAAAGAATGAAACTCGGAAATGGCCCATTGTAACGACATTTATTAGTCATATACTGAAACTGACACAATAAATAATTAAACTTTATATACATGTAAACATACATGACATTGCAAATGTATCTATATTTCCTCTTACAGGTTTGAAGCATGTAAATCTTAATTAATCTGTGCGGATCAATCGACCGAGACGTCACGTACAGTTCGTCAAAGTGGCACCTCGTTGAAGTCTTTCGGGTGAAACATAAAAAACTCTCTACGTACGTTGTAGCATAGAACTCTGATACATCAAGGAAAAGGTTTAGAAGTTCTTGATATCATTAATATTGAGGAGCATACATAATTGACATATATATTCGTCACTGATACATTAACGTATGCGCTAAAAATATATATGTGGATTTCCCTTATCTATATATATCGAATGAGAGATATTGGACATGTGCAGATGATGTGTCAGAATTTATAGTCTTACTTTATATACTCTACATACTGATACAAATATAGCCTACACGAAATAGTCTGCACTTTTAAAAATGTGTGATAATATCAAAAATATTTCTGATTATGTACACTTCTATTCTAAAATCTTATGAAAAAAAATTTCTCATAATCGTAGAAAGTATCCCGATTTTAATTTCCTTCCGTTAGGGTAGCATTATATATAAAAGGATGGGCGAAGTAAAACAGCTATCAATGAATAATAGGGGGAGGGGGTTCTGTCAGAAAACTGATGGAGGTTACAAATGCAGCGGCGGATCTAGAATTTCAGAAAAAAGGGTGGACATGTGGAAGTCAAACTACTCAGCCATTTTGGGTGCCAACAGTGGAGTTTCATTTGTAAATATGTAACGAAAAGGGGGACCCGCCCTTCTAAATGAGCCACTGAAGTGAATGTAATATTAACCATCCCAAAATGAGAGACCACAGCATGGTACTATGCATGGGTTCTACACTGCAGTCCAACGTACTGAATCACGGTTGCTTTTAATAAGTTTGTATCATGTATACACTTGTACTACATATTATAATGCAATTTAATACATTTTCTGAATAATGACATTTTCAGGAGTCAAGGGAGAGAGACGTTTACGTAGCGCATCCCCTTGACTCGTGAAGATGGAATAATAAAGGTGTTATATAACTCTTCAGTTTGCAAACCTGCATTTTAGCATTTTTGAAGACATTTCTTTAAATACTTATATTCTTCCGTCAGAGTGTACCTGTCACATTTTAATGTAAGCAATGCAAAATTTCATTGCCTTTTTCGGTAATGTGTTCTTGCAAGTACTGATATAAACACCGAAAAACCTAATGTGCCCATACTATCAATATGTCAAAACTGCGACTTGATATCCGGATATCCCCGAGTTCTCTGATTCTAAATTTATCTCTGCATTATTTCAAGATACAAGATTTTGAATTCTGCGTGATTATTACATAAGTTGCAAAGGAATTCCGATGTATGCCACGGACCCATCCGAAAGAGACATTATTTGCCGTGACCCAGAATCTCATGGGGTTTTATTGTTTTTGTTTTTTGTTTGTTTGTTTGTTTTTATTTTTTTTTTTTTTTTTTTGCTTTGTTTTGTTTTTTGTTTTGTTTTTTTTTTTTTTCTCATTGTCTTACCCGATAGACAAGACATCGTCGAGTTTTCGGTGGGGTCACACAAAGATTATATCCCTTACAATGTGACGGCATATGTCTTATTCTTTCATAGAAATTTATACCTTTGGAACGGACCTACGTACCTAAGCAGCGAGGGATCTTACACGTGCCATATCTACCGTGAAACAAAGCCAAGGTTTTTATTGTATCATTCGAAAGACATGATACTGAAGCGTCCCTAGTAGAGCTCGAACTTGCGACCTTTGGGACAAGAACCAAGCTACTACCCCGGCGCAGAAGTAAATTAAATGTCTTATATACATGTACCAAAGGTAGAAATAGCAAGATGGATGGGAATGGTGGAAAAGGAATGCTAAATATAACAGCTGATGATCAAGACACTATAAAATATCACCACCAACACGGTGTATAGCCACGGTACTAATCTTTCCGGAAGTTCGTGCAAGTCGACGCGGAGTAAACAAAATAAGAGTGGACAACATATCGATAACCATGACGTATATCGCAAGGTAAGTTATGTTTCTATGTTTATTAACATATCAGTTCATTCCTGATAACCTAACTCCAACTTTACATAGGATTCTTCCTCTCATCATGGTTAAATATGAGTAAAGTGTGAAAGTGGTCCGAAAAATTGTAGTCTATGCTAATAACACGGACATACGCACGCACAGTATCACCAACACACGAATGGCTGCATTACTAAATGTATATGCCTTACCACAGTGTGCAAGAAATAAAAACAGAAACTTTAACTTAACCAGTTTGCGCGTTCAATTTGATGCAACAATTACTCTTTTATTGCGTTTGTTCATACAGCTAACAGATACAAATTACAGTTCAAGTTTTGAAACAAAAGATACAGTCCTGTAGAGGTCTTCCTATCTAATAAAAAGACGTTTCACATTCAAAATTGTTTGCGCTCGAAATGCATGCAATTAGTTAAAAATATGAATGCTAATTCTTAAATAAAGGTTATTCTACCTGGTTTAGCAGTAAACGAGCATTTTAACAGAAAATGTCCGCATACGCGTTTGAGAACGTGTGCGTTTGCACAACTAATGAAGTGGTTAATCCTCACATGCATCAGTAGAATGAACTGATATGTTAATAAATTAGAAACGTACTTTACCTTGCGATATACGTCGTAGTAACCGATGTGTAGTTTACTTTCGTTTTGTTACTCCGCCTCGTACATGTATTTGCATGTTCAGTATTGGCTATACATCGTGATTAACCCGATAAACCTTATTACGCCCTTGCGCCGGTAAGTATATATATACGTATGTAACTGAACATTCAGTTTGGAGTTTAAACGTTGTGAATATATATATATGTATATATATATATATATATATATATTTAGTTCTCTGAGTAAGTAGATTTCATTGATAAAGATTTTTTTCCAATGTATCAATACTTACTAGATAGTTAACGGTGTAAGTTGACACTTATTTTGCATGTGATATCTTTAGACATATATATCGCTCCTTAGAATATTTCTGTGAATATGAATTTCATTATTTGGGTAACATATAATATTTCACAAAAGTGCGTGATTGAAGCAGTAAGGAAGATATATGAGAGATCAAATAAAGCAATTATTACAATATATCGCACATGTAAATAGTGTTCAGATATTAATCTTTTATAGGATAATTATACTTGACGATTTCATTTG
Organism: Pteria penguin; assembly: GCA_035048485.1. NCBI lineage: Eukaryota > Metazoa > Mollusca > Bivalvia > Pterioida > Pteriidae > Pteria > Pteria penguin. The sequence goes on along the minus strand of CM068587.1, from coordinate 50,622,153 downwards.
AGAATTTTCTAAAAGAGCAAAGCCGGTGTGGCCTAGTGGATAAGGTGTTCGGCTCGTGATCGAGAGGTCGCGGGTTCGACTCCCGCCCGGGGCACACCGGTGTTCTGTCTTTCGGATGAGACAGTAAAAACCGAGGTCCCGTGTCACGATAGGCGTGGCACGTAAAAGATCCCTCACTGCTTCGGGTGGGTCCGTTGCAAAGGTCTAAATTTGTATGAAATGCATCAGGCAGATGCCGTCACCATATACGTGAAATAATCGTGGAGTGACGTAAAACAATAATCAACCAACCAACCATCGAAAAGAGCATTTATAGGATAGTTCATTTATTCATTCATCAATTCTCTTTATCATTGACAAATTCATTTATTCTTTACTGTGAAAATTATGAAAAAAAAAATTCATTGCCATGAGAGAGAGAGAGAGCGCGCGTAAAAAGAAAATCAACACATATGGAACAAAAGAAATGTATAAGGAATTTTAAATCGTAAAATCGCCAAAATAATTGTGATGGATTTAACAGCGTGCTCAACCCATACGAGATACATGTATAAGTGTTCCTTGTTTATTGAGTAGCGTGTTCGAAGTGTAATTTACTAGAAGTGAACCGAACATTCTCTCAAACAGGAATGATAGTTCCGATAATAAAATGATTTCCAATGTGGAGGGTTGTTTATAACCGTATCTAGTCTATAAAATGGGACTGTGTGCATATATAATGTTGTCCGAAATGTTGGATCCAAGCTCAAGGGACGGATAGGAATTCTTCAGAATAGGAGAATGAAATAGCGACAGAATATAAAAGAATACAAAAAGTAATACTTCCATTTGTTTCCACTGCTTCATTTTGTTGGCCCTGCAGTCACAAAGGAAATACCAATGAAACTAATTAACCTATCCAATATATTGAAAATAATGTTTATTGGATTCTACATGTAAAAATTGTTTTGACGTGATTGGTAGAGAGATTTTGATCAAACTAAATGCGAAGATTTGCAATTTTTAATCACGTAATAAGGAACTATTATGTGTTCAACTGATACCCAGCGGTGACGGTATGGTACTGATATATCACATGCAAACCTCTGCACCTCCTCATTCTTTCTTTCATCAAAAATGAATTTTGTAAGGTAGCGGCATACCACGCTACTTACGAATTGTTTTTAAGAAACATCACCAATGGATCCTCCAAGGAACATTATATCTTGGACGATTTTTCCTGTGAATGATTCAATAACAGACACTAAAGTTCACGTTTGTTAATCTATTTTCCTTGTAGAATCATAATTAGACTGGTCAATTTACGGTTAATCTATTTTCCTTGTAGAATTAGACTGGTCAATTTACGGTTAATCTATTTTCCTTGTAGAATCATAATTAATCTATTTTCCTTGTGGAAATGGATAGTGCTTTAGTATATAAAGTAGTTGGGGAGTTTAAATAGGTGAGACCTCGGAAATACTTGATAGAATTCAGACCTATTTGGTTTAGAAAGAACTTGAAGATACTATATTGTGAAATATAACATTGTGATCATCGTAACTGCCGGGTCTCCCCCTTTTCCACGTCGCACGAAGCCAACTTGCTATCTTGTACATTGCTGTAGAGATTTTATTAAAAGTATTAACTTTCTTACTGACTTATAATTTTGTCGCATAACACAACGCACCTTGAGGAATCAAACTCACACCACCCCAACGCAAAGTACTACCCTACACGTGCATGTGATTTGGTTGCCGTAGACTGGATTTGGATTTTAACCATCATTCTCTGTCGGTAAGTCTGATTTTTACTTTTCTGAAATCGTCATGGCTGAAAATATTGATGTACCTTTACTTTTTCAAGGGTTAGGTAGGCAAGTTGATAGATTAAGTGGGATTTTAACAAAACAAGGGGTAAAATTAGATGTCCCATCTTTTGACGGAACAAAACCAGATCAATTTGATAGATGGATTAAGAGCATTGAGAAATGTGCTAAATTAAATGGTTTAACGGAAGATGAGACAAAAGAAATTGCTTACAGAACGAGTAACGATGCCGTTAGCGACTTTATTGAACGATTATACGATGATCACCCCGGATTTAATTGGAATCAAGTTAAGGCAGAGTTATCAATAAGGTTCGCGCTCGTAACGGATCGACAGCACGCGCTGTCCTTACTACAAAGAGTAAAGCAAAAACGAGATGAAGAAGTATCGCTGTACGCGCATAGATTGTCAAAATTAGCAGACCAAGCTTTTGATAATTTAAATACAGCAGAAGTTCAGAAACAGTGAATTTCTTTATAGATGGTTTGGCTTACGATTACTTGAAGATCAAAGTAATGCGGGAAAATCCCGAGAATTTTCAGAGAGCAATCTCTATCGCTATAACTGAATTATCATTTCGGAAACGTGTTAGTCTTAGGACAGGTAGCTCCACCTATAGTTCACACAATTTTCTGCATGAGAATGGTGAGACGCCGATGGAAGTTGACCATTATAGGCCCCGTAAGCGATGTGCTATTTGTAATCGAACTAACCACACTACAAATCGTTGTCGCTTAAAACAAATTAATGATGTACAAAAGACAAATGAAGGACAAAATTTCCAGGCTCGGCGTGGTAAACATGCAGACATGAAATGTTTTCATTGTGGAAAGAAAGGTCACATTCGTAGGAATTGTTGGTCTCTACATAAGTCTATGAATCAGGAAAACTAGTAGGCTCCCGCCGAAACAGGACCGTCGCCGGGAGTTTTAAACGAACAGTCAGAAATAAAAGAAAATTCAAAAATAAAATTAAGAATAAAACAGAAAATTATCCGTCTTACAAAATAAATTTAGCTGGTAGTCCAAATTCGTCCCTTTTGAAAATTGGTAAAAAGAAATTTAGAGCATTAGTTGACAGTGGCGCTGAAGTTAGTTTGTTACACAGGCGAATTTATCAATCTTTAAATAGACCCCCAAATTTGGTAAAGAAGTTTATTAGTCTCCAATCTGTAAATGGCGGAAAATTAGAAATAGACGGTTATGTGGAATTAGAAATTAAATTAGGAGGGACTACAGTAAATCAACCATTTTATGTTATAGCAGATATGAATAGAAACATTATTTTAGGCAGAGATTTTCTAACAACTCACGGAGTAAGACTTTATTATGACTTAGGATATTTGAAAATAGGAAGGTCCTATGTACCGCTTGAAGAAGATTGTCACATAAACACCCTAGTAAGATTACAGAGAGGTGTAAAAGTGAAACCAAACACTATGAACATTGTTCCGGCACGGATAAAAACTCCGTTGAATCACACTGAATTTATTGAAATAAGTGCAGTAGAAAAAGGATATGTGGATTCCGAACCTGGCCTTGAAATTAATAATGCAATAGTAAAATCAAATAAAATAGTGCCCATTGCTGTTAGTAATCATACAAACAAAACTATTTATTTAAAACGTGGTTGTATCATAGGAAAAGTAACTAATCTCACGATAGATGAAAAAGAGACATCCGCTGCAGATAAAACAAAAACGATCAATGAAGTTTTGTCAAATAAAACGTCTCTAGATTTAAAAGATTTAGATACCGAACCCAAACACTTGGAAAGTGTTAGGCAATTAGTTGTGAACAATCAAGATTTATTCGCAGCTAAAGATACAGAGTTAGGACAAACGGAAACTGTGAAAATGACAATTGACACAGGTGACCATGAACCAATAAAACTTAGACCCTATAGAATTCCCTTACATCATAGGAAAAACAGTAGACAATGCGATTGATGAAATGTTAGATGCAAAAATTATTTCACGCTCTCAGTCACCTTGGAGTTTTCCCATTGTTTTAGTTGCAAAAAAGGATAAAACCACTAGAATGTGCATAGATTTTCGGAAATTGAATCAAATTACTAAAACTACATCTTATCCCCTTCCGTTGATAGACGACATAATCGCACAATTAGGAAAAGCTAAATATTTCACCACTTTAGATTTGAAATCTGGTTATTGGCAAGTAGCCATGGACCCAAAAGACAAACACAAAACTGCTTTTGCTTGTCATAAAGGGTTGTTTGAATTCAACAAAATGCCTTTTGGATTATGTAATGCCCCTGGCGTATTTCAACAATTAATGAGCATAGTTCTTGAAGGTTGTGAGGAATTCAGCACTGCTTATATTGATGACGTCATTATTTGGTCAGAATCTCATGAAGAACATCTAGCTCATATTCAACAGGTCTTTGACAGGCTAAGAAAACATGACCTAAAGTTGAAATTAAAGAAATGTACTTTCTTTAAAGAAGAAACCACTTATTTGGGATTTGTAATTAACAAAGATGGAGTCAAGCCCGACCCACAAAAGGTAGAGGCGATTCGAACTTTGCCCTCTCCCAAAACGGTAAAAGAAATTCGTAGTTTCATAGGTATGTGCAGCTATTACAGGCGATTCATTCCTAATTTCTCAAAGATAGCTGAACCACTGATCGCTTTAACTAACAAATATGCAAGATTTCAGTGGTGTGAAAAATGTCAAAATGCTTTTGACTATTTCAAGCAAAGTCTTACAGTGGTTCCCCTTTTATCATATCCGGACTTAAACAAGCCCTATACGTTATATACGGACGCAAGCGACACTTGCATAGGTGCATGCTTGACGCAACCATGTGATGACATTGACGATGCAATTCCGAACGTAATAAATGAAAAACCAATTTATTACCTAAGTCACAAACTTAGTGATACGCAAACACGTTGGTCTACCATAGAAAAAGAGGCGTATGCTATCCATTATGCGCTACAGAAGTTAGATCATTACCTTCACAATAGTAGTTTTGTCATAAAAACAGACCACAAGCCCCTTAAATATATTCTTGATGCCCCTATGGAAAATAAAAAAATTCAACTCTGGGCAATGAATATAATGGCTTATAATTGCAAAATTGAATACATAGCTGGTCGTGAGAACACGTGTGCTGATTTGTTATCACGGTGCCCTCAAGAATCTGTCAATATGTCGGACGAAAACGCTGGTGATATACCAGATATCCACCGAAACACACTAGAGGTCAATGCTTTGAACTCTAATAGATTCGAACCTAGAGACCATGCTAGTTGCAAGGTACAGAATGAAGAACTAAAACTACCGAATGTGAATGATCTGGAAGGTTTTAATATGCTTGAAGAACAGGAGAAGGATTCGGACATATTAAAACTTAAAAATCAGTTGAAAAATGGTGAAGCTTCGAATGTCAATCAAGCTCGTCATATGATGGTGAAAGATATATTGTATTATATCTCTGATATCAATGACAACCCCACCTTAAGACTGTATGTACCAAGTCATTTGAGAATGAATGTTATAAAACAGTACCATGATGAGTTAGGTCATTTCGGTGTAGATCGCACCTTTTATAACATAAAAAGTAAATATTACTGGCCAAAACTCTATCAAGGTTTGTTAGAATATATTCAGTCTTGCGTAACGTGTCAGACTAGAAATTTGACAAAGATAAAACCTCCTCTTATGGAAACGGACATTCCACCATACCCCTGGGCTAAAGTTGGGTTGGATCTCTCAGGACCTTATCCCACTTCCTTATCTGGAAACAAATACATAATCGCATTTGTTGATTTGTATTCCGGGTACCCAGAAGCGTTTGCCGTAAAAGACAAGTCTGCAGATAACATCACGCATCTGCTCATTAATGAAATATTTCCCAGATACGGTTCACTATTGCAGTTGGTTACTGACAATGGTACAGAAAATGTAAACAAAGCTGTCAGAGAGACTTTGGAAGCTTTGAATATTCATCACGTGACAACATCGTATTACCATCCCCAAGGGAATGCTAAAGTCGAACGATTTCACCGAACCTTGCACGATGTTATGTCAAAATATCTGAAGGATGAACATTCAGTATGGGACGTATACTTGAATCAAACCTTAGCCGCTATAAGGTTTAACATCAGTGATTCGACCAAGTTTTCTCCCTTTTTCCTACTTTATAATAGAGACGTGGTTCTTCCCTTAGACAATATTTTGAAACCTCGACGCAAATATTTCGGTGACGATCAACATCAAATTGCGTTACAAATACAGCACAAATCATTTTTAGAAGTGCATCGCAATTTAAAGAAAGCTAAAAAGGCTCAAGCTAAATATGCCGATAGAAACAGTAAATCAGTCAAGTTTCAAATAGGAGACCCTGTCTATTATAAAAACCATAGTAGAAAAAATAAATTTGATGTCAGATGGAAACCGTATTATAGAATTATAGAACAAACTTCTCCGGTTAGTTTTATAATTAAAAGTCAACTTGATGGCACTACAACGAAAGCACATGCTGAACAATTACGTTTGGCTAAAATAGATCAATGGGAAATACCAAAAGATAACATGGGTAATCGGCTTAGGAGAACTAATTATGTAGTACCTCCTGAAGAAAGTGATGCAGGTGATAAATCTGAGTCACATTCTGACGAGTCTGATGAAAATATACCACTTAGCAAAATGGCAAACAGGTATAGAACCCGAAGGGATTCATCATCAAGTGAAGATGACATACCCTTGATGGAATTGTCTAATAGACTCAGGCGGAGAAAAAAGAGACAACTAAACCAAGAGAGTACTGAACCGGAATCAGTACAAGATTCGGACCTTGAACAACCAGGCCCCGACTTTTCTGACGATGAAATGGTTATAGATGAAGTTGTCAACAGTGAAACACCCAGGAAATGTGAGAAACGCGGTAAAAGTCGCAATAAAGTACTATTGAAGGCTTTTGAATCTTTTTGATAGGTTGATTAACGCCATGTAATGTCCATAGTAATGTGGCATGTGTAACATACACATGGAGGAGATGGTTAACTCCTTGATTACATTAAATGGCTTAATTAATAGAAAATTGCATTAAATCGGTTCCCATCATATGTGGTATTTGCGATTAACAAATAAAGAAGCTGAAACGAAAACTTCTTGAACCGGTGTATTCAGATCACATCTTGAGGATCTGTAGTGATTTGATGAGTTAGATTGATATGGTTGAGGATCGCTAACGAATCAAATTTCCAAAATAGATCTAGACATAAGCGAGTTAAGAAGTCCTTTAAATGACGCGATTTTTTATATGAAAACATTGCTGTTGCAGTTTAGTATGCTAGGCTTGGATCATTTAAGTCCTTCATTTATTAGCCCAGACGACTTAAGAAATCTATTAATAAAAATTCAGAGTCAGCTTCCTTCGTCGTTAAACCTGACTCATGACCCAGTTAAGGAGCTTTGGACTTATTATCAATTCCTTACGTGCACGACCGTAATTGAAGACTCGAAGGTATATGTCATCACAACTTTGCCTTTATTAAATATTCGTGAAAAGTATGAATTGTTTAAGATTCATAGCATACCTTTCCCTATGCCGAGAAAACACGTTAAATCTTCAATGAATGCAAATATTGTGGCCTCATACAATTTAGAAAGTGATTATCTGGCCGTTAACGCAGAACGTACTAAATATATGCTGTTAGATCGATCAGACGTTACTGAATGCACTTCTCGCGCACTGAAATTCTGTGAATTGCGTAAGCCGATTTATCCTGTGAATCTTAGTAAATTATGTGTCATGGCTCTTTTTATTCAAGATACTAAAACAATATCAAAATATTGCCGTGCGGTTGTAGATTTGCGTGAAAATTTACCACAAGCTATATATATAGTCGACGGTTATTATGTAATAGCTACAAGAATCAAAGTCTCGTTCTCTCGAGTATGTAAACGAACTTCTGACACAAAAACAATAGTCATAAAGCCCCCTCTGGGTGTTATAAAAGTGGATGAATCTTGTTCTGCCTCGAGTAATCAAATTTATTTGCCTTCTTGTTTTCATAAGGAAAGTAAATATGCAATCAAGCGCCCATTCGATTATATTGTACGAAATTTTAATGCAACGAAGATTAAAATTTGGGAGCCTCTCGCGTTGGCTACTACCAATTTTACCCTTGAAAATATTCCTGAAGAATTAAAACATATTGAAACAGTACCAATTGAGAAATTCATTGATACTATTCAGAATCTAAAAAAAGTTAAGATAGAAGAGCCTCTTTCGAAATGGCATTATATGGGGATTTTTGTAATTATAGTTGTAGGATTTATTGTTTTGATAATTATCTATAAGAAATATAAGAAAAATATTTTTGTATGTAAGATTGCCAGACGATTTTGGAGGGTAAAGTCAGACATAAAATCAAATGATGTTAATGATATGCAAGAGATGAGAAATCTTGTTGCTAAGGAACCAACTGCCACGCCCACTGCGCCAACAATGGACCAAGCCGTTACTGAGAAGATAGACACTGAAGAAAGGGTGTATCCGATTCTTCCGATGGCCTAAAGAACTTTGAGGGTATGGGATGAGACGACGTCCCTTGCCCGCCAACAATGAATTAGGGTATGGGTTGAGACGACGACCCTTGCCCCTATTGGATCAAATTGTATATAGTAATATAACGGAAGATTGGTGTGCGACGAACTGAGATATGGGTTGAGATGACGACCCTCGATTTCATTGGACTAGACTGTAAATAGAAATTTAACGGGAGATATGCTGAACTTAATTTTCGTGTACATATTCATTATTAGTACATTGTTGCAGTATGGACTTCCAGGAACATTCGTATGCCGAGAAATATTGCCGAGGATGATGCTTTAAGGATTCATAACGTTGGACTAATACACAGAACATGTTACATAATCGATTGTTTTAAGAAAATATTGTGTTCGAATATTTTCTAGTGACATGGGGAGGAATGTAAGGTAGCGGCATACCACGCTACTTACGAATTGTTTTTAAGAAACATCACCAATGGATCCTCCAAGGAACATTATATCTTGGACGATTTTTCCTGTGAATGATTCAATAACAGACACTAAAGTTCACGTTTGTTAATCTATTTTCCTTGTAGAATCATAATTAGACTGGTCAATTTACGGTTAATCTATTTTCCTTGTAGAATTAGACTGGTCAATTTACGGTTAATCTATTTTCCTTGTAGAATCATAATTAATCTATTTTCCTTGTGGAAATGGATAGTGCTTTAGTATATAAAGTAGTTGGGGAGTTTAAATAGGTGAGACCTCGGAAATACTTGATAGAATTCAGACCTATTTGGTTTAGAAAGAACTTGAAGATACTATATTGTGAAATATAACATTGTGATCATCGTAACTGCCGGGTCTCCCCCTTTTCCACGTCGCACGAAGCCAACTTGCTATCTTGTACATTGCTGTAGAGATTTTATTAAAAGTATTAACTTTCTTACTGACTTATAATTTTGTCGCATAACACAACGCACCTTGAGGAATCAAACTCACACCACCCCAACGCAAAGTACTACCCTACAATTTTCCTTATTTAAAGAATGTACAATTTGACTAGCTTTAATAAACGTTGAAGAGAATGTTATTCTCGAAGCCCAGTATATTACTTATTCACCATAACAGGGCATAATGTGTGATTTGTTTTGAAATAAAGAACATGTTGGTGTTCCACTAATGTTGGAAGTAAATTAAAATTTAAATAAACTTACCATTCAATGGCAGATTTCATATGGATCGAGATTGAAAAGACTGATACAAGAGAAGTACAAAGTTTCGATTTCATATATTCCTGCCTATTTTTCTCAGTGGTTAAACTTCTGACCAAATTTTTGTTCATGTCCAGTATGCCGGGTTACTTGATAACCGTGTTACCTAACGTCAAACAAATGAAAATCATATGTGTTCAGGTAGAGGGCTGCTTTCATTAATTATGGTGTTTAGGTATCATTTTCTTTACATAAATACTCTTATCCAACATTGGTCCATATGAAAATCACAATAAACCATTTTCAAGCCGCACTTATTAATTAGATATGGTATATATAGAACATGCACCTATAAATGCATTAAATAACATTGAGCGTAAGGGAAAATAAAGCGAAGCATACTCATTAATTCTGACCTTATATTTGATTAAAAATGGTGCTTACCCCTATGTTTCTGCATTTCTAACTAGTCATTGATGAATGGCCTCTCTTGTAAGCACAGAAAAATAGTAGGTCATCGGCCATTTTATAAATATAAGTCATCGATCTTGATAACATCAATATATCTCTAAAACAAGTCATGAAATTCGTGGAAAATTTACTTTTGAGGTGTAGGGAGAGAGGAACTACTATTTCAATGTATCAGGAGCTGTGTGAATTTTTATCTCAATTGGCTACTGTAAAAATGTTATGACCTAAAAAGGGGTGGTTGTTTACATTTGAACTTTGGCCAATTTTTGTGGGTGACCCCCTTCCAGCATGATTTTCTCGAAATTAAGGTGGATAACTTATGGTAAACTGTTAAAATTCTGATAGAGGACGGTCTGACAAACATTTTGATATATAGATTGTATATAGCTAAAATGTAGGATGTTGTGTAAATCTTGTTCGAAATTTGGTACTTTAACATGGGACCCTACGGGAAATGGAATTACTAGGCTTTGACCTCGATTATCATGAGGTCGGATGTTTTGTTTATGATTTTATAAGACTAAAACATGAACCAAAACCGGACAGAAATCCACTTGCGGATGATTAGGTAAAACAACTTAACAATAATTAGATCAGGCACCAAAGAAGAGCAAGCATCTCCTGTCGGTATACAGCGCAGGACGTCTGGGGCAAACTGATAAATAGTTCCTAAAGTTCATCGTGGAGGGTTTGACTTACGCGTTCTTATACTTATTTTATACTTTTTTCTTGTGTTATGTGGCAATGGCACTTTTACACAGTGTTGGTTCACATACATCTATATATGCAGTGCTTAGTTACATTTGATTCTTTTGTATATAAGAGCATTCAAGGTGGGTGTTGCTGACCATTCAGGGGACGCATCCTCTCCCGGGCACGTGGTCTCACCTTTGAATTTCAGGGTTTGGAGTATGTTGGCTGTGATACATTTTTGCTACTTTTTTTTAAGATTAAATTTTCTAATGAACTTATTTCCTGATGTGCCTTGTTTGCGCATATGTAGATGACTGAGACGTGTGTTTTATACATTCTACATCTTACAATGGAAAACGGATCAGCAATTTCCCCCATATTACGCCAAAACTTCATTGCAAACCAAGTGCAGTTACCAGATGGATGTTGAAGAGGGAAGAAACAACAAACGAGAATTAATATTCAAAGTATTTGGTTTGGTATACTAGCCTCCGAAATATAATATATCTTTTCATTTAACTGATGTTCTATGAATTTAGCAATTACAACAATGTGCATATCACAGTGACATTCATGAACTGCTGGAAATTAGAGGAAAACAAACCCACATCAAACACAGGTAATAAAAGACCTTTTTTCGATTTTGTATGACGTAAGGGGCAATTTCGGACAAATGAAGTCTTACTGCTCAGCTTTGCGTAATATTATTGTGATGTCACAATCCAAGCATTGGCGTCACAATGAAAACTCCGGGAAAATTTGATTTGTTCGATAGTATTTACCTAAAGATACTGTGACAAAGTATCCGAATATAGTTTTCCTCGGATTTCCTCTGAATGCAGAAGCGCTTAGACTACCCCTTTTATAAAGCGTTTCAGATTGTTGAAAATTATTCGTAATCACCTTGCCGATAGAATACCACAGACAGAGGAACAGTCGCTAACCCCATTATGTTGCAACATACATGTATATAGAACTGTATCATCTGACATGGAATCTATTTTGAATACGCCCCTAGTTTTAGGATATATTTGCCTCGAAACTGAACCAGTGTCTTCTTATGGTGTGTTATGGACACTTTTAGTAACGTCTGATGTGGTTTACCAAATGAAATTATGAAGTTTTTTCAACTTGGTTGATTGACTGATTCAAACCTTTTTTCATTGCCATGTATTGACGAAAACAACACATTTCTCAATATATTCTTTTCTGGCGGTTATTTTCTCTTCATATTTGAAATAAAATATATTGGATACATAATCACCAGAATAAAGTAAAAAAAATGAAATTTTCCACGTAAACCTTCTGTGAAAATACAAAGAAAATCTGTATTTGCCATATTTCTGGCAATACTGCAGCTTTATTCATAACTACATTAGAGTTATCTTTCTTGTCATCATTTGATTTGAGGAATTCTCTAGTGCAGAGATATAAAATTTTGCCAGTCGGCTATATCGTTAAATATATATCAATATCAGCATTTCAGTTCACTGAGGAAGCATACATAGATGGGATAATCTAATCATTTTCTCATTTCAAGCAATTATCACAAAACACAATCATCATAAAACAAAACATCAAAAAGAAAGATGTTACTTAGTTGGTTGGTTGGTTGGCCATGGCTGATTGGTGTTTTACGTCGCTATCAACAATTTTTCAGTTATATCGCGACATGGAAGCAGGAGGTTACCAACCTCTTAAACATAGTGGCGCAACCCGGGAATCAAGATATTACTTAGAAACTGAAGATAAATCGCTAGGGTATGCCCCATGCAAAGTAATTTGTTTGAATCATTTCAGCGTTAGGGTGTATACCCCATGCAAAGTCGCTTGATTTGGATCATTTCATTGTTAGCCAGGGATGGCTAATTCGCTTTCTGCCGTTCGGAACACATTACCAAACATAATAGATCACAAATACCGATTTACCGATTAGTATCATCCCATGTACGGAGGTTCATCGGTCTCGACGGATCAAAAGAATTACTGAACTGAAATATCTTTTTTATAATGCAGTTTGTTTAATGTCATCGTCCCTATTCAGGAATTGTGAGATACTTTGATTACATTGCTGCACTTGTTCATTAACAGAATTATTACTTCCTGTGTTAGCGACAAACGGTTATCACTTCGCCAAATGCTAAAACAGTATACATTGGCGAATGTATTTCATTGTCTAGTCGCCACACTGGCGAATCCATTATTTCCAGTCTGCCGTCGCGATCATGATGATGATATTTTTTCTTATTTACACATACTGCAGCTGCAGAGGAACTTTACGTCTGAAACGATCTTTCCGCCTGTGATAACATCATAACATACAAAACCAGTACGAAATATGTAGTGTATGTGTATCGGTATGTATCTCTGGATTTCTTTTTTATTGCGCAATGTGTAATGCTGTAATAATACATGGGTTTTTTTTATTTAACGTACATATAACTTTAAGTTTATCGGCTAGATTTTTGTAATAATAGTGCCTGGACGGTCGACGATGTTTACTAAGACGTCCGCGTCAATTCGTACTGGCCATTACTTTCCACGGTTCGTAAAAGAACGTGGCACTCAAACGATTTTCAATGGTTCTATTCATGTCATAAATGCGTTATTTGTCGGACCTCCGATCACTTGTGGGTTGATCAAGGAAACTTGGAATAAAGTTTTTGAAGAAACAATTTTTTAGTAAAAAAAAAAAAAAAAAATTATGTGTGAGTGAAATATTATATCCCTATCGAAAACAAGTTTAAAGGATTTAACCCAGTTAAAGTGGCTAGAAAGAGGGGCAAACCCCAAGGTCAAGGACAAATTTTAAAGGTTACATATCAAAGTATGATGATGATGATTATGACAATGATGATGATGATGATGATGATGATGATGATGATGATGATGATGATGATGATGATGATGATGTGTAAATGATATATATCTTCACTATCTTATGAGTTAAAATTTCTTCAGTTTCGTTATGACAAATATTCGAGAATAGTAACAGGAAACACGTTTCGAATTCCAAAAGGAAATAAATTAATGATCAACGGTGATATCGAGTGTTACTGGTTTGATTATTCGAAACTAAAACTCATTGGTTTTTGGAAAATTCAAAATACTTTATTGGTAATCTTTAATATAGTTTTCGTTATTGAGGGTTTATATTCACATTTATTGCCGTCCCCGTTGTAGCACAACAACGCAAAAAGGTAAGGTTATTGTTTTCAAGTTTATACTTTAAGGATGATATAAAACGGGTTTGAAATCCTTAATAATTTCCTTTCGATACTTATCGTATATAACTTCATTTCAATTTGTATTATTATGTTATCTGTCATCTTATCTCTGTAGGGAAATTAATGAAATAGGATTCACCAGCTAAACGTATCCGCTTTGAGTTTTACATAATGCTCGATTCTTTAATAAGAGAATCGAAACGCTCCCAATGTATTATGGAGTATGATTTTGGTCATATCGTAATGAGAATCGTAGCATTTCTGTCATATATTACTAATATCATTGTAAATGTGTGACTGTCAGCATTTGAATTCACTGGAAAAACACACACTGATGAAATATTTTTATTTATTTAAATAATAATCACAGTAAAACAAAAGAATCAAAATAAAGATTTCACTTAAAAACTGGAGAAAAATCCCGAGGGGTATACCCCATGCAAAGTCACTTGTCTGGATCATCTGAGTGTTTGTGAATGTATCCCAATAATGAATGTTCATGTATACACTTAAGTTATATCAAAAGTATTTTGTACGTGGAGTTAACCACAACAAAGATTCTTGGTATTCGATAAAAGACTGAAGAAAAGTAACTCCGATATACAAACTGTCCGTTCAACAAGAGTTGGCTGTCTCTATTATCTAATAAAAAGAAGAAGGAAGTGTTTTAATCGGAAAGAAAAGTATTAATCTTGACATGTATTTGTTGACAACAATTTGAAATAATTGTCAAAAAAAAAAAAAAAAAAAAAAATACACGTTGGTATCTGCTGTATAAAAAGTCATTGTGAAGTCCTTCAATTAAAGTTGCACTAGCTGTCTAAATTGGTATTTCATAAATGTTATGTATCATTTACTTATCTGAAGCTAAATACGATAAAACTACAAAATACAGTTAAACTAAATCGAAAGTCGGCTCTGTTGACGACATTAACGCGTTTATCGAACGAATATAACAATGTAATTTCGTATAAAGGGCTAACTTCAGGAGAGAGTCCAGGGTTAAAAATTACAGCATTTGTTTTTAATACGGTTGGTTGGTTGATTGGTGTTTTACGTCGCTTTCAACAATATTTCAGTTATATCGCAACATGGAAGCAGGCATTCGGACATCCTCGACCTTTTCCTGCGTAAAAAAGCTCGGACGTCACTCGTAGCCATTATTTAAAAATAGTTCCTGTAGTTATAGACGCTCGCATGTGTACCAGACAAATAGGTCAGTGCTTGGCGTGTAATAAAGACGGTTGAAGACTTTCACAATTCAACGGACTTAAATTAAACATTAATCCCGAACTGTTGCAGCTTTCATTACTTTCCTTAACATAGATGACATAGATTGTGTACTGGATTACATTTTACATCGCTGATATATTACTGAGTACAATGCCGGAAAACGATTGATGCATGGAATCGATGTAAGTCATTCCGCCGAGTGACGTTCGAGTCTTTTTACGTAGGTACAAGTAAAGGGCGAGGTTGTTCCGAATGGGAAGCAGGAGGTTTTTAATACGGAAAACGACAGCTAGTGCAGCTTTAATGATTGCGTTGCATATAGCAAAATCATTGGCGGATTTAAGGGGGAGGGGAAAGCGGGCCCCCTTTTCGCCACACATTTACAAGGCATATATAGCAGAGAAGTGTGAAAACAACCCAATAATATGAGTAATGAGGATGAGTATTTTCACTAATACTTGACTTTCACATGTATCCCCTTTTCGGAAATTTTCCGATGCAATTTGTGTTACCTTTTCCCCATTCGTTTGGCACTGGGACAATGTAAAACCTTTTCATTTTACAGCACCTAAGAAAGACTATTAAACCCAGTGACGGATTTAGAGGCCCCCCCCCCTTTCCCCCTTTTTCGCCTCAAGTATGAGTAAAACTTTAGTTTTAGCACCCAAAAATAACTATTTTGGGTAATATTTGACTTTCACATGTGAAACCAGTTGTACCATCACTCTGGGGACAGTTTGTTATTCTATACGAAAGTAGTTACTTTATAACTACATGTATAAACAGTATTTGTTGTTTTGGTATTGGAATGGATATATTGTATTAATATGGGAAAACTTTATTACATGGTTTATCCAAAACAAATATATCCTTTATATAGATCCAAAAAATTCCATACCGGAAATGTTATATCATGCTGTATTTCTAAAGTCAAAACAGACACCATTATTATTAATTCCGGTTTGTAATATTTTATGCACTTACTATTTCTTCGTAATCTTCATAAATACTCTCTTTTATTCACACTTATTCTATCTTTTATATTTTGTCAGCCTTTCATATAAAATAGTGAAACTATTCTCAAATTAAACTATTTAAAAAATACATATACTTCTTTCACTTTGAAGTAAAAATCCCCGAATGAAACCAGTAACAAAACGACCAAAGTTATCATCCGCGTGACATAAATGTTTCGTATATTAGCCAACGAAATTCTTTAAGTCACGACGAGGAAGTATAAAGGCCATCAATGACTTTATTTTTTAATTCAATTTGTTCACATAACAATTACCTGAGTAAAGCAGTAAAGTTAAATATAGTGGGTTATATATATATATATATATATATATATATATATATATATATATATATATATATATATATATATATATATATATATATATATATATATATATATATATATATATATATATATTGAATGTATATTTCAAAGCCGGCGTGGCTTAGTGGTATCGCGTCGGACTCCTGATCGGGAGGCCGGGGTTCGATTCCCGCTCTGGTCATGCCGGTGTCATGTCTTTCGGATGAGACAGTAAAAACCGAGGCCCCGTGTCATGGTATGCATGGCACGTTAAAGATCCCTCACTGCTTCGGGTGGGTCCGTTGCAAAGGTCAAAATTTGTATGCCCCGCATCAAGCAGATGCCGTCACCATATACGTGAAACATTCGTGGTGTGACGTAAAACAAAAATCAATCAATCAATCAATCAATCATATATTTCAATATATATTTCTATTTCAGTACAATTTCTAATATCCCTAAATGATGATTTAACATGCGTGTTGTATTGTTATCTGGTGCAAGGTACTATAACGAGGTACATAGAGATAGCACATTATTTTTTAATTATTTAAAACAGAGTAATCTTATTCATATGGGTTTTTATTGATTTTTTATAATTGATGATTGCATTCTGAAAAAGTGACAAAAAGCACGCCCATGCATATTTATCTGTAACAAACGTTATATCAATAGTTACTGCATTCCCAATTCATTTATAATTTTATACTGATGACATGCTATATAGTTTCCGAATCTATTTATAGCGATGAGTCATTGACATTTATATAAATACCGAAACTGACAGGTGTCTTTACAACGTACTATACAAAATTAGTAATTCAGCCGTTTAGAAACTCCTACACGCTTACGTTATTGCTAAATTTGTAATTTGAGTTGCTACAAATACTAAGGACATAATATAAAATTAGTTCACTTCAAGCGTACCTTCATTTGCCACGTTTACTAACAAATGCTAGATAAAAAGTCCCCTAAGGACTACGTTATATCTTAACATTTACCGGAAAAATCAATACAACATTAGAACTGATTATTTATTTTTCCATTTCATTTCAGAACTTACAAGCATTTTACCAAGGTTTTTTCACATGGCAAAGTTAGTTCACATCAATCTTATGGATAATATCGGTACGTATGGAATGTGTACATGAACACATATACAAGTTAAATTTGCGTTTTAATTGGAGATATAGAAATTGGTAACGTTTAAAAAGTACAGAGAAGCACTGTATAACTATTAAAACAATATGTACTACACCCTGGTTCCTACGGGCCCTTTAAATTAGACATTGCTTTATAAAGAACGACACGCCTTTTTACTCTAATGATTATAATGTTATATAATTAAGCTGGTATTAGATTACGTAAAAAAAGAAAGAAAGAGAACAAAAAAAAAAAAAAAAAAAAAAAGAAAAAAGAAAGAAAAAGAAAGAAAGAAACGAAATCTATGACTGTAAAAATATCCAAATAATCTTTGACAGAGCCAGATAGTTATTCTGACTTTCGTCATGTGAATTTAATAATATTATAAACGTATATCTCTCTACAGTACAGTTCTCTCCACCAAATCCGTTGTAAATTTATCTCCAAGAAACCTGGGGGTCAGATTCATTAAATTTCTCGTAACGTATGACACAATTTGTTAGAATTGATTTCAATGGGGAAAAAAGTACTGTGACAAATACAAACAAAATTTGATAGGTGAATTAACTGAAGTTATTTGTGCAGGAAAAAAAAACCTTTCAAATCTGATCAATATCTCTTAAAAATACCGACAGACTTCTTTTATAATTTTGTATAAATCTGTCTTAGTGGCAAAATTTTATGGTCATATTTCACCTCTTCCAGTTGTTCAGGTTCATCTAGAAGATAGTGATGTCCTTAATAATTTTAATATATTATTGATTGATTGATTGATTGATTAATTGATTGATAAATTGATTGATTTTTGTTTTACGTCACTCCACGGTTAGAATTTTTAATATTTTTAATATTTTATTATCTGATGAATAAATAAATGTCAAATATGCTTTGGATATGAAGGATTACTCGATAAATATCACTTAAATTGTGCGCCTGCGCAAATGCAAGCACGCGGGCCGATTAGTTACACGTAGTTTTGCTTGCGACAGTATGGAGTATTATTTCGCTGGTGAGAACTTTAAGGAAGGTATGTATTTATAGATATGATTCACAATGTCGGTGCTGATGACTAGTGACTTAATGATAACGCAACAAATTGGCCCATTGCCATAATAAATATATATCATGCAACAATACTTTTATATTAGGCTAAAATTCTCATCACTGTTATACAGTACTGTACGCATATCTTTAGTTTAGGAAACCTGTGCGTCGCCTCTTTTGTTACACTCCTTGATAAAAGAGGCAACACACAGGTTTCATAAAACACTTGAAGTTGGAAATTTATCTTTCTGTGTATTTTATTTATAGGATATGAAAGGTCAAGGTTCATATTATTTCGTGATGTAATAGATCTGCATTTGTTTGTTGTAATCATATTTTCATGGATTTTTGTTTGACGTTTAGGCCCTAGTTTTAGCCTTGATGTTGGTTCTATTTTTAGTTCATACCATATATTCAACTTAAAGTGTCTTATTAATAGTTCTAACATAAAATCTAGAATGTATAGTTCAGAATCGTTTGAATCTATTTTTAACATGTGGAAAATTCTTGTAATAATTTTACTATTTTTAGATTTGTGCAATGGGCGGAACATTGCCAACTTTTAAAGTCTTAACATGGAAAGATTGATCTTAATATGAAATGTCAATGCGAATTTTATGATATGATCTAATTGCGTTTGTTTGTAAAATGGTATGATCGAATCACATTTTTCTTTTACAGTGTTTTTACCCTATATCTTTTTTACTCCATCAATGGCATCATTCCATGCTCAAGCTTGTGTCCTATTAATAGAAAGAAATTGATTAAATCTAATTTTAACATGGGAAAATCCATATTAATTTTAGATTTGTGTACTGTGCTTAACCAAGGACTTCGTAAGTCCTTGGCTACGTAAGTCCTTGGCTAAGGACTTTGTAAGGGCACTGTGTAAAATATGGAATGGAATGGTGGAATGGAAGAGTGGAATGGAATGGCTTTATGGAATGGATTATGGAAAGAATTTTGGAATGATGATTTTAAGTTCAACTTTTGGTGTCAATGTCACACATTCGGTTTCTTGGGTTGAAAGGGGTTATATATTTTTATGGTAAATGTGTAATAAGTGACCACTGGTCAGTCCAGTAAAATTCTGAAATAAAAACTTTTTGCGTTATCATTAAACTTTTGGTATAAGGGTCACACATTCGGTTTCTTGGGATGAAAGTGGTTACATTTTTATGGTAAATGTGTAATAAGTGATCACTGGTCAGTCCAGTAAAATTTTGAAATAAAAACTTTTTTGCATTATCTTTTCACACAATGAACTGTCTATAAAGATCAAAATGTGACAACTTACCATTGGTCGCTCTGTAAAACTGATTATTGGCCATCGTGCCAAAATTTGGTATTTATATACCTAAGACTAATATAACACTGACAGGTGGTAAAATGGTTGCTATCGAGTAAAATAGTTATATGCCAAAAATTGTTAGCAAAGAAAAAATAAACTCTACCTTGTGATATGTCATGCAACTATACAGTTATTCATGAAGTTAGCTGGAATCAGACGCAGCCAGGATAAAACCTTTCAGTGATTGATTTTGTCGTGTGTGCTACCCGCTTGGTCGAGAATTAGTATTTGAATATCACACGTCAATGTTTAGAAAATTTTAAAAGCAGGAAGGTGGGACTGGATTGACATCGCATGCATTGGCAAAAATTGTTGTATTTTAGTATGAAGGTCATGGTCAAGGTCACAAGTTCACTGACCTTAAATGTCATTTGAAAGGGTTTCATTAGTTAAATAAGCATGCCGAATATGGAGTGTCTATCTCGAACGGTGGAAAAGTTATTGTATTTAAGAAATGGGGACGGACGAACGGACAGCCAGGGAGACACGGAATGCCTTTTAGGCCGGGCGTAAAAAGTATTCCAAACTCCTATTCCAAAATCTATTTCATTCCATTCCACAATTCCATTCCATCATTCCATTCCATTCCATTCCATATCTTACACGGTGCCCTTTGTAAGCCATTGGCTTGACATTGCCAACTGTTTTGTTACAGCCAGACCCAAAACTAAACTTATAATTTAAGCGTACTGTTTAAAGTATAAGAAACTTTTTCCTGTTTTAGTGATTTTTTGAAAAAAAAATTATTTCTAAAGGCTTTACAGGACAATTAACTCCTCACTTTTGCAGAATATTTTTTTTAATAACATGACGTCACATTACATTTTCAATGTTTGTCCAAGGTATGCCGGAGATAAAAAGTATTGTGACGTTATCTGATTTAACAATTTTTCTCACATAAATGAAAAGGGTCAATTATCTGATAAAGCTTAATATTTCATTGAAATAGTAGTGAAAAATTGGACCATGCAGAATCAGTTATGTCGGACTAGTGAGTTTTGCAAACTGTCATTATTTTCATCATGGTCTGTATATTCCACTAAGAATATATCCAGATCAGATTTGATCAGATCATGACAACAAATTGGATCTTGTCCTATCCTTAATTGTCAATCATTTGCCCTGACGTGACGATTTAACAGGGTTGTGGCAGGCTCCGGGATGACCGAAGAGATAAATATGTTATCTGCTGATCATCAAAAGGAAACAAAACATTTTTGTTAACTTACTTTGAGTTTGTCTTTTAATTTCATTGTCATTCAAATATATATATATATATATATATATATATATATATATATATATATATATATATATATATATATACTAGTATTAAAAATGAAATCTAGTATAACCAAATTTTCATCTGCTAGCGCTTTCAGCCCCCTGAAGGGCTGAAAGTGCTAACAGATGAAAGTTATGTTATTGTAAATTTCATTTTCAATATACTAAACTGTACCAAAAGCATTGTTAATATTTCTATATATTATATATATATATAAAGCACAAAGACACTTCAGCTAACAAGGCACCCTATATTTCACTTATATTTGTTTCCTGATAGGGACTGGAACCCACGACCTATGGTACGAAATCACCTAGCTGTCATGCATCCGACCATCTAATGGACTGAGCTACCCAAGCTCCACAAAAATAAGGCTTTAAATAATTAAATTTAATAGCCAAATCATTAGCTAATGGTATGCATGACAGCTCGGCCGCGGAAAGTAAAGGGATGTACCCATGCCATATATTCACATATATTTTGAGTTCTGCATGTAATTTTTTTTTTTTTTTGCTTCATTTCAGCTCATTCAGTTTCATGGAATTAAGATGTCATCGTCGTAGAAAAGTTTCCAATGTATATTCAAATCATAGAAGGAAAATTCTGGAAGTGAGCATACACTCTACTACGACGTTAGAAGCTGCAGTGTATGAAAATTGCAAGAATTGTAAATTAAAATTTTCTAAGGTCTTTAGTATAGCTTTTTCAAATGCAAAGGAACACCGGTGCTTTAAAGCTTTTCATGTGTTAGAGATACTTTGTGAAGAATTAGCCATTTTAGAGTTCATTCTGCATTCAGTTTGTTGTGGAATTTTATTTTATCATCTGCGATATTTTTCTGCTTTTTCCTTCATTGCATCGTTGTTTTTGAATTCGTGGAAATATGTCATCAAGAATGGATTCTGGAATTGATACATTGATGACTAGCCTACCTGTTGCTAGATCTATTACACCACAGGGTAAACCAGATTTTGAAAATCTCCAAGAAAAGTACTTGTGCATAATTTGTGGAGAAGTGTTACGAAATTCAATGCAGTTGCCGTGTGGCCACCAGCTATGTGAGACTCCATGTGTGGAGGATTTATTCCAAAATAATACGACGGTTACCTGTCCAAGAAAAGAAGAAGAAGAATGCAGGACACCTTTTGGCAAAAAGGAGGTATATTACTCATTAACTGAGATTTGAAATTTTCAAAAATAAAGAAATTATTAACGTCTTTGATATATTATATTCATTAGTCAAGAGTATCGACTGCTTATATCTCCTTACCTTTTGCAGATTTATACAATGTTCTTTACACTACATCATTCATAGCCATTATTGTTTTATGTTCTACTTGTATGTGCTTTTTGACATTTAATTATGTCAGAATCTATTTAACTACGAGGAGAAATAATATGTTAATGATTTAATACATTGTAGTAAGGGCATGTACATGTACATGTATTTTAGTGCATCATTTCTTTGTCTCTTTCAGGTTTTCAAAGATATGTGCACAAGGAAAGAGATCTTAATGCTCATAGTTTTCTGTGACTACAAGAATGCAGGTTGTAAAGAAAAAATGCCATGGAGATCGTTAGAGGTGAGAATAATCTAAGTAACAAAATTTAAAATGTAAGTCATATTTTAAGAACATACTGGTAGTCAAATATAGCCAGGAAAATGTTTGCTTTTTCCTTGTAAAAAGTGATATCAGATTAGTTTTAAATCTTTTGTTTCTTCTTTTATGTCATCTCAAGGTTATTTCACTTTCTTTGAAATGGTGGCGGCATCAGCCAAATATATTTTTCAGAATTACTTAAGACCTACAACAATATACATAAGAGAAATGTATAATAATACACCATTGTAGACCAGTGTATTGTAATCCATCAAACAGTGGACGCGCAAAATATTTCCATGTAACGTTAAGCCCAAAACAAAACTTGCCCCTGATCATGAGTTTTTGGGATGAGCTTGACAATATTAAATAAGCAAGACCTTGTGTCACAGCATTCGTGGAACATAAAAGGTCCCTTGCTGCTTTATATGTATTGTTTGTGTGATGCATCAGGTAGATATTATCACCATCACAGGCCTGTGATCACAATGCAAGTAAAATAATCTTCATGAGACAAAAAACAGTTCAGGTGTATTGGAGAAAAATCCCAAAACATGGTGGGAAAACTTCATAAAACACAGTTTGAAATTGTATGTAAATATACCCATGCTAGTTCACACCACTGCATTAAGTCACAGTGTTTTGTGTAAATTTCTGAATTAACGCCTCACTTGTCCTAATGTTTGTGTGAAAATTCCAAAACAGGTGGATGATATTTCACATAGTATTATTGAATGACAGATATTGTATTAAAAGAAGTGTTCTAACCTACATGTACCATATATTTTTTGTGTTATTTCTAAATTTACACTTGATCAGTCCTCATGTATACTAACCTACAGTACAGTCCGGGTGGAACTTTGAATGCCTACCGTCCACAGTGGGCAGTCCACCTGAAATTTCAGTGGGCATTAGGAGTGGACATTTACCAGAGCTATCAAGCTATCCACTTACCTGAATGTGAATTCCAACTGGCTCTTACAAGAATGTCCACTGTGTCCAGTGGACATTTTTGATGCCCACTCTAAAAATGTCCACTGTGACCAGTGGGCAAATTAAGTTCCACCTGGACTGTACTGTACCATATATTCTTGGCCATTGATTTAATTTGCTTTACTGTTGCAAATGTTCTTACTTCCTGTCTGTTTGTTGATAAAGCACAATGCAGCCACTCACCTCTAAGGCTAAAATTTATCTTTATCATATATGGATGTTGGAAAATTTGAATCAGTATTTGCTAAAGAAGTAAAATTATAACTTCTGAAATACAATGTACATGTATATTCATTTACTATTGTTTGTTACTGTCTTTACATTTATCTTTGATACTTTGTTTACTTACTTCTTGATATTTTAATTAGACATTGGCTTTTTTTACAGAAGCACATTCAACTCTGTGACTTTAGACCTGTTCTCTGCCCAAATGATGAATGTGGTGAATCTGTGATAGCCAAAAATCTGGAGAACCATAAATCAAAGAAATGTAAATTTAGACCAGTGCAATGTTCATTCTGCAATGAGATGGTTCCTTTCTCTGCCTTGAAGGTTAGATGTCACTTGTAACAAATTATACAAATGAAATCTGCTGCTGTTACATCTTGATCGTGTTCTTTGATGTAGTAACAATTTATGGATCTCAGAAAATCAGATATTTGGGAAAGTCTAAAGTGATGCTTGCATAGAAATTGTATGACTGCATATTGGGTTTAATGTCATATAATTAATACCAGTATTACTAATATTGTCAATAATCATGGAGTGTACTTACTAATGATAATAATGATTTGAGCATTGTTACAAAAAAGAAAATGCCCCCAACTGTTATTCATTGAATTATGTCTTTTAGCACCATGAAGATGAAATCTGTACAAAGGTCTTGGTGTCCTGTCCAAATCAGTGTGGCCAGTCATCATTGCCCAGGGACGAGGTAGGTTGAAATGTATACTTGCAGGTTGGACAAAGTTTCTAAAGTTTATATAGAATCTTTTTGCGTGAGCCGTCAAGTTTTACATTTAGACATGCAGTGGTGCTACTATTTTACAATTTTTTTTAAAGTGACAGCAGTGCAGTCGTCAAATACAATATATACATATGTAAAAATACATATATGTACCATATACATATATAAGTATTTCTGATGTATGCAAGAATAAGACAAACAAATTACCCGTATTTCAGATGCAAATTCATAAGAAGAAATGCCCGAAGGCCCCAAGGAAATGCTCATACTGGACAATAGGATGTGAAGTCGAGGTAAATACACAAGTTATATGCCAGTGAATCCCAGTTACACTATCAAACACTCATATTTCATTTAGATTGCAATTAATGAATTAAAATATTTAGAGTACAGTAAATAGTTTATCAGAGATAATTTTGCATGTGAACTAAAACAGCAAGTCTAAATGTACTCATTAGAGGGGTGCCAGGTTGTATAAGATGTGGTTTTTATATATTAAGGAATCAATGTTTCATACCTGTGCACCCCTATTACTACACAATTGGATTATTTGCTTTGGAGGTCACAGAATATGGATGTGTAACTCTTTCTTTATGAAACTCGACATTTATCAAAAGTAAAAAGGTCATTAAAATGTTTTTTTCCTACAGCTCAGTACCTTGTACATATATCTCTTGTTACTATGATCAAATTGCTACATACATGTAGAAGCAAAAGTACCCAGATAGAGAATCCTGAAGCCCGTTGGTATGTAAACTTGTCGACATTTCGACTTACTCAATTTGTGATTTGAACCCAGATTTAATTCAAGGAATGGGGCTACAAAGAGTTCCATTGTAGCATTTTTGTCCATTTGGCCACATAGATATTTGATATTTTTTGTCTCATCAATTATAGAAT
The DNA here is from genome assembly GCA_035048485.1 of Pteria penguin. Taxonomy (NCBI): domain Eukaryota; kingdom Metazoa; phylum Mollusca; class Bivalvia; order Pterioida; family Pteriidae; genus Pteria; species Pteria penguin. Next base: position 50,596,375 of record CM068587.1, on the reverse strand, counting down.
GAGTATATGTAAAGATATTTGAATAAAAAAAACCTTGTATTTTTTCAGGGTCTAGATCAAGAGGTCAGTCATCATGAGAAAACGGACACCGATCATCATCTGAAGAAAGTCGTCGAGTTTACAAATAAAACAGGTCTTCAGAATCAGACTTTGGCTGAAGAGATCAAGGTAATAGTGGCATACAGTGAAAACTGCAACTGCATTTAATTTACTGGTCACTTATGTTGCTGGTCACTTATATAACAAAATCTCCTAAATATAGATCTTGCTTTTTCTCTCCAAATTTTTTGCTATATGACAATAATCATTGTCAAAATCTTCTCTTCTTTTTTTTTTTTTTTTCTGTTAAGACGATGACCTGTAAAGCGTCAGATTCATCCGGATGTCTTGACAGATATGGATAATATTATGTTGATTATATTTCACTTTCTAATCTATTTAATGATAATCGACAATAAACAATTTCTATTTCTCTTTCTATACTAATATAGATAATGATAATTTACAATAAACAATACTTTCTTTACCATTTGCTTAGAAATACCTTTTAATGTTATAGTGTCATCTTTTACAGTATGTCATCTACTGTCCTTTCATTTAATAGGTTCTGAAAGAGGAAAAAAGTAATTTGGAGAAATCAGTTACTCAGATGAGTATTGAAAATAAGAAAATGAAAGAAGAAGTCGAGAAGGTCACCAAAGAGTTTGTTAAAGAACTCAAGGTAGTTTGACTATACATCTTACAATTAATATAAAGCAATCTTTATTCGAGTTTTTCTGAATCCATTTCAACATGAAACAGTCCTATGTGGACCAAGAATTCAAGTTTGCTGTACTTTTGCATAAAATTTCACATGGATGTAACGACTTTGTATGTTTGTTAGATTATACCTTAGTGGTGAAGTAGCGATTAATAAGAATACTGATCTGTTGGAATGTCAGTAGGCTATGAACGGTGGAGATAACGATGACATAATTGATTTCATTACCTGGTTAATTAAGGCAGGGCAGATTTTACCTGTCAAAGACCAAGAGTGTGTCAGTGATTGCAGTGATGACAATATTCCCTTACAGGAGATCTCTGGAAACAATCAGACGATGACAGTGGACTGCAATGACCCCAATGTGTACTATGATGATTTGACTCTGAAAAGTTGCTTAAGGAAAACTCATTCTGTCAGTGACAATAGACCACTGGTTGTGGTGTCATCAGCATGTGCTTATGTACAAGTGAATCAAAGTAAAGTCTATCTAAAATATGTCTGTCTGTTATCAATAGGCTTCTTGCTTGATACTGACCACATAATCAACATTTTAATGGGAGAGTGTTGATTTTCATTCGAATAATTTTCATATGAAACGTAATATTCAGAACCAGCGCTCAAGTTATAATGTTTTATAAATGACTCTTTGTAGAGGAAGATGGTCGCTATGACGGAACGAATCATTCATCTGGAAAGAAGTATACAAAATCTTCCGAAAAAAGAAATTGTGGAGAGACAGGAAAGAGAGTTGTCTGCCTTGAAAGAAGAGCACTCCTCAGTGGTGGAGAGAGTTTCCAGGCTGGAAAGATCAGGATCTTCTGGTGTTAGTGGTGCTGCAGGAGGGAAAGAGGCATCAGGTAAGTTTATGAGATAAAGAAATATTAAAGGGAAAAAAATCTTTTTACAAGGACATTCAAAGCTAACATCAAAATCAGGATAAGCATGACCTGATTTTACATTCCACACTAACAGGATTTTCCTTTACTCCTTTTCTTATTACAAAATAAAATGTGATGTCCATTCTTTTATTCATATCTAGTTGACATAGATGCGTCTTTGCCTTCAGAGGAAGCTAGGTCATTGTAAACTGTACATGTATTTCACAGTTGAGTGATTTTCCTAAATAAACATGTACCGGCTTAGTGATCTGGCTGTACCATCTTAAGCAGTGCTTTGTTTACTGGTACTGCTGTCACTTCTCCATGCTAATACATGTATTACATGCAGTAGTAAACTTTCATACAAATCTTTTAAAATTGAACAAGAAGTTTATTTTGATTTTCAGGTGCCACTGCAGATAAATTGAAGCAGACTGAAAAGCAGTTAGCTATTGTAGACATAAGATTGGCAGAATTGGACCTGCGATTCCAGGTACTGGAAACGGCCAGCTACGATGGCGTTTTGATGTGGAAAATCAAAGACTATCCACGTCGTAAGCAAGATGCTGCCATGGGTAGGACTGTGTCACTATACAGTCAACCCTTCTACACCAGTCGCTATGGTTACAAGATGTGTGCCCGTGTGTACTTGAATGGGGACGGCATGGGCCGTGGTACCCATCTGTCTCTGTTCTTCGTGGTGATGAAAGGGGAATATGATGCACTGTTGAGCTGGCCTTTCCAACATAAGGTCACACTGATGGTCCTGGATCAACAAGATCGACGGAGAAATGTCTCTGACAGTTTCCAACCAGATCCTACCAGTTCTTCCTTTACCAAACCGACCACGGAGATGAACATTGCAACAGGATGCCCTCTCTTTATGTCCCACAGTGTGTTGGAATCAGGAACGTACTTGAAAGAGGACTCTATCTTCATCAAAGTTATCGTAGAACCTCCAGGAAATTCCACCAGACTAGTATCTTGATGTATTACACTCAGTAATATTTTTGCCAATGTTATTTATGTAACAGTAGTATAAGTTCGTATTAGCTGCATATCAATTCAGTGTATTTTCATTTATAGTCAGATTATCTCTCGAAATACCCTCATAACCAAAAAGTACAACAGAATTTTTTTGTTTTGTTTTTACTTTTATTGTCACATATTTCCGGTGTTTTCTCTTTGATGTACCTGTGCTGTATCAAGATATTTGGGAAGGAAGTGATTATCGCATATGCGATAATACGAGCTCCGCCCAGTGTATTATTGCATGACAGACTCAGTAAGCCTACTCAATGACAGACAAAATTTCCAGTATGGCAATGCAAATAAATTAGTCAAACATGCATGAAAGAGATTTTATTTCATTTGAACATGAATTTTTTTCACGGAAAAAAAAACTGGTTCAAAATACAAAATAATAATAAACAAAGTATCGATAGTTCATACATCACTGTCACTGATTGGAAAAGATATTCACAGCACAGTTAGAGATGTTTATAGGCGCAAGAGCCTCTCTCGGAGTCCGAGTCGGATTGATGCCAACGACGGGCACGGGCGGATCGGCGGTCTTCACGGTGAAGGCAGATTCCGGTTCCACTTTCACGGTTTTTTTCGGCGGATCCAGCAATTCGCTAACATGGCGTTCTTGAGATTGCGAGGGACGCTTGTACGCACGCACTGCGTTACTTCGGTGGCCTGTACGTCCCGTGATCAGCTGTTCATCCACCCCATTTTGAAATAACGTAGTAGCACAGCCCCGCTTACCGGAATGATTGGTATATTTGCCTTTCATACCAGCTTTTTCTGCCATAGTTTTTATAATAGTAGAAAGTTTATTGACACCTACCGCTTGCGAAGAAAAGCGCAACTTGTCTCCTGCTCCACCTAGGGGTCGCTTATAGAATGGTCCGTTGTTCCCGACTAGATCCAAGTAAAGATTGTACATGTCATATAAAGATCTATCATTACCGGAATCAGAGTAATGTTTCAGCGATTTAGCCTCGATTTTTTGCTGTTTTATGCCACCATTAAAGTTTTTGCTTGATCTCCCAAGAAATTCAATGTAAGATCCTTCACTGTCCGAATCCAAACTGAACTGACTACACTCTAGCTTTCTGTGTTCGTCCATTCCTCTCAACCCAAAAATTTTGCAATTGTAATAAAACACAGTGTTTAACAAACTTTGAGATGATGAGGTCCCGAGCTCCCCGCAATCCCACAGTGTTTCCTCATCCTGCTGTATGTGTTTCCTCATCCGACTGCTTCTTTTGCACCCCTATGCCCCGTGACGTCAGGTCTTTCATCCTCGCGTCCAACGTTTTGTGAAATCCGGCAAACTGGTGATCATTAAGGTCCATAAAAGTTTTATCGATTACGCCGTGTTCTCGAATGTACCGCAATAATCCGCATGAAATCTGATACAGTGTGTTTGGGGGGTATTCCGTTCCATCTTTTCTCCGGCATTCATTAATGAAGCACGAGAGATAATAATTTAAATCCTCCACACTCATTTGCAAAATGTTCGGCACATTTCCCCGGTTTTTCGTCCATTCAGTCCATGTCCTCCAAACCCAATCTGTACTGCGTCTCGTGTTTTTGTTTTCCTTGTCCTTTACAAGTGCGTCAATTTCTCGTTTTGTTACAGGCTCCGCAAATCTGTTCGGTTTCTCATTTTTAATGCTATTTTCCGGGGCATTGTCAAATTCCACTTTAAAATTTCCAAATAATTCAGTAGAATCGATCTCTTCCACGTGGTATTTTGACGTTAATTGTGAAATTGTCAGATCATCGAGCTTTTCATCTCTATCAAAGTCGGTGAAAAGTTGTGTCAACGTAAAATCATCTATCGGCTCTAGATCCCATTCTTTTTTGGTCACCGCACTCACGGATCTCCCTTCAAAATCTGTAAATAGCTGCGTCAAAGTGAATTCATCGAGAGCGTCGTCCATCTTGGTCCAGCTTCCTTTGCAGATTACTGAAAATGCGGGCTGAAGTCCGTGACGTCATCGCACGCGCTATTCGCCGCGAATATGTGACAAGTCGGTCATCTCATACAAATCCTCGTAATTATTCAAATATCAGCTGGGGTAGGCGTGGCTTGTAATCACGACCACGCCTACCCAGTTGATATTTGAGTAATTACTCGGAAAGTATGAGATAACCAATACTTATCTTTTTTTACATACAGAATTTAGATCCTTTGATAATATATAGGCAGAATATGCTCCTATGCACAGTTATCTGATCCTATCAGACTCTGCTGTATGTAGGGGCTTAGATTGTAAGACAGTTTTAAGAACTGCTCTGGAACTTAATATTGCCTTTCACCTGCCTATCTCTTTTATCTGAAAATGATGGCAGTAATAATCTAAAACCTAATATTTGGCTTCTACTTTCTGATTAAGATGAGACGCCTTTGATTATGCAATAGGATTTTTGAATGGCTACCTTTTGTAATATGAAAGATGGGATACTCAGGTAAATTGACGGGCATATTATACAAATAATGTTTCACAGTGTTATATAACTGTTAATCTTAAGTTATACCAGGGCTCTCGACCTGCCTATCTTGGGGCGGTTATTTGGCCCCATTCCTAGCGCAAAATAGTATCAATTTTGCAAAGTGAAAAATACAGAGTGAAATCGAGAAAACATTCTCACTTTAAGAAAGAATTTTATATCATTAAATGATTAATCAATATTTATACACTATTCAGAGATTAGTTTTATCTAATTGTGCATTACAAGTAAGAATTTTGATGACATTACTTACATTTGTCCTAGCAGATTCGCTTGTCTGTTTTTCTGGTTACAGGTTTGATTTTGTGATTTTGGTATTGATGATGATCAATTTGTGTTATTTGATGTTTAATAAAATAATTGAATTATAAGACTGTGTTTTCATATTTGATATTTTCCCCAATTTCATGAAAAGCACCGCTGATTTTCACAATTCCAAGGGATCCGGCCCTAGTCCCAAAATGGGATGTGAGAGCTTTGGTTATATTGCCAGGATTCTAGGCATATCAATTTTGTGACAGAAAGGTAATTTTTGACCGGATTGCAAAGCAAATCCGTCTGTCTGTCCATCCGTCCGCACGGCGTCAACATTTTGCATTTAGCATTTGCATTTAGTTTGGTTTCTTTCATACCCTAAGGGGTACTTATGTCAAAGTTGGTAGGTTTGTCGATACTTGAATGTTCTATCCAACCAATACAAAAATTTAGTGACCTTGACCTTGATTTTACACTTCAGTAAACACACTGTTTTTTTCCTTTAGGGTAACCACTTGCATACATGTATTGTTAATGTTAATGCAAAACAATTCCGGTCTATAAATTGGCAAATTTCGTCCGTCCTTCCGTCTGTCTGTCTGTCCGTCCGGTGTTAACATTTTGCGTTTAGCATTTGCAATCCGGTCATACTGTACTTGACGGTTTCTCGTTAATAATTAAATAATATATGGTCAGTGTCTGTGACAATGCCAATCAAAGAAATGGTCTCGTTATTGGCAGGGGTTGATGATCGGATTGATCTCTGTCACATTAAGCTCAAAACCTGTTCAGGAAGGTGAGTAGCTCCATCAATGTGCTTGCTAATGGTTTATATGGTTGTCCTGACGTAGTTTGGTTGCCTTCATCACTTCCATAATTCTAAAGAGGAAATAATTCTAGTGTGTCATGAGAAAGAATAGAAACAATATGTCACAAAACATTTGAAATAAATAATTTTCTTGTGATAGGTATATTTGTGTCAGTTCTTGGAAAAAAGATTTGGAAATGTGTATGTTGTTTAGGTTTGTAAGGATATATTATGAGGTTATGGAAGACCTAATATTATCATCCCACTTAGGATGGAAATGTATTAACTCCCTTGCTAAAATTATATGTGCATCCCACATAAAACGAATTAGCTGTTTCTCGGTGACTGTAATTTGTGATTTTGCTATAATGAGTTTGATATGACATATACAGTGATTGGTTTTTGTGAAGTGTGAATGATAATAATGCCCCTTCCATGAGTTGTCTACCTTGCTGGACTTTATAGAGTTGTTGGATGACAAGTCAAGATGGCTGTTCTATGTCCAATAACAGTATTTCCCATTATTTTTTATCGAGAAGATAAGACTTTTAAATACATTGTTGATTGAAATGTAAGTGAATAATGGTTTTTTAAGATACTCCTTATCAAGGAGCATCTTACTGTTATCCTGTTCAAAGGTCAGGTTTACGTCCACCCAACTTACAACCTTTGAAGAAATGGTACGATGTCTGTATCAATGTTTGTCTATTTTAGCGAGGACAGCTGTTAGGATTTAATCGATTCAGTGTAAGAGTCTTTCTTAAAAATAAGTTTTCACCACAATCGTGTGAATTGTTTTAGAAAGCGTCCCCTCTCCTGCCAAGGCGAAAGCGACGGTGTATGAATTTATGGTCATTAAGTCTATTCGCACGATCAACATTCGTGGTGACCAACATTCGTACGTGTAATCTTCGATTTCCTCGGCTGTTCTCTTTTCTCTTAATTTTCACACTTTGTTTTTTTTCCCTCACATTTCATATAATAATAAAGATAAATATTTCAAACTGCAAATGTATAACAATGTGTATTATGAACTGATTGTTTTATTCATACTTTCTTTTACCCGAACTACAGTCAAATCGAGTTGTCTAGGGACTTCTTTACGGTTTTCATTGTAGTCCGAGATTCTCTGCCCTGCTCCCACCTTTGATATCGGCGGTTTGTGGGAGAGGGTCAGAGAGACTTTGATTATCAAAAGTTGGAATTTCCATAAACTGCCGATATCAAAAATTTGAGAAGGGCAGAGAATCTCGGACTATCTTCATTGCAATACGCTGTCGTTACTGAGGATTAATTATTTAACTCAGCATGTAGCCTTCACATAAGAAATAATGTTTCGTGGAACACTTGCTTTTTGTTCATCAGTCTCATCGCATAATTTGAATAACCAATCTAGCCTTTAAAGAAAAAAGAGGAGTTACTGGCTCAGTTATGTGGCAGAAGTCACCATGGAGCTGTACAATACATGAATATAAATAATATACTAGAACATATAACACATTACAAAAATATTTGATTGTACTGCAATTACGATACCGACTTAGGACGGTCATTTAATTTGACAAAAGTCAAACAAATGGTGTGGTTAACCGGTTTACGGGCCCACCTTCCCACTCACCGTAACAGCAGAACAATCAAAGGACGTACATTTAAAAATTTATAAATAATCATCCATGTAAAGAACAAGGGTCAACAGGTATCGCATATTGAGAGGTCATAAAAATATAAACACGTAAGGTATTGTAAAACACATAATGGTATCAAAATATATGCGACATCAACATGATAATCCGTGCTCTGCCAGTCTGAAAGCGAGCTAAGACCCTAGATCTGTAAGAGTCCCGACTAACAGTCAGGGGACGAGGTTCAGGACCCTGTCTCCTCTGAAAGAGGTTTGGACAAGGCTCGTCATATAGTCCCCACCGCCCTGTTAGTCAGCGTGCAACGTTCAAGTAAAAGTCTGCATAAGGTTGTAGAGGGGCCAAATACAAGACGTATAGTCTTTTTGATGATCTCAATATCATATTGTCTGTTTAAAAGACGTTTGACTATTTTATTACATGATAAAATAACGTTATCGGAGCCTTTTACTTTCCTTAGTTTATATACGAGATCACCGTAGAAATTAGGATGGGAAATTCCATAGGATACATACATACAAGAAATATTTCCAAATTTAGATAGAAAGTTCTGAATAAGATCTGAAGAATTTGCCGAATGTTTTTCTTAGCTTGTGATATCTGTAACCCTGAGTTAAAAGTTTAGTAGTAATTTGTAAATTTCGTTTCTGAAAGTCCAAAACATCGGTGCATCCTCTGACAAATCGAACTAATTGAGATATATAGATACCATATGATGGGAGTCGAGGGACATCGCCATCCAAGTAAGGGAAATTTACAATAGGAAATCCAAAATCCTCACGTTTATCATAAATATTAGTATATATTAGGTGGTTGATAATTTTGATGTTTAAATCTAAAAAAGGTGAAGATTTATCTCAAGTATTACCTTTATTCAATGTGAGCTCTGGTGGATATATTTCTGATATAAATTGTTCGAATTCAGGGTTGTCGATAACCAAATTTCATCCAGATTTCTGCAAGTATTATTAAATTTGTCAATGAGGTCAAAACGTTTTGATTTTTGAATAGAAACCATAAAATCCCTTTCATAACAATAAAGAAATCTGCTATCAGAGGCGCGCAGTTAGTACCCATAGGAATCCCAACTATTTGTTGATATATCTTGCCATCAAATTGCACAAAGATATTATTCATGAGAAAATCTAGTGCTTTACATAATTCCTTGCAAGTCCAGTATAAGTAGCAACATTCCATCATCGCCCGCATACGGCGTATTCATATCTCAGTTAATACGTTATTCCAGAGCATGTTCAAATTACAATGACTTTGTTCTGAGGGCTAGGCGACTTTCAGTTAAGCTGCTCAACCAGGGTTATATATGTGCTAGACTAGCATCGTCACTGAGGAAGTTCTACGGTTGTTACGAGACTCTTATTACTCCATATGATATCTCGTTATCCAGACTTTTAAATGATATTCTGGACTGAGACCGATTCCGATCACTTTACACAGATTTGACACCTTCTATACTAGAAGGTTACCTACTTCGACTTCTCCATATATAGATACATATGGAATTCACACGATTTGACTCTTTCTACGGGGTATATGTGACGGGTGTTGCTAGCAAGCAGGAGATGCTCACTCTCTCCCCGGGCACCTGATCTCACTCCATCACAGGGGTTCACATATGCTCTTCAAGTAGACATATTTTGTTATTTTCCATTTGTTTTTCATTTTCACTGATTTTGTATGTCCTATGGTTTCATGATTTTTGGACTTGTGGTTTGGATTTATCCATCATCTTTACATTTCAACAACTGTCCATGTGTCACTGCTGGTGGACAATTTGTCCCCGAGGACACTTGTCGGGCAGTCCTTTATATATATATGGATAATGTTAATAAGAAAACCATAGTGGCTGAGGCGTCGCCCACTATAAAAAGACCTCAAACTGTAATGTGCAAGGACACGTGCATAGCAGTTAACTTAGGTGTCCCCAATATTATATTAAATGACATTAGAAATCAAACATTTGTGGTAAGCACTAATAATGAACTCTGGTATCAACATGCGGATAGCTTCATAAACATCAAGCCCTGTAAGGTTAAACTAGTTGACGTAATTAAAGATTACAAATTCTCCCCTTATGATTGTGAAATATCTAAGTGCGGGACCAAAAATTGCAAAACTTGCAACATCTTAATTGCAGACAATTCTTTTACGAGTAATTTAACCAAACATACCTTTCATACGCATAGTTTTGACCATTTGAATTGTAAGAGTTCAAATATTGTGTACGGTATTGAGTGTTCACTCTGTGGGTTAATATATGTTGGAGAGACAAAGGGACAACTCCGTACAAGAGTATCAGGTCACAGGTCCAAAATAAATTGTGGTGGAAACCAATTACTCTATCGCCACTTCAACCAGCCTGACCACTCTATTCTCTCAATGAAAATTAGAATTATAGAAAAAATATATCACCCCACAAACAATGCCAATTTGAGCACTCCTTTTCGTCGGAAAAGAGAAGAATACTGGATAAGACGTCTCGGCACTGCTTCGCCCTATGGATGCAATGACAATATTAGTAGTATTGGTAATCTCACTAGTCCTGCGTGTCAATCAGTTAACGTACTCGGTTTATTCAACAAAAGCCAGAGGAGGCATCGAAGTCATGGTACACGCAAATACAACAAACCTGAAATACATAATATTTCCTTTGATGCTCTTTTGCCATTTATAAATAAACCTTTGGGCCTTCATCACATTCGTACAAAACTTTATTCTATTTCACTCAGAAAATTACACGAGTTGTACGTATCGTCCAGACACCGTATATTCACTGATATAAGCTCTGCAGAGTATAGACTAGATGGCATTATTATGGACATATCGACCGCTAGACTTTTTCGTCCCGTCAAGTCCGATATTTCTATGGAAAAATCTAATCGCCCTTTCATCAAAATTAAATTTGCAAATAAAGGCATTGATTATTTAAATTTCGGCCAAATTTTAAATCATAAGTCTGTTTTAGAGAAAATACCTCCATATTTCAAAAACAAAGATCCGCCATGTATTTCCTATAGCTACACGCCATCAGTTGCATCCAAAATTTATAATTACAAAGGGTTTCTACAGTGTCTTGATCTTAGCAACTCTGCATGCCATTCTCAACCGTGTGCATGTTCCTCCTCTAATTTCGTATATTCTCCTTGTGGCCATGTCATTACTGGTGATCTCGATATAGTTAAAAACACTAAATTAAGAGAACTTTTACTTAAAGGTCCAAAATACAGAGAACCCAGATCATTCACATGGAGCCAAAGTTTTGAGAATATTATGAACTGCTGCGAGGAATATGCCACACGATGGGCAAAAAGAGAGGAAGTACAAGTCGACACTCTTTCGGAATGGATAAAATCTATTGCAGTACTGCTGAGATCAAAAATTAAAAAATTACAAGGTTCTGTAAACACCAGATTCGAATCTATTTTTAAAGATCCTGATGTTGTCAGAGAACTTACCTTCCTCCAAGAACATTATATCATTACACCAGCAGATAAAGCATCTAATAATTATACATTTACTTGTAAGAAATATTACTTTGACAGCCTAGTGAAAGAATTAGGATTAAATTCAGCTCCAGGAAATCCTACTTATACTCTCACGAACTTTTCGGTTTCGGAAGTACTCGAGAATCATAAATCTGTCCTCAATACGTTTGGTATTGACTCAAATAAATTGAATTTAGAACTTCCATATTTGTACTGTATTCCAAAAATGCACAAAACTCCGTACAAACAACGCTTTATCGCTGGTTTCTCGAAGTGTTCCACAAAATCTGTATCGATGCTACTCACAAAAATATTATCAGAAATTAAATCTGGCCTTCATAGATATTGCGAAACAGTATATTCCAGAAGTGGAATTAATCAAATGTGGATCCTTAAAAATTCAAAAGAGTTGTTAGAACATCTAAAATCAAAAAGTTTTACTAAAATTCACTCCATCAAGTCTTTTGACTTTTCGACTCTGTACACAACGATCCCTCATCAGAAATTAAAAGACAGATTAGCGGAAATTATTCAAAATGCATTTACTAGTAAAAACGGAAGCCGCAAATTCAAATATATAGTAATAGGCCACGATAAAACTTACTTTGTTAGGGAAAATTCTGATTCCAAAAATAAATACACTGAAACAGCTGTCATTCAGATGTTGAACTTTCTTATCGATAACATTTTTGTGGTGTTTGGAGGTAAGGTTTTTCAACATATTGTCGGCATTCCAATGGGCACTAACTGTGCTCCGCTTCTGGCTGACATATTCCTTTATTCATACGAAGCTGAGTTCATTCAGTCTTTGCTTTCGCAAGGAAAAAAAACAATTGGCTCTTGGCTTCAATTTTACTTACAGATATATAGATGACTTGCTTTCAATTAATAATCCTTCATTCGCGGATTACCTTAGCATCATCTATCCAAGTGAACTGGAGGTCAAAGAAACCACAGAAACTAGTAATTCTACTTCGTATTTAGATATTATGTTGTCTTTCGACATTAATGGTCAATTGAACACCTCACTCTATGACAAACGTGACGATTTCAATTTCGCTATCACAAACTTTCCTTTCATAAGTAGCAACATTCCATCATCGCCCGCATACGGCGTATTCATATCTCAGTTAATACGTTATTCCAGAGCATGTTCAAATTACAATGACTTTGTTCTGAGGGCTAGGCGACTTTCAGTTAAGCTGCTCAACCAGGGTTATATATGTGCTAGACTAGCATCGTCACTGAGGAAGTTCTACGGTCGTTACGAGACTCTTATTACTCCATATGATATCTCGTTATCCAGACTTTTAAATGATATTCTGGACTGAGACCGATTCCGATCACTTTACACAGATTTGACACCTTCTATACTAGAAGGTTACCTACTTCGACTTCTCCATATATAGATACATATGGAATTCACACGATTTGACTCTTTCTACGGGGTATATGTGACGGGTGTTGCTAGCAAGCAGGAGATGCTCACTCTCCCCGGGCACCTGATCTCACTCCATCACAGGGGTTCACATATGCTCTTCAAGTAGACATATTTTGTTATTTTCCATTTGTTTTTCATTTTCACTGATTTTGTCCTATGGTTTCATGATTTTTGGACTTGTGGTTTGGATTTATCCATCATCTTTACATTTATATGAAGTATATTGTTTGTTGGAAAAGAATCCGGAGTTATTGGAAGTACATATGTACGTTTTAGATTCTCTGTGAAAACACCATTGTATAAGAGACAGCAACTTGCTTTTAATCAAATCATGAGGCAGAGATGTATAAAGTGTAGAAAAATCAAATGTAGAAATTTGAGTCGCTTTGAAATTTAGCGAAAGAAGTTTGTCTATAACTTCATGAGAATTTCTAATCGACCAAAAGTAATTGATGTTACTATTATGAAATGCGACATCACAATATTTGATAATATGATCTTTTATAGCAGTTAGAGCAGACGTAATATGCTTCGATAGTACCGTAGTAGAACAGTGGCTAGAATTAGATATGAAACGTGATTTATATGGACTTTTATGTAGTTTTGGGAGCCAATATATGGTTGGTAGATTAGATTTATCAGTTTTAATTTTGAAGTCGGACATGGTCATGAGGTGATCGTGCAAGGTGCTGTCTTTTGAGGTAGAGCTTTCCACATATGTATGAGTGGAGTTTAATTCGTTTTTAAGTACTTCAATATAATATAGTTTTCAAACAACTGTTATGTTATTACCTGCTTTATCAGCAGGAACAAAGACATATTTAGCATGTAAGTCAGCTATCTTCTTTTTAATAGAATTTGCCGTCAATGTATTAGGCTGTTGAAATAAATGCGGATTTTCCGTAAAGTTCTTAATACGGATATCGACAATTCTTAAAATCTCGTATTTCCAATCATTAAGAACATGAACCTTTACCTGTTCTTTTTTACACCAACGTTTACAATATATAGTTAAAGCGTCTTCTATAACGTCACGGCACTTATTGAAATCTATCCTGGACGGTAACCTATATTTAGGTCCTTTTCCAAAAAGGGTGCGCAATTTCTTGTCCGAAATACAGTTTAGGTCACCAGTAATAACATGACCTGCCGGTTTATAAACATATTTAGAATTTTCACAAGAACACGACGGAGGAATAGAGTCTGAAACATCAGGGTTAGATGTAACTTTATTATAATTTAAAATAAGATTTCTTATAGGCTTTTTGTACTGGTAACAAATAGGTGGAGGTTCTAAATTCTCAAAATATTGGGGGATTTTAGATGTGACTCTATTAAATATACAAATCAGCATAAGAAAAAAAAATTAAAATCACCTAACTGGAAAAGATGGACACTCCATGCAGTGGCGGATCCAGGATTTCCGAAAAGGGGCCCACATGTGTATTAGCCAAACTATTCGGCCATTTTTGGTGCTAAATCTGGATTTAAACTTGAAAACAGAAAACATCTGACAAAGTTGTATGATAAAATCACCAAGGACATGCACACAAACATGATAAGAGTAGAATATTTACGGAAAACTACATTAAAAAAATATTCGATTGTGCTGCGGTTACGATACGGACTTAGGATCGGTCGACGGTCAATTGAAGTAACAAACGTCATACAATTGGTGAGATTAACCGGTTTACGGGCGCACATCTTCCTACTCACCGCAAAAGCAGCGCAATCAAAGGACACACATTTAGAATTTTTAAATAATCCTCCATACAGAGAACAAGGATCAACAGGTTTCTCAAGAAGAGAAGTCATAAAATTTTTATTACACACGGAACATTTATAGAATAATATGTTACAATCAGAAATACACCATCAACATAAGTAAACCACGCTCTGCCTGTCTGTAAGTGAGCTCAGATCCTTGATCAATAGGTGTCCCGAATAACATTCAGAGAAGACGAGGATCAGGACCGTGTCTCCTCTGAAAAGGTTTGGACAAGGCCTGTCGCAGAGTCCCTACCGCCACGTTAGTCAACGTGCAACGCTCAAGTAAACGTATGCATTGGGTTGTAAAGGGACCCAATGCAAGAACCATGGTCTCAGCAATGATCTCGGGGTCATACTGTCGATGTCGAAGGCGTTTAATAATTTTAGAACCACCGATATGAAATTTTCGGAACGTTTGGCCCTCCTTATTTTGTACAATTTGTAAAAAGGCAAGGTAGCCATGACCTGTAACAGTCCTTATATTGTATTATATTATATTATAGGAGCAGGCGTGGTGTAGTGGTTAAGCGCTTGGCTTGCGGCGCCGACGATCCGGGTTCGATTCCCGGGTTGCGCCACTATGTTTAAGAGGTTGGTAACTTCCTGCTTCCATGTCGCGATATAACTGAAATATTGTTGAAAGCGACGTAAAACACCAATCAACCAACCAACCAACCTTATATTGTTCTATTGAAAATATTCATGTTAAAAAGTATAGTCAGTCATATTGTAAGGGGGTAAGAATAAGCCGAGAAGCACAATTCAGTAACATAATTATAATTTAACATTTAATAGGGCATGGTCCGATTAAAGTCGGGAAAAGAAGTCTGTGTATAGTTTGTTTTCTACCATACTTTTGCTTTTCCCGTGCTCGTATTCCTCCACGTGAACCATTATTGTTGTTTTCTACAGTGAATTATGATTATGATTATGAGTGGAACATCGCCTTATTTGGAGTATTGAAACCAACCGATTTTATTCGACTCAATTGCCTTTATTATACGAAAACAATGAGGGATCTTAGTTTTAAATTTTGCAATTAACACAAAGTTTATAATTTATGCAATACAGGAAAAATAAGATACTGTCGTAATCAATCCTTTTTATGCTATAATTTTCCAGTCTCAGACCAGGTCCCTTTAATTTTCAAGAAATGAAATCAATAAAACAAGTAAACACTTATAATTAATCAAATTTGAAGTCCTGAATTTTCTGTATAAAATTCTTCACTCCAATCTGGAGTCACTCGAACACTCAGTGATAACGAATGATGTAAACAAAACCCGGTCACTGATCCCCAGAATTAAATCACAAATGTTTAATACAAGAATGAACGAAGGTAAGAACGAATGTATCACTATATATACCATATAACTAGTCTACAGCTTATTCATATAGACTAAAACGATTGTTAGTTCTAGAAAAAAAAAATAAATCAATACAAAAGACAAAATGATTACACCACAGTCCATAACATCTAGGAAAAATCCACTTCTAAAAGTAGCTTGTGTCCATAACATACTATTCAGAGGGCGTTATAAAGTCATATTTCAAAAACAGTGCACATGCATACAGGTTTACCTCATAACAATATCTAAAGTTGTTCACAAAGTTCCTACTGGATTTATTTTGTTGGAGACTAATTATAACAAAGGTTCAAGTTGACTTAAATGTTTATTTTGACGTGGACCAATATGCAAGGGAGGCACAGGTAGAATGCTAAAATCGATGAAGCATATGTGGCATTTAAAAGAATTGTAAAATAGAATCACCCAGTAGGCTGTGTACCCCGTGCTGCATAATAGACTCGACCTGTATGTATAAAAAAGTTCTGATATGTACTTTTACTCCGCAACTTGAATTCGTTTGGAGAAGTTGACGGCCCTTGCCATTTAAGGTTTGTAAAGTACAACGAGGTCTTTCTTGTCATTCTATTTTACTTAGGATATGAAAAGAATTGGGCAATTGGCACATTATTTTGAACTTCATTTACAGATAAATTAGAATAAACCATGGGCATCTTGTTTGTTAGATTATCTTATTCATATGTATACCGTTGGTGAACAGGAAGTCTATTACATTTCTATACACGCTATACATACCTGACTGGATATCGGAACAATCCGAAAGGTATAGCCAAGTATTTCCCTTATTATGTTTATTTAAACGGCTGGTGGTGGGGTTTAGTCAGAACCTGAATCCTTTTAACACATTGAATTTTCCAAATTCTACAAAGATAGGGTTTCCATCGTATATCATTATAATTTTCAAAATTAACATTGACACATCAAACTTACGACCTATATATTTAAATTTCAAATTTCAATTACCGGTCCAAACATGTTAAAATACTTATCCAAGAAGAGATATTTAAAGATCACGTGCAGTCAGCAATCGAACACCTTGCCCAATGTTTCCGTTGCACGCTTTCAAATGTGACGTCACTTACTTATTAAAATTCCTTCCTGTGGACACTATGCACAGCGATTATCTTGGAAAATAATTAATAGAGTAAGGTAGGTAAGTATAAATTGCTAAGATACACATCAGTAGTAGGGTTTTCAATAGAAATTATTTGAGGAGGTGATTAAGAAATATGAGGCGCATCATTTTGTTCGCCGTATACCCGAACGTGGGAAGTAAATTCGAGATCAGAGGAAATTTGAACCTGTGATTTATGTCATTCGAAGTGGCGGTATTTAGCCGGATGCTGTCTCTTATTGAAATCCCTGCAGTAGTCAATAATGAACATCTATTCCACTGGACAAAATAGAGATATAGGCTATCACGGAACGCTGGAAGAACCAGAAGTAAATTCAGGTGCCATAGAATAGTAAGCATCCCCTGCTGACTTGCCACGCCCACCACAATGCCAATTCCTTCAGAAGATCGGGAAATCCAATACAAGTTTGCATACCTGTTGACAGAATCCGATTACAAATTTATCCGAACTTTTAAATTAAGGGGAAACCGAGCACCTTTCAAATCTCTTACAGGGTAAATTTCTAATGAAAAATGGAAAGGACAGAATTTCCGACTCCCATCTGTATCCGCCACTGAAACAAAATAAGATATTCTATAAATGAATCCATGCAGTTCGGTACATTTTAGGTACTTTCCACAGTTATTCTTAGAGACACGCAATTGTATGGGGAAAACCAGAATGTAACAAGGAAAAACCTGTACTATTTATAGAGTATACAACAATGACACAGACCGCATTCTATATGTTAAGGACATACCGATAGCGTTGTATGTTATATTTAAACAAGTAATCGACTTGTGTTGACAAAGGTAAGTGTATTGTAAACAATGGCATCCACATTAAAGAAGACCGCTAGTTTAAATTATGTTAAGGAACGATGATGTCTAGCGTATATTATACCGAACGGTGGTGAAACAAAGCGTTGCATACAAGAGCAAAGGATTTATCTTATAGGTGTATTTATAAACATGCACTCTATTCCCCTCTGTTCTATTCTGGTATTTATAGACATCAATAACAATGACGTATCAGATTTTACCACACGCATTCTTGAGTGTGAGAACATCAAGTTTGCATATTTTCTACGATTTTCTATATATATTTGCCCTCAACCTTTCCAATAATAAAATAAAATAAATAAATGAGGAAAAATTAAAATCCTTATCTGATATCACTGTGTATGTTTTGTTTTCAATTTAATATTTATGTGGTCTTTCTTTGATGTGTCTACTATCTCACAGTATGTGTCTTGAAATTGTTTTCCCTTGTACATTAGAAGTCAGGATAAGCACACAATTTACTCTTGTTTCTACAAATATATGGAAAACATAGAATGTGTTGCAAGTACCCAAGGTAAGGTGGAAAGCATGGCTTTAAACGATAATTTCAGATCGCCGGATTATACTGCAAGGGGATTATAGATGAATGGCAGACAGGGTAGGTCTTAACGTGTTAAGGTTTTACGGAAATAATGATGCAATGATAAAAAAAATGAAGAAATTCTATGTCGAATATAAATCATATTCGCCCAAAAATCAATCAATCAATATGAATGTAAATCACACTTATGTGCAAGTCATACCAATTTCAGAAGTACGAAAATAAAGCGCCTTTATGTGCCATTCTTACCATCTTAAGACCAACAAATGTACATCGCCATTATGTGACTTTTGTACCAACATCAAACTTACTTCAAAATCGGTGGCGTACTTGAATTTCATAAAGGTTCATGTATGACTTTTTGTTTACAGAGTTGTTGAATACACATAAATTCAATTTCAAAACATTATTTTGAATTGGTATTTTCCAACTCTTTAAAATTGTCTGTTAAATACCATAGTCGCATAAAATAATAATACCTCATAATTAAAGGTTGAGGTACAAACCTACTTTTGCATTTTTCGTCTTTCAAAAGCAGACGTCAGGGTCCTTGCCCTGTCCCGAAGTATATATCAATATCATGTTAAGACTAAGTGCGACCTTTCCAATCATTCTACGAATAGAAATATAATTTTAAAGGAGGCACTTATTCCTCCTGATTACTCGGTACCGCCCGAGATATATAGGGGTCAATGAACATTAACTTTTATCCACCTTTTCCATTAAGATAAAAATTCCCTAAAGTAAGTATTTAGAAAAGTATCTCATTCTTTCCTTTCTCTAGCATACCACCTGAACATTTTCTCCTTTTCCACATTTTGTGTCAAAAACTTAGGGGATATCCATTCGTTTACCGATCACATTCTTACCGTTGTGCGTTTTTTGTTACAGTTACTAAAGATTTTCCAGTGATTGTTAGGCATTGTCCAATTAGATCCACACAAAGTAATGATGTCGATGTTGTCTAACGAGACCCCGGTATTTGAGACATATCCTCAAAAGTACATGTGCATACAGTGCGCAAACTTACTTCGAAAGGCAATGCAGCTACCCTGCGGTCACCAAATTTGTCAGACGCCATGTTTAGAAACGTTATTTAACACGAAAGATGATGCCATCTGTCCAAAAGCAGTGGACGAAGATTGCAAAGTGCAGTTTAATTTAAATGATGTAAGTATTATAAGAGATACTTAAACTCTAAAAATAATGATTAAATACGTTTTGACTACTTCAGGTCAATAAAATTATAATACTCGTTTTTATGTGTATGCCTTTGGTGATTTATGTCATACAGGTTGGTCAGATATCTTCTGTCTCCTCCTTCATGATTTAAAATACATTCTGTGGATACTCACTTATTTTGAACACAGACTGTATTGTTACTATTTATTATCACTACAGGAAGAAAACATTTCATTGAAACAGAGACATAGACATCAGAAGTAGAATATGTCTCTGTTCAGAGAGTCTGACTGATCGGCAGAGAATATTAGAATTATCAAATTTGACGGAAGAGGTTGCATTTTTCCTTGTGTTAAATAGTTTGAATTGTTGCATTACTTTGCTACTGTTAGATGTTTGTTTTTGCGTTTGTAATTATGTAGATGAAATAATATGAAATACTTAAATAAGTTTAAAAAGATACAAATGCTTAGACCAAATACAAAGAAAATCGTATACATGTAAAGGCAAGTAAATGGTATATTAGTAGTACTTAATGGATATGCGATACATACTTCAGTATGCTCATGAAATGTGGCTCAAAGCAGAATCATGCAGGATTGCTTGTCAAAGAGATATAATCTTTTATCAGTATTATTGCGAAATAACAATTATTCATGAATGAATAAATTTGCATGGTTTCCTTTTCATAGTCAATAAATTGAGTCATCGAAGATACAAATTTGAATGCTAATGACACATGGGTAAGCATGAATATTTGTACTGTTGGGGCACTTTGTAATGCTTTAGTGGTTTGTGTGTTGTATGATTTTCAACATGAAACATTTATTAGGTCAAGGAGTAGAATTTTTTGTGATAAGGGTAGCCTGTCATTCATATAGATTAAATGCATGCTATTGCATATGACATACATATAGAGAGAAGAAAGGATGAGGGATCCTCCATTTTATCCGAGATTTATAATAATGATACACACACCGAAATGTTTCAAAACTGCTTCTTATATATAATGTAATGATAACACACATATACACACATGCACACATTGATAAGTTTTATAATGAAATATTGCTTCTTATATTTATATTTTATCCATTGTCTTTACATTATATATTTAATTCATTATTTATTCGTCTACGGCTCTCTATATTCTACGCGCAAATTCAATATTCAAAGTTTTATTTTAAACAGAATTGATATACGCTTGCAGATATACACCTAACATAATACATATACATATATCTTTGGCTCGTACTTTTAAGTCCATCTAGTAAAAAGTTTTCTCTTCAAATATTCATATTTTCCAGAGTTTTGGCCTTGAACATCACTGTAGAGGCATAGGTTGATGCGCATATGATGTATCAAATTGATATAAGTATATGTGTTCTGATATTTGTATATGAATTATGGATAGTAAGATTATTGAGCCTTTAGCGTTACCATATACAATTAAATGCGCATGTGCTTGCACTAAATTAATAAACGTAAATATATTCTTATCATAAAATTTTCTCAATATTCTAATATTATATAATAATAATAAAATAAAATAAAATTCGATATGATATAATATAATATATTATGATATATCTAAATTTAAGATATGGTATCTTATTAATCTTCCAACAAATTTTTCTGCTGATTTAATGTTGACAACTGAATTCATCCAAACTCGAACTTCCAAAGTAATCATGCAGTCCCGACAACAATGCTATACATTTCAATGTTATATACCAACTCAAGCTCAAACTATTGAAACTCGAACCACTCCCCCATCTCCCCCCCCCCCCCGGAAAAAAGAGAATGAAAAAAAAATAAACCCCCCCCCCAAAAAAAAAAAAAAAAAAAAAAAAAACACACACACACACATACCTACACACACACAAACCAAAAAAAAAAAAAAATAATAATAATAAATAAAATAAAAAATAAACAAAAAATAAAAACAAACGAAAAAAAAAAAAAAAAACCCAAAAACAAACAAACCAAAAACAAAAACATGATAATTTTTCAGCTCCCAATAATAAAACTGTACTTGTATTGCGCACACAGATACTCGAAACAATGGGGTTGGTAAATACATGATGTGTTTGCGCAATGAATACAAAAGTCAGCTGGTGTTCGTCTTTGTACCGTTAACCTCTTTTGCTAGTTTCTTTTTTGTATCGAACTTTCAAAGAAAGACAACTCTAACAACATTGTATATCATACGTGTAATATCGGCGAAGTGTAAACAAAGAACATGTTTGTCAAGTGTTTTACGCAGTCATCAATACAACACATTCTATGTGACAATGTTAAGATATAAGTATACTCAGGGACTTTAAAAACGCCTATCTAATATCATTATAATTTAATCAACAACTAGGGTAAATAATTGCATCAAACTTAATTTATTTCGAAAATTTGATTTATATTTGACAATCTGATTGATACTTTCACCCGTTTCTTTGAAAAAAATGATTTGATTTCATCAGTTATGTATACCACGTCCAAAATTTCATGTGTTTTGTTTAGCAAAGAGTATTCCCCCATTTGCTTTAACGCATGCACGCCATCTGGACCGCATGGATTGACATAAAGTTCGAATTTTTCTCATAGGAATATTATTCCACTCCTCTTGAAGAGCACGTGCCAATTTATCCACAGTTCTTGGTCGACGGTGACGTTTACGTAAACGTCTCCCTAACTCATCCCATATGTGCTCTATAGGATTGAGATCGGGCGAAGGTGCTAAGAAATCCATTACATTAATTTCCTGGATGTTTAGAAAGTTTAAGGTGACTCTAGCCGTGTGCGGACGTGCATTGTCTTGTTGAAACGCCAACGGATTTTTGACAGTTTGATGACGTTGGATTAATGGAAGGAGCTCAGGCTGTAAAACGTCATCGATGTAGCGCCTCGTGGTAAGAGTGTTCCTCAAAATAACCAGTGATGACAGTGACAGATGACAGTGATGAAATGTTGATTGATGGCTCTCCAAACCATGACGCCACCACCGCCAAGTTGTCACGCTCAATTATGCAGTTTGCGGCTAAACGTTCATTGCGTCTCCTATAAATGCGCTGAACACTACGTCATGCCAATTACGTTGATTAGCAAGCATGTTCCGGGACCAGGTCAGACGATTTCTGCGGTGGCGAGGAGTTAGGATCAAGCCTTTCAATGGGCGACGGCATAGCAAACCTTGATCTTTGAATCGTTGGCGTATTGTCCTGGGGTGGATTTTCCTACCGTGACGACCTATCACATCTCTTGACGTGCTTACGGCTGTCGCAAACCTGTCACGTAGATGACGTTGCCTTATGAAAACGTCTTGACGTCTTGTCGTTACGCGTGGCTGACCACTTCGAGGACACAAGTGGACGTTGAAGCGTCCTGGGATACCTTGATTTACGCCGGCGTCTACAAGGCCAAGAACAGCATACCGCTTTTGCTCAGACAGTCTCGGCATTTCACGCGTTAGTTTTAATGAAGCAAAGTTTGAAATCAGGATAAATAAAGGCATTATGTACCACTATACGTTATTTCTGAAGAAAATGACTCAATGTAGAGCACGTGGTCGAGTACTTTTTGAAAAGCGCACGGGTGAGCAGTATTACGTTATGGTTGAGTGATTTGTCTCGCCGATAATATGAAAGTTACCACAATCACACAATAGCAGATATTCAAATCGATTTATTTTCAAAACATTTATGTTTTTACATGAAAAAAAAACCATTTAGGTGTTTTTTTAAAGTCCCTGAGTATATTATTAATGCCACTTGAAACATAAATACTCATAAAGTTATTTAATTCCCTTTATTTCATTTGCAACAGTGATAAAAATTGAATCTCCTATCTGTCGATTCGTGGATTTGTTAGCGATACACTTTGAAACATGAGCTACAGAAATTCGAAATGATTTCAGAGGTCCCTTAAACTACGGAACAATAACGTCCATGGTATGAATAGGATATCTGTATACTTTTTTCATTTATGTGTATGACATCATTGTTACTGTTAAATGAGAACAGTAAACAAATATTGTCTTTAAATAAGCAGAGACAATTGGATGGTGTGTATTTTTTTTTTTTTTTTGTAGAATTTATAAGTGGTAAGTGTGTTAAACAGCCTTTCCTTAATCAAATGTTAATTTCTCCGTACTCCATTTTATAGTTTTCTTTTTCAACTTATCACTCTGTTGTATTTCCCCGTTCCCACTATTTATCCTCGTTCACCTATATTTAAAGTCTGGCTAATGTATCAAAAAGAGCTTTACTAATCTATGTTTTCTTAATTCATAAATTTCACATAAAAAAAGTCAAATAATTGTAAGATTACACAAAAAGAGGTATTTGCAGTTGCTGTTTTATCACAAAGCACATTATTGCATTTTTAATTTGAAATTACGCTTCGTTTTTCAAGAACTATATATATAAAGAAACAGAAAAAACAAGAGAAACAAATGCGTTTAACGGTATTCCTTTTTATTACACCTATTTTCTATAAACACGATTGGATCTGACTGCTTACTTTTTACTATATCAAATTCTTTGTGCATTTCAGCAGATCTGCTTCTAAACTCTAATTCAGAGAGGAACACATCATTATTATATACATAAAGCAAAATTCGTATCCACTATAACAAAAAGACCTTATTTAAATATACTTCTTTTTAGTATCCAACCCGTTAATTATTTAAGACTGTCAGCAATGATAACGACATCTCTATGAAATTTCTATCACAGGTGTTTAAAGATATGCGTATAAGAAAAGAAATCGCACGAATGCAGGTATTCTGCGAAGATATGGAATATGAATGTAAGGACAGGGTACCATTGAAACCATCTGAGGTAAAAACAAATACAGCAAAACATTGTCACTTTATCCCAATTATTTTGAAATTTTGACTCTTATTACATATGTTATCGGCACATAATACAGAAGACTTACTATAGGAGACAGCAAAATATAGAAGACAACACATATTTATCTTTGTTAGTCATTATATTAAGTTATATTTTTACTAGTTGTTTAGTATCATATAAATATTGTAATGAGTGCTTCACCTCTTTCCTCTTGGTAGATTCAAGAAGGTTTCACTATGAATAAACATTTAAAAAATGTACATGTTTCTATAGAATCTAAAAACTTTTCAGAAATTGTGAAACATTCTTTTTACGGTCTTCGATCATTGACATTCAAGTTGTTTGTTTTTAAATGATATTACGATTGATTTTAAATTTTGTTTATTGTAAATGATCTTGTGTTTACTTTATTTACAGGCACTGGTAAATGGGGAAATGGCTCAGCATAATGGTGAACCACCTTCTCAATGCTCATCGAAGGAATCCATGCACACCAAGACACCACAGAGATGTTCATATTGGATAATTGGTTGTAAATATGAGGTTAGCATTTTCTAGATAACATATGTTCCACATCGTAAAGTCTGTTCACATTTATGCAGGTCTGAACTATTTCGTTGCTCTGTATATAATAAAGCAATAAAGGAGTTTACGTGTGCATGTATCTTAAAATCACAAGGTGAGATACCTTACCGAATCACATTACAGAATTCAACACTAGCAAAGTAAAAAATAACAATCAGACAGTAATATTGGCTATAGCAATATTTCCAGTTTTTGTTTTGTTTTGTTTGTTTGTTTGTTTGTTTTTTGTTTTTTTTTTTGTTTGTTTTGTTTTTCATTTTCATTGTATAGTTTGGTTTTAGAATGCTAATATGATGTAATATTAAATGATCTGAAAGTCATCGACGAATTCTCGACATGAATGTAGTGTGAATTTTCATTCATATGATGACTTGTAAGCAGAACTTA
This sequence comes from Pteria penguin, assembly GCA_035048485.1. Classification (NCBI taxonomy): domain Eukaryota; kingdom Metazoa; phylum Mollusca; class Bivalvia; order Pterioida; family Pteriidae; genus Pteria; species Pteria penguin. The sequence continues at coordinate 50,570,923 of CM068587.1, read as the reverse complement.
ACTGGCCTGTCATACATAGTGGCTCAACTTGGGAATCGAGCCCTCGTCTTAAGCACCGCAGACCTAACATCGAACCGCAACGCTTATTCCAGACTTAATTTGATAGCCTTTAATTTCTTTGTTACACAAACACTTCCATTAGTCTAAGAGTACAATTTTAAATTGCATTACTAATAATTACTACAATAGTTACGATTTTAACAGAAAAGGATATTGCTATAAGCTGGGGTACGTTCTATTTTCCGGATTGCTGCATTCGATTATGCGAATGGAGTACTTCGAAACTGCAACTGATCTAGATCGGTTTGCATATTAGGTCAACATATCAACGATCCAATCTGATCCGAAATTGCCGCGTTTATAATGAAATCTGTGGTCGTATTCACGAAAGCTCGTAAGTTTTAATCTTAGGATTACTCTTAAGACTGTCGTAAGAATTCTCTTAAGTAGTTTTCACAAAAGCTGTCCTAAGATCACTCTTAAACTTCGAACTAAGAATTACATGTACCTTTTATCCTACGATAATCCCAAGTGTAAAACAGCCCTAGCAACGGCTATATATATATACGAACCCCCCCCCCCCCCTGCTCTAAAACCAGTATCAATAAATAAATAAATACAAAAAGGGAATATAGAGTTATCATCTGTAATTGTCTACACAGCATGCTAGTATGAATCTAATAATTGTACATGTACATGTACATGTACTGTAAAAATGCGCGTTTTAGTCCATAAAACAGTCATATGGCAGGCGCTGGGGGGGCGTTTTCCCCTGTATCCCCCCTTAAACCCTTTAGCTGTCACCCAAGCCCTAGCCTGGCTTTAGCCCCCTCACTTCAAGAGCTGGGTGCGTCCCCTGGTTTTCCTATATAGCAAATATAGGTGTACACTTACGAGGTAAGAATTTTCCACATAAAGACATAACATTTAGTGTTAGTTATGACTGTTAAATATCCTGTAGGAAAGTATTAAAAAGTTCATTGTGTATGATGGATTTAATATTTGTACAGGAATTTGACATAGATCATGAACTTGGTTAGTGATGTTCATTGCACGATATGACTAGGGATTTATACATCCGAAAAAGTTCGTCATTTACTTAATGATGACGAACTTATTCGGAAGTATAGATTACGATCATTCAAAGAGTTCACAAGGACCCGAAAAATAAGATTTTTCTACAATGTCGATTTGCAAACAAAGTATATATAGCGACAGTCATATTTACAATTAAAATTGACTTTCAACACCACCCTCTTATTTTGGCACAAAGTTTATACAAACAACTTAAATGATTTCGTAAGTTATAATAAACAGAAATGTGTTTGAGATCATAAGTTTACATTATTTCATTACTGCTATAATAAATATATGATATTTTTACTAAAACAAATCTACAGTTTTATAAGAGTAAGTCATAAACTTAAGAATGGGTTGAAGCACTCGTTAACTTACGATTTAAATCGATCGTAATTTTTTATGATTTTTTGTGTGAATATTCACTTAATCTTAAGATCACTTTACACTTTACACTTACGACTTTTACTGAATACGACCACTGCACTTTTTAGTAAAAAAGAATAACTCGTAGATATATTTTGCTGGGTTTCATGATTTTCTAAAGAATATATTACACCAAATGCGTACCTTTATTAGATCGGAAATGACCTGAAACGAGGCAGTTAAGAAAACGCGCCCTAAGTTCTAGATTAATGGAAATTAAAATGAGATCTGACTAAGCTGTATAACAAAATTTCCATGTTCATGTCACATAGATGAAAACACAACACAAAGTTCTCCTAAAAATATACAGTTTAACAGCAATTGCAATATTGGCTTCCAATGTTCAATTGAAGTAGCACTGTGGACTTTGTTGCCAAAAGGACGAACATTTTTCATTCTTTTAAAAATATTATCTCATGTATCGTAAAAAAGAATAAGAGGCAATTTAGATCTAGCGTTCATAAAAAAACCCCCAAAACATTCATATCATTAGATAATATCTTCTTCTAGGGCTCAGATGATGAGATCACTCATCATGAAAAAGATGCGAACCATCATCTGAACTTGATGAAAGAATTCAATAACAAAAATATTGACCGCAATCAAACTTCAAGCAATGAGGTAAAGAATTTTAATTTTTGTTAGATTTTTCTTCTTATATCCATCATATACATTGAGTCTGAGAATAATTTTAGTTATTTATTTTTTTCGGTATCAGTTACAGTGTAGTTAAGCAAACAGGAAATGCTCATTTCTCTAAGGCACATGGTCCTATGTACATATTAATAAAATACATAAAAACATATAATGATATACCAAAACAGGCACGATTCTTACTTCCGACAACGAATATTTATTTAGTAAATCAAAAAATATCCGTCACTGCTTCGGGTGGTACCAGAACGGAGGTCCAGTGTCGTAGTAGGCGTGGCAGGTGAAAAACCCTTGATGCTTTGGATTGATCTTTTACATATGTATACATTCCTGTGCAATCCATCATACCCTATAGGGCAAATCGTAGAAAAACATAAAATCAGCTACTCTATCTCTGCCAGAGATATTATTTAACTGATTGTTGAGAAAGATACCCGAGTAGATTGAACAGACAATTGTAAACATAATTTTTCTTTTTTTAAAAACTCATATCATGGACTATGTATATACTATCTTAGTGATATATACTAGTCTACATTATTAATCACAACTAGAAAAATATGTTTTTAGTGTGTGCTTACAAGACACGACGACGATAGAGGAGAGCCACAGGACATACTACAGAAAGAAACTTCTTCTATCAGAAACGAGATAAAATATGTGAATGAAATAATTACCCTCTTTGAAAATATCACACTTGGACCATATGGAAATGGTAGTTACAACAAAGTAATAGGTGAGTTGTACTTATGTATGCATGTAGATAATATACCAGTGTAAGCAAGGTGCCACCCGTTATATTTAAATCTATTGGAGACTGAATTTTATTATAATACAATGCACGCATAATTACGGGTAAACATTACATTGGCATCATTATATAAAGCGAAGATTAAAGAATCTGACTCAGCCGTAACACAGTAGTCTCAACGCAAATTCAATTTTATTTGTAATAAATGTATTGATTTGAAAAAATACGCAAAAGAAAATCACAAACTAGTAGTCAATAAATTTCGATTAAAGTACAATAAATTGGTGCTTAACCGGTTTACGGACCCATCTTCCCATTCACCACAAAACATTTCCGAATTTTGATGAAAGTTCTGAATAGACTTTTTCCCTCAAAGATTATGTTCTGTAACCTGTAACCACGAGTTAAAACGTTTAAACGTTATTTGTAATTGTGTGTATAACATTCCAAAACTCCAACCAAGTGAGATATATATATATATATATATATATACCTTATGAAGGGAGTCTTGGGACCCTTGGGTCCTGGATATCGATTGTGTGTGATATTATCAAGAACTTTACAAAAATGTTTGTCACAAACATCTGCGGAAGGGCACAGAGTGTGAAAATACGTAAGAACTTGAAGACACAGAGTGCATTTTGGATATTAACACTTTAACTATATTTATGTACAAAACTCAGACTATATGACCTTTTTTGCACTCATAAAATTTCCCCTTGGAGGGTTTGACTAATATTATGTGCCAGTGGCACTTTTTAATCTGTGTTTCTTGACATTCATGTATCTATACAATGCTGAATTATATTTGTTTCGTCTGTATGTAAGGACATTCAAGACACTCGCTCTACCTGTTCCCAGCCCTAAATTTCAGGGGTCCATGAATGTCCATAGTCATGTGACTTTCGTATTTTTCATAATGGTGACATCGAATGAGGATTAGTATTTGTTGTGTGACTGCGATCAGATGTTAAAAAGAGAACTGAAGACATCTGACTAAGCTGTATGACACAAATCACCAAGGGCCTGCATACAAAAAAAAAAAAAAATGGAAAATAGTAGGAATTACAGGGAACGACATTATAAAAGTATTCGATTGTGCTGCGGTTACGATACCGACTTAGGACGGTCAATTGAAGTAACAAACGTCACTCAACTGGTGTGGTTAACCGGTTTACGGGCGCCCACCTTAACAACAATTTCACAATATCAAATTATTCTCTGTACACGTATCTCAGTACACAAAACAATATCAACATTACTGAAATGCACAAAGCCTCAAAGAATTAATATCACTGACTTTGAGGAAATTCATTTTTAATGTCTCAGTATTTGGATTTTCAACTGCGAATAATAGTTATATATGCATTTGATTGTTTTAAACTCTTTTTTCCAGTACCTGCCAAATTATAAAACAAACATGTATCAAAGAATGTACAGCATGGAAAGTGTAGCGTATTTATTTAACCGTCTATGCTTGTGATTTCAAGTGTCGGCGTAGAGCAACACTGAAGAGACACTGCGCATGCGCATATGGTACAATATGCTTTATATCTATTATAACTGTACATAATGAATCATAAGTACAAATAGTTTAGGTTTTTACTTTATCCTCTTGGTCATCTGGGTATGTATGCCTGTACAATATTTTGTTTAGTTAATTACTTATATGTATAATACTCTGTTTAGTGAAATAATATTATATATATATATATTCTCATATAAAAGTATATCTATATATAAAAAATAACGATTTGTATAGCCAGTTATATTACAAAGATACCTTGTAATGGTCTTTTTGAAATATGCAGTCACATATTATATTTCCAATTATCACATGTTAATTAATGTTTCACTGTGATGTGTTATGGTACAGTTTAGAATTGTAAGTAGCTATTAAGTTAGATTTCAAGAGACAGGAAGCAGCGAAATGGTCAGCTTATACCGGTAGTACCTGATTAAGGTATGAAACTTAAAAATGGAGGACATTGGGTGTGTCCTGTATATTATTTTTGTAAATCACCATGTCTGTCTGTTTGTCGAGAAAACTTTAACCTTAGCCATAGCTTTTGAACCAAAAGATATGGGGCCTTTATACTACACATGTGTATTTCTTGTGGCAAGACCTTTCCGTAAGTACCAAAATATTTCACCTCATGACCTTGAACTTGACATTTGAGATATTTTTGAAAGCAATAACCTTGACCATAACCTTTAAATCAATAGAGAGATGGGGTCTTCATAATTACACATGTGTATTTCTTGTAGCAATACCTGTATGTCAGTACAAATTTATTTTACCTCGTTACCTTGATGTTTGACATACTATTGAAAAAAAACTTAAATCTTAGCCATAACTTTTGAACCAAAAGAGATGGGGCCTTCATAATACACATGTGTATTCCTTGTGGCAAGACCTGTTTGTCGGCACCATATTTTTTTACCCCAGGACCTTGACCGACCTTGACGTTTGACCTATTTTAAAAAAAATTAACCTTAGCAATACCTTTTGAACCAAAAGTGATGTACTAAATGAAATAACACAAACACTCTTTGCCGCAAATTTCCGGCCTCCTGGCTTTATCAAACAATAGTTAGAATCATATTTTATATATCTTGAGAATTCCAATTATTCGGCCACGAGCATCACTGAAGAGCCAAACTTGTCGAAACGCGCATATGGTGCACAAAATTAAAAGGAATACATGTTCTATATTTATTATAGTACAGTAGATCTACGTAACATCCATCTTTATATGTCTAATATAAACAAGCTTGTTTAAATTAGACATGTAAAGATGGATGTTACGTAGATCTATTGTACTATTCTAACTATTGCTTGATAAAGGCCAGGAGGCCGGTAATTTGCGGTAAAGAGTGCTTGTGCTATTTCATTTAGTACATCACTTTTGGTTCAAAAGGTATTTTACTTCCCTTTGGAGGACTACTTATTATATCAAAAGTGATGTGACCCTCAAGCTACACTTGGATATTCCTTGCAGCAAGACCTGTCTGTCAGTACCAAACATTTTTACCTCTTGACCTGTACTTGGACTTTGCTTCACTTCACGTTTTATTGCCGCGGTGGGTATTTGTCCTGTTAGGACAGTCCTAGATCATCAGAAATATCTTTTGCGAAAAATACAGTAAACAAATTTCATTTTTTTTTTATTTCTCGTTTAGGCTGAAATTATTGTACTTTCTTGTCCCACTTGCATAAAAAGTAGAAGGTTTCGGTAAACTTCAAACGGAAAGATCAGTATGTTGTGGTGATTAACATTTGATTTTTATTTTTTACTCATCTTAATTTACACTTATGTGATATGGTATTTATTGGACCATAATATATATTTGATGAACTGTAAGTTCATTGTAACTCTCGTAATTGGGCATGAATGACTGAATAATTGAAACAATTTGGAGTGTTATATTCAAACATCACAATATCACAAGTAACTAACACCTCAGGTATGTTTTCAGTTTTCTGATTATTAAATATTGCATCATCCCATCGAAACTTCAATAATCAACGGAAATCATGGGACTTTTTTTTTATTTTTAAGGGCATACAGATATTTATAGGTAATGTGATACTTCATTAAATTCTATGAAATATGACTACTCGTGTATGCCTTTATAAAAGAGAACAACAGAAGACATCTGACCAAGTTGTATGACACAAATCACCAAGGACATGCACATAACCAAATAATAGTAAAAACAGAAACCGATATAACAAAACTATTCGATTAAACTACAGTTACAATACCGACATAGGAAAGTTAATTAAAGTACAAACTTCACTATTTGATGTGGTTTATAAATCAATTTTTATGATATCACGTTCCTCAATAACTGTTGCATATTTTTTTCAGTGGAACATTAAACTTTATTTCCTGACCTACATTTTATACATATTTTGATTTTGCTTCAGTCAGATCTACATCAGGTGCTGAACAATAAACCAAAAGACGAGGTTCGATTATTACAATGACTCTGTGTAATTTGCTTTGCAACCGAAAGAGCATTATTGAGATAGTGAGTAAATTAATAGAACAAAGCAGTAGTAGCTAGTAGTATATATAAAATAGTTGTAGTAATTTAGTATTTAGATTTTTACATTTTATAGGGCAAATTCTGTGATGAATCAAGAAAAATGTCAATTTATTTAATGGTTATTAACTTCTTTGGTATAAAAAAAAGATAGGATTGACAGTTTTATCAGAAACAGAAAAAATAAATATATCTTGTTGATATTTGTTTCAATTGTTATTTAGCTTTTCTCAATCGAAACAAGGGAACAAGGTTTCCAATTTGTTTTCAGAAATAAATTTTAGATTCCTTTAGTATGAATAGCATGTCATGATGTAGAAATTTAGATCTGAAGTATTTAAGTTGTATGCAAGAACCCTGATGGACGTTCTCTACTTGTAAAGCGGAATAATTTGAAGTCTTAGCATACGTTCCGTTTAATTGGTTGGTAAGTGTCCCATACTTCATTGTGTTGGTTTTAATACGTGAAGATCTCTTGCTTATTTCATTTTTGCCAAGCAACGAGAGATTAAAGGTTTTGCCTTTTCCACTCAAACCATCCTTAATTAGTGTTAAATATGTTTCTAGCAATTCTATTATATCCTCTATTCTATAGCATCTCCTTTTTTGTAAAATCGTAAAAAAAAATATATGTATTCCTTCTGAAAAGCCAGGAATGGAGAACCAACTTTTGAACTTTTTGAATTTTTGAACTTCGTACAATATTTGTCCCCAACAAAATCTGCAAACACATGTAATAGGAGAGTTTACCCAGAAAAAAAAACAGATTATCTGTTATATCTACTTCGTTAAGTAGTGATTTTATCATAGTTATGTTCAAGTTGATAATCTGTGTCAGAGGTACTAATATACTTTGGGGTATCAGATTTATTGTAAAGACCTTCACCTCAGAAGTATACAAATCATTAGATGATCATGCGGTCGTATATTTGACTGAGATATAGAATTTGTTGTATTGTATTGTACTGAATTGTTTATTTGAAAGTATTTCTTTGTACAGAAATAGCATTATCGATTAAAATCCAATTTGTATGTCGTCCTCCTGTTCCTCCTGTATTTGGAATGAATATTTTAGCTATTGATATCGTTAAGATAACAATAAATGATAAATTTATTCAGCATAAGTAATTTTTTACATTTTACACTATTTGAATGTTTTGAAATGTAAATTTAAAATAGAAAAACCGGATCGAATGAATTGTATGTGATGAGTTTTCCATACTCTCAAACCATCCATATGAAATTTTCTTTTTTCTTTAATTCTTCCTCTCTTCTTGTTTTGTGTTCATTTATTTACTTATCTATTTATTTGTTTATGTGTTTACACCTTTTTCACATTATTTCTATATTTTATACTTGTATACTTGATTTTACTTGTTAAATGTATCTTGTTGGAAGAGTACTGTGATTTGAATTAAGGTAATGTCAATTCTATACTAGTACACTCTCTTACCATGACATTTAAAAACTCTTATATTTGTCAAAAAGCCACAAATATATATTTGAATAGATAACTTTACATTTGAACTGGAACATTTGTCTGTACAATAAAAGAATTAAAAGGACATTTAGACAAAATATCAGCTATACGTTCAAAGGCAGAAACTCTGTGGCATTCAAAATTTATTTAGATATTTAGAATAATGTAATAATACCATCCGTATTGTTTTAATTCATGATCTATCTTACTTTAGATATTTAAAAAGTGTCAGCACCAAATGTGGGTCCTCTTCTTAGTGAAACTCTATGATATATGAACGAATTTTGTCTATTTAATCTATAGGGGTTTTTTCTTCAAAATACTGAAAATTGACAATTTTACACACCTTTACAAATGATAATTAGATATGAGAAATTATAAACAACAAAAACAAAATACGACAACAAGCTGTAAACAATGTATTTATTCAATATATATTTATAGATAAATGTTTAAAATGCCTTGTCTCACCTCTGAATTTCAGGGGTCCGTGAATGACCGCTGAAGTACATTGTTGTTGGTGCTTTAGTCAATTGAAAGCGGTTACTTTCTTCGAAGTCATCCTATTCTAAGTCAGAATCATCGTTGTATTCTTATAGTTTTGTGAATGAAACATATCATGTAAGTTTGCATTATGAAAGATTAATAAATATAGTGTTTTCCCATGTGTTTATTACTTATTTTCTCCTCTTCCTTTGTTTAAGGGTTCCTATTGTTCTTTGTAGGGATTGGAGCACTTCGTTGCGTTATATTTCTGTAAAAAGAAGGTAATTCTTTTGGGATCTGAAATGTACTCGTGTGTATTACATCGTTAATGAACGTTATCATTGGATTGACATGACGAAGTTAAGTAAATGTAGATTCAAACATTATTTACTGCCCCAAATACGGCCGAGAAAAATGATTTTAATATCTTTTATTCCAAGTATATAATATTTTATAAGCCCTTTTAAAAAGATGGATTGGATTTCGGATCCGCACACCCAATTTGTTCAGATTCCAGAACAAAATACAAATATGAATAAACAGATTGATAAAACAAGGTTCAAACCTTTTTGCTCACCGTCCCGCAATTTTACATATGTCTTACAAAAACATCAAGACTGAGCTTCAACAAGATGATGTTTTTCCTGTACTGTTGCGCGCTTTACCTTTGCGCGTTACTAGACATATCTTACAATAATACGCCATCTCCAAAGTTCGATGTAATTGTATATTTTCATATACATGTATTTTATATATTTAATTGTAAAGAATAGCTTTTTTTATTCAATTAATTGTAGAGAAGTTATTATCATGGTGGAATTACAAGCAAATTGCACCAAACTGAATATCCATTCGCATTTAATTGGTGTTAATTATATATATATATTGAACATGTGTACGCTATAGATTGATAAGGGTTCATATATAAACTTTGGGTGTACCTTGTTGAATGAGCTTTTTCATAATTTTCTTATCTAGATTGGACTCCCTAAAGAGCTGATTGATTTGATGTTCAATTATGCATTTGGTATTGCCGTCTGTGAACTTTAAAACGCTAATGTCGTTGTGTAATTTAGCATCACCTTACACTAGGTCTATCTGTGTATATTAATATTCATTAACACTAAAACGATATAATCAGCTTAACTAACATATTGCGCAGAAATTCTGCCATAGACAGGGTAATTTCCTTTAAAACATACATTGCTGTTACAATGATTTGGTGGTGGTTGGGGATTTAGCTCCTTGCCAAGTATTAAGTTTTATACTCTGACTAAAAACTAAGCTTGATTGCACATCACGCTCCCTCCAACTGAACGCTCTGCAAATTACAGTTTTAAAATCATTTCTCTTCTTTGCTTACATTTTTTTTTCATATCTGTAAGACTATATGATATAAGTGTTAGACTAGCAAAGTAACTGAGGAAGTTCTCTGCTCTATTTGAGGCTCTTATTATACAGTATGACATCGATTCTCCATTATCATGATAATCTGGATTTACACCAATTCTTACCGATTCAAACATTGAATTTGATATCATACTCGGTATTTACATGATTCTACAGTTTAGCAAGTGCTTAATATGTTCGAGCAACTGATGCCACTACCTATTTTGGTTCAGTTATGTTCCTTATATGTTCTTTGGTTATCTTTTCATTTGATATTCTATTTTGCTAATTTGGTAGCCCATCAATAGACCATATTCCGGTTTTGATAATTGCTGTCTTTTTGTCCGAGCTAATACATTTTGGCGTTGTTTTTCATAGTGACGTCATAACGCATGACATAGATTCATTATAACGTCACTATGAAAAACAACGCCAAAAGGTATTAGCTCGGACTAAATGTCGTCTTTTATCAAAACCAGAAAATGGTCTATTAGACGATATATACACTGAAAAATACTTTGAAGGTATAGATATCATTAAAAAGGGTATTTTAAGTCAATTTGTTTCACTGAAAATAATGTGAAAATATGTCTCTTTTTATGTAAAACATCGTTATGTCTTTCCTGCGTACAATAGAGCCACCGTATATGTAAAACTTGTGAACAGTTAAGCATGAGGAACATAAGAAATTTATTCTTAATATTTAATCACTTTGAAAATATACATGACTAGGAGTATCTACGAATATTACAGATATAAATAAAAACAAAAGTTTTGATACATTGATATATATTACCTAAATAGACGCTTGTAGAGACAAAGACAAAAAAAACATGTACAGTATAAATGACAAATATGCAGTGCTATAATGGGGACTCTCGAATTCATCCCCAGTCCTTACGGATAAAAGAATAATATGGTAATTAGACAGAATTTGACTATTTTTTAAGACAACCTCCCAAAAATCAAAGACGTTAAAATCTATAAAATATAAGAGCAATAACAATAATGATCAATAGAAGTTAAAAAAAAAGGAATGAAGCAGGTCAGTGAATATTGGATCCCCGAGGATGTTATTGCAAAACAGAGGCAAAAGACATACATATTAGCAACAAAATGCAAATTAATAAATACAACTTCATCACTTTTTCAACTTCTGAAACAAACGTATCCTGTGCAGCCAAAGACTTTCAGATACAAAACCAACAAACACAACGAATGGAAGATAGCTCCATGACTGTATGAAAGTACATGTACCTTTATTTGTGTCATACAGCTTTGTCGGATGTCTTCTGTTTTCTCTTTTATTGCTTGGCACTTTTGTACAAAATCAATCAATTTTCTTTCATATCCCAATTTGCACCTGAACCTGGTCACCTTTTTGTTGAAAATTTTAAAGATAGGAATGTTCCTTTTTTTATTACATGAAGGTTAAAGAATTAAAATCGAAGTTCCGAAAATAAAGAGAGACGGGGACATTTTATCAATACTCATCATACAGTGCTTCTTATTTTTTCGACTATAAACATAATAAATTTCATAGTAGCTAAACGAAAAACAAATTAATAATACTAATAATGAAATATGATAGATAAAAATAATAACTAAATAAACAAAAACTAAAAAAGAAACACTAAAAAAAAAAAAAAAAAAACACACACACACAAACAAAACAAAACAAAACGAAACAAAACCCCAAACCCATTGTTGTACACTTTAAAACAGAAAATTCTGGGGGAAGGACCTATCGTGATGAGCATCAATCATTTCCAAGACATAAATATTTACATACCGACTGCATTTTCTCTGTATGCAGGTTAGAAAAGAAACTGCACATCATATCCACATATCCAATGTTTACATTGGGGTCATGACCCCATTCGACATTATGTCACCTAATAGATTGTGCAGCTATTCTGCCATTTGACCGCCCGTTGAAATTACGATTTTGACACATAAAAATGGAATCAAGGGGGCTCAATGTTTTTTCATAAAGCAAGCAATATATAGATAAAAGGATTGTTTCTCATTTTATGCGAAGCAAATGTGTATGTTTGCAGTCTGTCTTTGAAAAAAAAAATCATTGTGCATAACTTCAATCCCTAAGTGCTTCATCTGTTTCGGATTTATTTTACAATTAGTAATATTACAAATAAAAATTTATACATAGATATATTAAGCAGTACATTATATTACTTGTTGCTTGTTGTTTTAATTCGATATTGCGACATAGAAGCAGGACGACCCAGCATAGTGGGGTAAACCGGGAATTGAGCCCAGCTCATATGCCTCGCAAGCCAAACGCTTAACCATTATTTCATGCATACACTACATTCACTTGATTCACCGATAACGAGTGTACAAATTCAAATCTTTAATAACGTGCAGACTTCAATTTATTCTAAAATGTGACATGAAGTTTTATACCAGAATGACGATTCATACCCATAAAATCTCCCGTCAGAGAACCAACGGAGACAGCTACTGTTACGAACTACCTTGCCATAAATCAACTCGACATAAAATCTTAAGTACGATAGAATAAATTTACAAAGTATTGACGAAAATAAAATCTAAAGTACGATAGAATAAATTTACAAAGTATTGACGAAAATAAAATCTAAAGTGGCAATTATGATAAATAAGACAAAATATAAAAAGCAGGCATTTCAAATACAAACAAACTAATTCGAATTTTTAATACAAAATAATTTACATGCCATCAATAAAAAATAAATAGTTGAACTCTTTAATGAGAATGACTTCAAAGTAAAACGGGTTCAATCAAACATGACATTCTTGTGCTTGAAAGTTTTAAATCCAAGCACATGTTTTAGAAGTATGGGGTGATGACAGATTTACGTATTGTAACCATTCCCATTAAATTCAGTTTTCGAAATGTAAAATAAGTCAGTTGCAGTTGAATTTTCAAAACTTCTTCCTTACTATATTGGCTTGAAAAAGCGTATACAATATCCTAACATTCCTTTTTGTAATATGAAGGGCAATTCCACTTGACGAATTGCGTCTTGTTCATACAATGTATGTTCACATTAACATGTGATAAAACACCGTAATTGTCGTCTTCAGCATGGTTGTATACAATTGCACATGTGTAAAGAAGAACGGTTTTTAAAATATATTACAATATTCATTAACATACATGCATTAAACAATACATTTCTACTTCTTTGGATGTCCACGACGGATATTCAGATCATTCTTTCTAATTACTGGCATTCTAGCTGATTCATGTTTTCCTCTGATTGGCCTCATTTTGATATCCAACGATCCATTGAATTCTAGGGAATTTCCTTTGTCCCTATACACCTTTAGATATGCACCAGCATGGCCAGCCTTATCACGTACGTACCATTCCTTTCCGTCCCTTGATTGGACAAAAATCTTCCCTTCATATTCTGCATGACATGGCGAATTTTTCTTTACTTTCTTCCATTTATCTTCTACAAAATTTCATTAATGTAAAATCGTTTATTAGTTATAGATCTGTCTTCATTCAATACTTCTATTTGCAAGAATACTTTTGCATCATACACGACAATTTATTTATGTATTTATCTTATTATGAATAATTTGCAGGTGTTCTTTCATAACTGTAGCATCTGCGTAGTACACTGTTTGCGTTGCATTTGTATTTAAAATAGCGGATAAATTCTTAAATGGAAAGATAAAACACTTTATGAAAAGTTATCGTTTTTTAATGCCTCTGCATAACGAAAAGGAAACAAATAATCGTGTTTGCTGAAGATGCAGAACACTTAAATAAATCTATAAATAAGATGATATCTATTCTTTGAAGAATAAAATTTCAATTCAGTCGTATATTAGTCAATTGGTTTGGTTTGCTAGAAGAGCCTCACTAACGTTTTGGATTTTCACGCAAAAAAAATCTCAAATAACTTTTAAACTTCTTACTTAGGGTTATAAATATCATGATTTTCGAAAAACGTTTGGTAATTTTTACAGATCATATTCAGACATTTTATCTAAATTTGGAAATGTGACTTTTCAACTATATATATCCAGCGGAATTTCCCATCCCAATTTCTATGGTTATCTAGTGTACAAACTAAGGAGGGTTAAAGGATCCGATAATTTCATATCGGCGGGTTCTAAAATTATTAAACGCCTTTGACATCGACAGTATGACCCCGAGATCATCGCTAAGACCATAGGTCTTTTATTGATTCCCTCTACGACCCAATCCAGACTTTTACTTCAGCGTTGCACGCTAACTAACACGGCGGTGTGGACCCTATGACGGGCCTTGTCCAAACCCTTTCAAAGGAGACAAGGTCCTGCTCCTCGTCCCGTCCCCTCTGACTTTTAGTAAGGACTCCTATTGATCAAAGATCTTAGCAGGCTTACAGACGGACAGAGCATGGTTTACTTATGTTGATGTCGGTTTACATATTTTGACAACAACATGTTATTTTATAAACGTTTCGAGTGTAATATATTTTTATGACCTCTCTTCTTGAGAAACCTGTTGATCCTTGTTCTCTCCTTATTTGCAACTTATGTTTAAGAGTTCTCTCGCTTCAAAAATATATTGTATGCCTTGTTTTATTTAAGAGCCATTCTCTATAAGGACCAAAGAGGGTGTTCAGACCATAGTCTCTGATGTAAACTATATTTTGAGAAGGAATAAGTACATCAATGTAAAAAAAACGAAGAAGTATCGAAGAAAAAACCATATCTCATAGTCCATGGAATTAAAGAACAATATCGTGTATAGTATCATATTCAGACAAATGCGAACTCCAATAAAAGCGAGGTGAGACCAGGTGCCCGGGAGAATAATGCATCGCATTCACATTGTACATATTTAGATTTACATTCTGTTCAATGATGTTATTCATCCGGTAGGTGGCAATTTATTAGTATCTAAATCTAATGAATTCCATCCACATTAAAGACTAATGTCAGACCACCTATGAATTTGTAGATTCACCTGTGAACTATGATATGATCACGGTATATGTTTTTCACACGGGAATGACATATTTCAAACACACGATGTCAAATTTTCCAGTTCAAGGCAAGAAATGCTGCCTGACTGAAATCCCGGTGTCGGAAACGCACGTACAATATATAAAAAATAAGACAGAATAAGTAGTCCTCCAAAAGGAAGTAAAATATACTAAAAGAAATAACACAAACACTCTTTGCTGCAAATTTTCGGCCCCCGGGCCTTTATCAAGCAATAGTTAGAATAGTATTCTAACTATTGCCTGATAAAGGCAAGGAGGCCGAAAATTTGCGGCAAAGAGTGTTTGTGTTATTTCTTTTTCTATAAAAAATAAAACTAATCTTGAGATAAGTCACTATTCTTTTTTCAGAAAGTATAGCCACTAAAAAGTATAACTTTTTCGATGATCTTCGTCATTTTTAAGCCTTGGTATAAAACGAACAAAAGAATAAATCTCAATATTCTTTTTTATATTGAATAAACATACAAACACTTGGTTTCGGATGTATAAGATAGATTATCTAAGGTTTATTCTAAACTTTAAATGGTTATTGTATATATGATACTTTTCGTATCGAAATAGTTCATTGAACCTACCATAATTTCGATTCATATAACAAAATTTCACAAGATAGGAATTATTCAGTTTCAGTATTTTTTAAAAACCTTAGAAATTTGTATTTCTGATTTAAAAAATCAGAAGTGTGTTTTCCAAAGGATAAAAATATTTGAAATTAAAAAGTTGTAATTTAGATTAAATTTTGAAAAAGGCGGTACTCTTCTGTATGGAAACCATACAAGAGATGAAGGACCATAACTCTGCATGCTCCGGCGTGCGTTTCCTCTGTATAATATATATATAACGATATATGCCTATCTAATCTATTTCGAATGGACGGTCTTAGACAATTCATTCAACTAGAATTTGCTCTTAGTGTTGATACAGGTCGTTGGCGATGACACAAATAGCAATTAGAGATTTTTAAAAGTATGTATTTTATTATCATTAGACTGATCAATGTGTTTTACATATTGACATTTCTCAACTTATAGAAACACGACCCGTTGAATATCAAGTTTTTCACAATTTCGTTTAGTACATATTATTAGTACTTAGAGTTGGGCATCGTCCATTTGATATTCTAGCGGAGGGTGGGGTGCTGTTTTTTATACAAATAAAAATATCCGGCCCGGCCCATTGACATAGTGAAAAAAAAATGCTTTCAATAACGTAATGTAAACTCATACTTTGGAATAAATTGGATGTTATTACTGAATTTTTTCCTGTCAAGCTTTGCTAGACAGAAGTATGAATTTAACAAAACATCTCCTAGTATGTTATTACAATATTTTGAATAAAACTTCTTAGAAATATATAATTATGCTATATGAAAAACACAGTGCTGGATTCAGAGGGGTTGTTAAGTGTTCACAATTTTGGATGGATGGAGACAAGGGATTGGGAGGGAACATAACGAAGGGGAGGGGTAAGCCTTAAAATCTCTACCTTTCTTTTGACGTTTCTGCCCCTCATTGTTGGTGTAGAGTCCATTTTTAAAGATATACAACAGAAAATGCTCCAGTCAGAACTCTTTTGGATTAAATGTGATTTTGTTTAGTGTAAGGATCTGGCTTACAGAATAAAATCGTTGTATTTTAATTTTTTTTACCCCTTGTATGGATATAAATAATATTCCACAGAAATTTGCCCATGACCCAAGGTTTGGTCAGTGTCAACGTCACAATGCATATGATGGACAGTTCCTTGACCGGGGAATGACTTTTTACCCCTTGCATGGATTTGATAAATATTTCACGAAATTATTGCTCAGGTCTATATGGTTTTTCAAGACTATGAAGCAATGTCATATCTGAAAGATCAAGGTTAGTGCTTATGTAAGATAAATCCTTGTCAGAGCTATAACTGCCAGTGTGGATTTGTATAATGTTTTACAAAACTGTTGCCATGGATGCACGGGTGTGTCATGACATTGAACCATGGTCATATCTGCAAGGTGAAGCTCACAGTGCTTATGTATGGTTAATTCTTGTCCCAGCCTTAATTTTCTACTGCCTGCATTGATTTGAATAATATTTTAAAGCATTGTTGCCCAGGTCCCAACTATGTGTCAAATTTATTTATTTTTATTATTTTATTTTATTCTTTATAGCATCACATTTTAATACAAGTGTTTTGCCTCTTTAATGAAAGTAAGTAGAAAGATAAGGGAGTCAGTTTTGAAGCCTTACGGTGAGGTGCAGTCCTAACATAACATTATGTTAACGTCGCGTTAACGTGAAGTTTGCTTTTTTCGTGCGTTTAGGACTGCTGAGCACACGCGTTTGCGTTAACACAGATTTCTTCATGAACTTAATTTCGAGACTGCGTTAACGCGCTTGACTGCTGCGTTCACGCGTGCTTCACTGCCGCGTGAATGTGCTTGATAGCCACGTTCGCTTGCTTACAACTTAAGACTTACATTAACATGTACATAGAGAAGGATTTGAAGGAAAATCGATATTTACATTGTATATTTAAATAAAAAAATATATTACTGTGTGCATGTAGGTAACTATTTAGATTTAAATAAAATGCTTACGAGTTAAGGATGAATTTTAAAAATATTGAATACAATTTCCGAAAACTGAATTAAACTGAATGAATGAATAATAAAATTTATTCTTATTTTAGGATAATAATAATAATAATAATAATAATAATAATAATAATAATAATAATAATAATAATAATAATAATAATAATAATAATAATAACAACAACAACAACAACAACAACAACAACAACAACAACAACAACAACAACAATAATAATAATAATAATAATAATAATAATAAAATTATTAAAAATAATAGTGATAATGATAATCATGGTATTCATATATTAAGAAAAATAGCTAAATTAAAAAACAATAATAAATACATAAATAAGAATAAATACACAAATAAATTATAAATAAATAAACAAAGAAGAAATAAATACAACACTTAATTAATTAAAAATAAATAAATAAAATAGAATTAGAAAGTATATATGCTAGATACTTTACAGTATAAACTGACGAAGTTTTTCATAAATGCCTTAGTACATGTCTACGCGGTAATTTCCATTATCATATTACATATGAAACTCTTAATGCGGGGTGTCATTAATATTTAATACACGTATATATTGCACCATTTGCAGTAATTTAATTAGCTCCCTTTTATTTCCCCCATCCGTGCCACTGCATAGAGAATTACAAATGTAGGCATGTGAACGCGCGACTGGGAATAAATCACGTCCATGCGAATTCCCTCCCGCGTTAACATAAGGAGAGCACGCGCGTCCGGTCGAGCAGTCCTAGCACGTGTACTAAAGCAGTCCTCGTGACCGCTTTTCGCGTTAACGTGTATGTTTTTGAGGACTGCACCCATCTGTACATAAGGGGGAAGGAAATTTCTCCATACATTCACTATACCCCTCTTCAAATTAAGCAATGGACGTATAATGTAACGTTAGGCGTTGTTCTTGTATGTTATTTTTAGCTCTTCTGATCCAAAGGCTCAAATGAGCTATAGTCACAGAGCGCCGTCCATTCGTTGTAAACTTTTCTTATTTTCGACTTCTTCTCAAGAACCATCGAACAGATTTCTGATACTTGATAGAAATAAAGCATTCATGGTCCCCTACAAATATTGTTGTTTTTTGTCCCAATCCGTCAACAGTTGGCGCCACCACAGGCAAAAGTATGTCACAGAGGGTATTCTCCATTGACAAACTTCTTTTTCAGACCGAATGTAAATAGAGACAAACTGAATGCATAGGAATGATTTAGAGGGACGTGTGAAGAAGTATTGTTATTTTTGGTTCTGCTGGAAGGATTTGAATAAAACTTTGTAGAAATGAATAACTTATGACCCCCTTTAAATCTGTCGTTTTAGTCCAAGCATCTTTACAGGTGGCATCAACATAGTCAAACGTAGGTCATAAAAGAGTATCCGCCATTGACAATCTTCTTCTTCATACTGGCTGTATATAGAGACAAATAGAATGCATAGACATGATCTAGAAGGATTAAATTTTAGAAGTTTTTTTCTTTTTTTTTTTTTTTTTTGGTTTTCTGTGAATTTTTAAGAATTCCAAATGAGGGTGTATAAAGACAATTCTTCACATTTTTAACTTCTGCTGTGATACCAAATGAAAGATTTTGATGAAACATAATGTACATAAAGTACTATAGGTCCCCTATCAGTTTTGTACATTTCATCCATATTGGTCTATAGGTGGTGCCACTATGGCTAAAGAATAGGTTTCACAATGGTATATATTCCACTTAATTAAAATATGGAGAGTTGCGGTTCAAATCCAGCTGTGGTCAAAATTGTTTTTCATTTCTTTTTATTTCTAAATAAGACTTTAAATGTTTCACAAATCTCAACATATGAAATTATGGATGTTCAGAAAAGTGTTGTTATTTTTTATTCTATTCTGAAATAAAATTTGACATATTTTCAACATTTGTGTTGTCTTATTCACAGTAATTTATTGCAAAAATAAATGACTTCTTCCTTCCTGCATGTCTGATCATCTACTACTAGGTACTCAGGTGAGTGATATAGGCTCACTTGGGCCTCTAGTTTTTGTATTTTCAAACTTTGTATTCAGGTTTTATTTGAATTAACTGTAAGACATCATTCATTACAATATTGAGATACACAATCTATTTTTTTGTTGTTGTAATCCATGACTTGTAGAAGTTAGTTGTATTAGGTCATCTGCATACATTAAAGATTTTTTTTTTGGTTTTCTGTGAATTTTTAAGAATTCCAAATGAGGGTGTATAAAGACAATTCTTCACATTTTAAACTTCTGCTGTGATACCAAATGAAAGATTTTGATGAAACATAATGTACATAAAGTACTATAGGTCCCCTATCAGTTTTGTACATTTCATC
Source organism: Pteria penguin (assembly GCA_035048485.1). Classification (NCBI taxonomy): domain Eukaryota; kingdom Metazoa; phylum Mollusca; class Bivalvia; order Pterioida; family Pteriidae; genus Pteria; species Pteria penguin. The sequence continues at coordinate 50,550,658 of CM068587.1, read as the reverse complement.
CATATTGGTCTATAGGTGGTGCCACTATGGCTAAAGAATAGGTTTCACAATGGTATATATTCCACTTAATTAAAATATGGAGAGTTGCGGTTCAAATCCAGCTGTGGTCAAAATTGTTTTTCATTTCTTTTTATTTCTAAATAAGACTTTAAATGTTTCACAAATCTCAACATATGAAATTATGGATGTTCAGAAAAGTGTTGTTATTTTTTATTCTATTCTGAAATAAAATTTGACATATTTTCAACATTTGTGTTGTCTTATTCACAGTAATTTATTGCAAAAATAAATGACTTCTTCCTTCCTGCATGTCTGATCATCTACTACTAGGTACTCAGGTGAGTGATATAGGCTCACTTGGGCCTCTAGTTTTTGTATTTTCAAACTTTGTATTCAGGTTTTATTTGAATTAACTGTAAGACATCATTCATTACAATATTGAGATACACAATCTATTTTTTTGTTGTTGTAATCCATGACTTGTAGAAGTTAGTTGTATTAGGTCATCTGCATACATTAAAGAAATTGCATGTATACATTCTGTGTGGATATGCCAAGAATAGTCCATGAAGGGCGACGAGGAATAGCCCTTTCCCCCTCACGCCCCTACAGTCCCTTACCCACTTCCCTTCTTCCTTCTTCTCCCCTTCCTCCACCTTATTTCGTGCCTTATAACAAATTTACTGTCCAAGGTCAAGAGCGCCATCGGATTGTTTTATAATGAACTGTTTGAGGCATATATACTTAAAACATTGCCCTCTGATAATGTGATATTACTGCATTACTTTCAATTTTTCAAGCATATCAGGCAGCTTCGATTAGCTTATTGGACAACAATACTCAGCTATTCTGGTTAAATTATAGAATATCAACATATAGAATATACATACAGGTACTTTGCAATTATATAATCATTCAACAAAATTTTTGTACGCCTGTCGTCCGACAGGATATATTATGTTTCAGCAATGTTTGTCTGTCCGTAACACTTTGTCCAATTTATAGTTTCTACATGCCTAAGCCTTTTTGGATTAATATCATACTTGTTCAATAGGGGAAGGTGCCGCATACCTAAGGATATGCCTTTACCTTGACTCAAGGTGATATCTTCAATATCAAGGTCACAGTGCATATGCTGTGTTAATTTTTTTCCAGGTCACTATTTTAACTGCAGTCATGGATTTCAATAATATTTCACACAATTGTGTCCCAGGATCCAAGTGCATTTTGTTTGTTTTGACCTTGTCTCTAGTGTAACGACACAGAAGATATGTTGGGTTAAGTTCTTGTTCAAGATAATTTGTTTTATTAATAATATAAGATCAGGTTTAATATCCATTTTTAAAAGTACTGAAAAAGAATTAAAAAAAGAGCATTATGCAATGGAAACAGTTTTTAACAAATTGTATATTTTTTTTAATTTAGGAAATCTAGACTTTAATATTTGTTTTGCTAATGGTAAAAAGATTGATCTTTTTTTACATAAGAATAGAAACTATGGTCGAAATAATAAAATAGCCTACATTTAAAAAAAAAAATTTTTTTCAAAATTTCAAAAAACACACAATTTTTTTTTCATATGTACTATAGAGATTTGAATTATAAGATAATATCAATAAAATTGAAAACCTATCTTGCAAAAAATAATTATTTCACTTTGAAAAAGGGTACATTTCGAATATTTTCAATATGCCGAAAAAACTGAAAAATGTAGATTTAAGAGTCACGTGATTTGTGAATATTTAGTGAAAATAAGTTTTCTTATTATGATATCATATCTTTAGATTTTCTCCAATTGATATTTTAAAGTGAATTTAGAATACAACTGTAATATAAAAAGACACATTTAGTCAAACACACCCATTTTCAAGCCTGAGACTGTCTTCAGAATCGACTCATATGTTACAATTCTGTTGCCATGGCAACTTCAACTTAATTTGACTAAATTTCTATCCGATTTCATCAAGGATCCATAGCATAACTTTTATTTACAAAACCATTGATATCTAAGATATATGTCCGAACAGCCTCCCAGGATCCTTTGATATTACGCAGAATGACTCTTAAATAATTTTCTGGATTCAGGTGGGTGTGACCGGTCAGGAGGAAATGCGTACTCCTCCATGACACCTGATCTCGACTCTGATTATTTCAGGGTTCCGTGATAGTCTATACCTCTAATCTGTCTAGTATAATGGATGTTCCTTATTGACTGCTGCTCGGTATCTTAGCATTTTGTAAATTTAATCGAATTGAACAGAGATGAAGTTACATAATTATTTTTGAATGAGTAGCAATTTGGACTTACCGCTTGATTTCTGTCTTTATAATATCACCTTTTTTATTTCTACTGATCGTAACATTTCATTTCAGAATATCTTGGGGTTTTTTCCAAATTATTACATCATTAACAGTGCATTTTCGACGTGACTTCTGTCATGCAAGGGAGTCACATGATTTTATCTATTCCTTTTATATGTTTTATTCGCAAATGATGATCTGGAGGCATGGAGAACATATTGTCGAATACATAATTATGTTGTTGATTATACTTACAAGACAGTTTGCATTTAAGGTTTTCTCATTCAAACGCGAATGAGACAGGTCAAACATTCGCCAATATTCTTGGAATTTTTCAGTCAGTAGTGGGCAAATTTTGACTATTTCTCTGTAACTGATTTTACTTATGCAATACATGTGACATAAATTATGATGAAATGAATTTCAAGAAAAAGATTGAAGGCAAAAAACTCATACGAATTTCAAGATCGATGTGTAATTCATAAAATTCAAACGATGTAAACCTTTAGCTTGATAATTAACTGGCAAAGCGTTGAACATTTCGACACCCAAAGATTCATATTGAAACCGTTTATCAACAAATCCTGCAGTGGGTAAAATTATTAATTATTATTATGAGAGAAAAATCAATTGATCAATGTATATACATATAAAAATATTTGAAATGTAAAACGTACATTAATCATTTGCATCGTGTTATACTTGTGTTAAATGCATACTTACCGTCGTCATCGTCATCGTCGCTTCCTCCACTATTACCACCACCGGAATTTCCACCGGATCTTCTTTCATGTTCACTTGACCTTTCACTATCATCACTTCTCAGATTGAGATGTCTAATGTCGGAGGTTGCTTGTTTGAGTTGTGCTGTAGATAAAACCCCTTACACTTTAATAATACAACAAGGAAATATTGTCATTTTAAGAACAAAATTCTCCTAATAATAATGGCATGTCAAAATTATATGTATATGGTCTAAAATAATACAACGAGCATGGCCACGTTAACATGACCTTTTGTTTGGTATATCTCATTTTATTGTCTGATCACAATCTTGATGTTATGTGATCATAAATTTTAGAAGAGAAAACTGAAGACATCTGACAAAGCTGTATGACGAAAATCACCAATGACAGGCACACAAAAAGACTTATTTATTTGAATCCTGTTATCTTCCATCTGATGAAGTTTCAGCCAGATCTTCTGACTTGAAAATATGAGGTTAAGTTCATAGCAACAATCTGTGTAATATTGGTGAAAAAAACATTGCCGTCGAGTGTCCCCAATATATAAGAATAAGAGAATGATGTTTTGTGATTCGTGTCTGTCTTTTATCGTCTATCTTATAAACGTATATTATGCATTATACAAAGTCAGTTATCATTATTATTATCTGAATTATCGTAATTTAACAGGAATTACTTGTTCTGAATCAAAAGTCATCCAGGAATCACTAAAATCAAACAATTCTTTTCTTACGATTCTGTTGTTGCTCTTGAATGTCTTGCTTGAAATCTTCATATGTGGACCATGGTGTTACGGTTGGGTTCAGACTACGTGCTTTCATAAAATGAAACTTGGCCATTTCTTCGTTCTTCTTGATATACCAGCACCGGCTAATCCCTATATGTGCAACAGTCAAAGAATCACAGCTATCTATTGCTTCCGTGAAGTATCCCATTGCCTCGTTGATATTTTCCCTTGCTCCATAGTAGTTTCCCATGAAATAGTTTGCCCATGGATACCATGGTTCTGTTTGTAGATTTTGTGACTTTCCTTCTTGAATGGCACGAGCAAAATTCTCTATTTCCATGACAATATTTTCTGAATCCAGTTCACCTTTCAAGAAATATGCTTCTGCACATGTTGGATACCTTCCTATAGTCTCATTCAAAATACGTTTGCTAGAAGGAATATTGCCTTTAGCTTTCTCCAGAAGTACTTGTGCGAGACTCTTCTGTGGGTCCGAACTTGTTCGGTATGCTGTTTCATAATCTCCGATACTATTGGCGTTTTCGCCTATAATACCATAAGCACGTCCACGCCATATCAAAGAATTGTAGTGATTTGGAGTTTTCACTAGCTGAGCTGTAAATTCGGGAATAGAGTCCGCTTTATTGCATCTGGAAAAGATAGACATCCCTGCACTAAATCCCGCCATTTCTTCCAGAAAATGCTGGAGTACAACAGAACTGACAGGTGTTTAAACGATTATTGGATGATGTGTAATTTAAACTTGATATCGATCTCCGTACAGTTCTATGTAAAAGTTAATATCTAAGTTTTGCCACAGGTACTGGTTGCCGACCTATTCTCGCCAAGAACCAATTCTCGCCAATGCACGCGTTTCGCCGGTATATCGCGATGTTTATGCACGCGACTTTATAATTGCAGACGACTCGTCATTTTAAAGAACTCTGAAAAATATTGGTAAGATATGTGCAATTAAACGAAAGATATACACAATTTTCCCTCAGGAACCCCTCAACATATCAACATCGATTTGTGGGGATCGGGTAATACCCTGTTGTATAAATAAATTGGTGTAATTATGAATAGTTAGGTCCTTTAGTGATTGAGGACAACAATTTCCAATGTTATTCCTTATCTATACACAATTGAAAATAATATAAAAATGAGTACTTCTTTCTACACGCCACAGACTGATTAGTCATCCATCTTTCCGTCTGCAGAACACGAAGTGAAAGTTGGCTCGACCTATAGAATATGACGTCAAATATTTTGTCATTTGGTGGGTGTTCCCCAGTGATCAGCTGGTGATGGAGCAGTCATTGTGCCACGAATAGATACGATTCCTAGATGCATTGATACATTATTACATGTATTTTGAGAAAAAAAAAAGAATATAAATAGTTTTAAACACAATCATTCATGAAAATGAAAATAAATGTTCACCATGCTAAGTTCAGTTTCAATATTTGATAATGTTGCTGTCAGGGGCGGGTGCAGGATAAGGTGAGTTACTACAATTCTCTTTATGAACGAACACAGTTTTAGGGTTGAGAAAAAGAATGCTTAGATAATAATATTTGTTATTCTTATTACAAATTATTATTATTATTTCACTGTTGTGTACATGCCATGAAAATGAATATTATAAATTTCAATGCAGCACAGAGGTGTGAGACATTATTATGATATACGGTAAAGTGTACAGACATTAATTTCATTAAAGAATGTATTGAACGTAATATACATGATACACTATAATAAACAAGATCTAGAGCAGTGTGGTCCAGTGGTACGGGTTTCGTCTACGGACCATGGAGTCCAGGTTTCGAATCCCGCCCTGGTCATGTTTAAATTTAAATTTAAAATTTATTTCACAACGATTAAGAAACAAGTTAACAACTTACATAAATCTTGCTCATTGGCACGGATCTTGGCGTAAGTGTGTAGTTTGTGTAGTTTGTGTGGAAGGAAATGAGAGAAAACCACGAAGCTATGTTGTTGACAGCCCCACCATTTCACGTACCACACCGTGAATCGAACCCGGGTCGCATTGGATGGCCTGTCTTTCAGATGGTACAGTAAGAAACAATGTCCTGTGTCTTTGTGTGTGTGTGTGTGTGTGTGTGTGTGTGTGTGTGTGTGTGTGTGTGTGTGTGTGTGTGTGTGTGTGTGTGTGTGTGTGTGTGTGTCATGTCTTCTTCTTCTTCAGAAACCTTCTTCTACCAGCTGCTTGGAGTACCGCTCGTATCTGAACGAGCGTGAAACAGCAAAAATTATAGTAGATTCTATTATGTATTCCCAATTCTGTGATCATTAATTTCTTTATAACAATGCCAGGACTTATAGCCTGTTTACACATCATATACGTTAGATTGGGCTGGCAAACAATATTCATATAAAAGATGTATCACTGTTTCCAGTGAGTCAGTTGCAAATATATAAATTTATATGGCCTGCATCCAGCACACATATGCCGTCACCAAATGCGTGCAATAACCGTGGTGTGACGTTTAACAAGATATAAATATAGTGGCAAAATACGAAAGTAACACTGTCGTCATCTTCGTAAACCAAGGCTACGAATCGTATCCTTGGTTTACGAAGATGCACTGTCGTTCGACTGGCAATGTCCATTGATAAAGGACATAATCTACTAGAATATTATCGAACCCTTATAGTTAAAAAGGAAGGAAAAAAGAAAAGAAACGAGAAATGTCTGCCTGTATTTTCGTCTCTTTCAGAAACTTTAATTTCGGTTATATCTTTTTCATGACAGATATGAAAAAGCGATATTCCAAACAGACTCGCACTTACATCCAGGAGCAGCTGGACGATGCTGTAAAAGCCGTTAAATCCAAAACATTAACAGTCAGTCAAGCAGCAAGGGAATTTGGAGTCCCCAGAAAAACTGTGGATGACCATGCGAAGAAAGAATTTAAAGCCAAACCTGGTCCGATGTTTGAACTCCTGGCCGAAGAGGAGGGTGCCCTCGTGTCGTATTGTGAATATCTTGCTACGAGGGGATTTCCCATGACAAGAGCCATGATGAGAACATTTGTTTCGGCCATCGTTAGAAAGAGTGGGCGGGAAACGAAATTTAACCTTAGCAATGGGCCAAGCGATAAGTGGTTCAGAAATTTCTTTCAAAGACATCCATCATTGAGAGGGAAGCAGAAACTCAAGATCGCAGTAGAGCCAGAATGTCTAACGCTAAAGTAATGAAGCAATACTTTGATTTGTTACATGCGACAATCAACAGACTTGGAGTTTCCGCTTCGCAAATCTACAACTGTAACGAAACTGGGTGGAGTGGAAATGAGAAATCTAGACAGAGGGTGATAGGCATAAAGGGTCAACACAGTTATCAGCAGGCAGTTTTGGCATCTGGACACATCACTGCACATATCACCATATGTGCCGATGGAAAAGTCCTTCCCACGTTTGTCATTTTTGAGAAGTCTTTTCCCCATATTGTCTATAAAGATGGTGTTCCCGGTGACTGGCTCTTTGGTTACAATGACAGCGGCTATATGGATAGCAGTTTGTTCGTGAACTGGTTTCAGAAAGTATTTATACCCAACTGTGGACCAAAAAGACCTGTTCTTCTCATAATGGATAACCATGACTCTCACACCACTCTTGACGTCATTGAATGTGCCATGGAGAACCAAATTGAATTGTTAGGTCTGCCGCCACATACTACGCATTTACTACAGCCTCTTGATGTTAGCATTAATGGGCCCCTCAAAGCTAAATTTAGTTCAACTGCCGTAAACTTGGGACACTTAAACAAAAACCAAACTGTTAACAAGGCGAAGTTTCCAGTTGTACTATCTTATGCAATCGATGAGTTCTGTTCACCGGCAAGAGTTAAGGATGCATTTAGAAAAACTGGAATCTGCCCGTACAATCCAGATGCCATCGATCAATCACAGCTCTCGAAATCCCACCAGATAGCCTCATATTCTGACAAGGGACTAGCAATGAATATAACAGAAAATACGGAGACTTTAACTGGCAACCCCACTAAGCCCGAATGCGCTACAGAAACGAGTTCAACAGAGTTCAGCTCATCAGCAAAGGTTACCGGACTATGCAGTACATGCGGGACATACCTTGGAGAGAACCCCCTTGTTACTGAGGGTCTCATACCTGCACATCTATAAGGTATATTCCTACCTGTACCTTCAAAGCCGGTCACTACAAGGAGGAAGTTAGTTTTAGTGGCTAGGGTCATCACCAGTGAAGAGCATGTGGCAAAACTTAGAGAGAAGCAAGAAGAGGATAAAAGGAAGAAGGAATTCGTATTAAAAAGAAAACTGGAAAGAGAGGAAAAGAAACGGTTAAAGGAAGAATCAGAGAAACATAAAACAGGAAAGAAAAGGAAACAAAACATGGAGGACCCTTCTACAGCTGTAACCGACGGATCTTCAATGGATACAACAACTATAATTGAAAACTCTTATATATGTAAAATATGTGAGACGACCGACGATGTAAACAATGATAACGATATTGTATGGATTGGTTGTGATGGCTGCGAGGACTGGTTCCATCCGGACTGTGTGGGGTTTTCTGACGCCACAGATTTGGACTCTATTACATTCTTTTGCAGCTCGTGCATAGAAGAAGAGTAACATTACCAAATTATATATCTAAAGCTAACGCATCTTCAAAAATTCAGATTTCACTCTCTTCATTTTTTCTTATTTATTTACTCAATCATTCATCCATTCATTGTTTCATTCATTTTCGTTTATTTATTTATTTATTTATTTATTTATTTATTTATTTATTCATTCATTCAATTTATATTTATTTATTCATTCATTTACATCATATATATTTATTTACATTGTATTTATTTATTTTCCATTTACAACAATTGTGTTATCTGATAATTAAATTTTTAATCTCATGTATGCGAGTTCTGATGGTGCTTTATGCATTCCAAGATTGATAACTGCGCCTATCAACTTCAAGAATTTCTTTGGATTGTAGATTCGAATCCCACTAAAGCACTATGCAAAATTGAATAAAATAGATATGAGTAAGATCATTTAATATGCCAAGTCAGTCAACATAATACGAAATGGAAAAATAATGTCACAAAATATTGCGTGACATTGTTCGTTAAATCTATCTTACAAGGTATAGTGCAGAACGACAGGACAAAAACTTAATTTCAACAAACAAAGGTTTAAATGCATATACTATTATCATGCAGATGCCGTAACCAAACACGTGCAGTTATTTTGGAATCTTGGTGTGACATTTTTAAACATTAATCAATCGCTCAAGCAGAGCCTTAGAAAAGTAAAACGTACAGTCTGTCAAATCCCAATGTACAAAAGAAGTACACCAATAATATTAATAATAATAATAGTAACTTTTGTTTTAATAAACTTTGAATTTTAATAAAAATGATATCAATCTCCTTCTACTGGCGAAAAATATCTGCTTTATCTCATGCAGTTTTAATATTGCATTGAAATGAAAATGGCGTCATGTGAAGTCAAACGTTGAACAATGCCTGCATCCATTTCATAACCGGATGACTCTTTTAAAATGATGTGACATGCAACAAAGCTCTTTACATCCAACTTGTAAGATCTCAGTAATAATGAAAATATAAAATAAACATGATTCTGGTACCATAATATCATTTTAATTCAGTTCCCATCATAATGGCGAGAATTGGTACTGTACGCACTAAATACTGACGTTATGGTTGATGCAATGACTTCTCCCCTCGCTCGTGCGCATGTGCACAAAAACTAAAAGTACTTTAAGCATGTAACCCCCAAAGGTCATGCAATCTACACGTGGGGCCAGATATAGGATTCATCCATATTATATTATGTGAGTACTGTGTATGTCATAAATATGGCGAGAATAGGTCGGCAACCAGTACAAATTATAGATTTACACCTAAATGAGCTCTGTAATTTCCATCCATGTATTTATTGTATATTTATTCACATCACAGTTACACCTTAGAACTTGTGAAACTTGTGAAAGTTCCGCTTTAATGGTTCGCCTTACCGTGTTATTACTGTTCGAAAGATCATCCATTGTGAATTTTGCCAGCCAAACAAAAATGCTTTCTCTTCCGGGTACCTGAATCTGAGTTTAAGAGGTAAATAGATCTTGTTACACGTCTCAAAAACAGTCAAAATGGTCTTCTTCGCTTTCTTTTTGGTTATTTTAAATACACGAATTAACGCATGATTAAATATACGTAACGTGTTATAAGGGACATAATTAACATACACCCTTTACACAAAAGTTCAATTCACAAAATGGGAGCAAATCGAAATTAGTGAAATAAAACCCTATCTAAATATAGATCCTTGTAATATCGTTGAAGTGGAAAACCTTAATATAGATATTGTAATATGGTTTTTACAAAACTCTTTTGCAATATCGATCTATGACAAAACGTAAATTCCATATGCAGCCCTTTGTTCACGACACACGGTCTAGATTGTCATCTAAACCGAAAGCAGAATACAGAATCAAGCAAATAGATACTGTACACGTATTGACTTTTTCTTTGTTGACTCGAAAGGAACAGAGGACTGAGTGAACGGTTTTACAGTACTTTTGTCCGCAACATTCTATAGGAAATAATGTTGCGTTAAGATACACGATGGGTACAGTGATAAGGGTCAGTTTTACACAACTTCCAGTATGAGTTGTTTCCATTCAAAACGAGTTATCGTTCGTATGATAACGAGTTATAATGCATTTTTACATTCTCAATCATGTTAGAATCTAGTATAATATGATCAAGCTTTACAAGGTTCCGCTGCAGATACATGTAGACATGCACAAACATGTCACAATTTACTGCACCTTTACGGAAAAAAAACCCGAAATCGGGGGACCACATGTACAGTTCTCTGAATTTGCTTGTTTATAAACAAATATTGATTCGTTTCATAAAATATATGTCTCTCTCTCTCTCTCTCTCTCTCTCTCTCTCTCTCTCTCTCTCTCTGTGTGTGTGTGTGTGTGTGTGTGTGTGTGTGTGTGTGTTTGTGATTCTGTGGCAAAAACTTTTGAACCATAAGAGATAGAGACTTCATATTTTGCAAGCATACCCTACTAATTAAGCACTTTCAAATAGCATCAAGATTGATAACCTAGTAACCTTTACCGTAACCTTTATGCTAAAAATAGCCATTTTCAACGTTGTTGCCGTCGGGGGCATCAGTGTTTCACAAGCACATTTTGTAAGGTGAATGTTATTTCGGTAAAATAAAGAGGAAGGAGTAATTTTGTCCATAAAACAATTAACCGCCTGGCATCAGTGTTTCACAAACACATCTAGTTAGGTGAATGTTCCTTCGATAAAATAAGGGAGTAGGGTAATTTTTGTCCAAAAAACAATTAATTATGAGTCAAACTGGATATTTTATTTGTCTTTATGCTCTCAAATAATTGTTTTAAACATATATAATAACCAATGTTGGTGCATCCTCTTAGATATATAATTATAAATTTTAGTACGAAAGTTCGGTCATCCAAAATTTGAAAATTCCCCATTTTTTTTTTTTTTTTTTTTTTTTTTGGGAATATTTTGCCTTCATTATATATATAAAACTGTATAAATTAGTCAAATCCACAAAGACATTCAACAAATGTTGACTTAGAAATTATTTTAATACTTTGAAAACGAGAATTTCATTGAGATCAATTTTTGACGAATTAAGGGGGTAGGGTTATCTTTTGGTTAATAACAGGAAAACGAATTGGTCGATTTTGTTTATTTACATTTTATCCCCTTCGCTGATCACCATTTCAATTTTATACTTGCTCAATATGTGTGCACTCCTGAGATATTAGTTATAAAATTTATAACTGGAATCTCATTGAAACTAATTAGACTTATGAAGATAAATTTCGGACAAAGGAATAAAATTTTAAATGAATGATAAATAGTTGCTTATAATTTTGATGATTTTTCAATGCTATAGTATACAGCTTAATAATAAAAGGTTTTGTGGCACATTACAAGAGAATTCCATTGAAATAATGACAAGTACTTCAATATATTTTGTTCCAATTATGATGACAAGACTTCTTGTATATATCATTAAATTTCTCTAAAACGAATTGGTAGTAGAAAAATGAGACCTTTGTGATAACATAAATTACTTGTTTTAACCTGCCCCAGAATGTGACCATTACTATTGAATACCTTAAACTAAATACAATATATATATATATATATATATATATATATATATATATATATATATATATATATATATATATATATATATATATATATATATATATATATATATATATATATATATATATATATATATATATATATATATATATATATATATATATATATATATATATATATATATATATATATATATATATATATATACTGAAGTTTGGTTTATAACTTTGGTATGATTATATACAGATCAAGTTTTACTTTTGTAGTGACTGACCCACTTTTCCAAAAGTTATTGCCCATTGACCAAAATCCATTTCCGGACTTTTTTTCTCGCATGCTTGGTCATATTGAACTGAAACTTGGTATATAGCTTCAGTGTGAAGATCTATAAATATTTGCGAACAGCTCCATTTTATCTTATTTATTTATTTATTTATTTATGACCTCATTAGACGATGATTATCTATGTTTCTATCAATGTCTATCAATATGGCATTAAGTTGTAAATAAAAACCTTGAAAATTAAACATATATATGATAAAGGATTGAAAATTCAATGCATAAAAAAGAAAAAAAAATCAGTTCATTTCTAACGTTTGAGAGTTCTCACTGTATTATTTGATTAACGAAAATTTAGATTAAATCTATTTTTCATTTTAGCCTTTTTGGTTATAAAGTTTTTAGGTTTTTGATCCAAATCAATATGGAAGAAGTACCAAACCGTTAATCATTCTCAAAGTCCAAGGACAGATACAAAATCGTGTAAGTTTCAAAAAGGAACTCTTCCAAAATAATTTTAATTGAGTTTTGATATTTCATCCCCGTATGTTTTTATCCCCACAATTTGAAAAACCTTTTAAGAATATCCGTTTTCGATGAAATTCCCTGTGATATGGTCAGGTTTGCGTTTACTAATATTTGAAATTGTTACCATCAAGCGCTCATACATAGTCCGTACTGTTCGCGCATTTTTATCACACGGTTTGCATTCATTAATTGATTTACAGAACATATTTTTGTACTTTTTATAAACCAATATATCCTTTATATTTTATCTCTTCTAAATGGATCAAAGGCGGCGTAAGAAATATTTGTTTCATACGTTCAGATTTGTAAAGTGCTACTAGTCTTTGTTTTGCTGTGGAGCGTATATTCGGAAGTGCATCTCTATATGTTAAAAGCAAGTGTGTTCTGTCCTTTTTCCTTTTTAGAGCTGTATTAAAGGAGAACTTTTCTCTCGATCTTGTCGGGTTTTGTGACTTGCTTTTCTAATTCATAATTTGTATATCTTCTTTTTGATAATTGGGATAGCATCTTTAATCTTACACATTTTATTGGAGCTTTTATGTAAGAAGACGTCCCATAGCTAGAGACTCGGACGACTAATTATCAAAAAGAGAATATATAAGTTAAACCAAATTCGAATTGTCTTTCTTTTATTATGTTTTGGATTGTAATGTGTTATATATAAAATCTACCTATTATTCATTTATAATATTTTAAATCTGCACTTGGAACCGACATAATGGTATCTATAGGTATTCCACCTTTTCTCTAACATTTGTTTTCTGAGAGTCCTGATCTGTTCAACATCGTTTTACCAACATATTCGAATATAATATTGAAGTTAATGTCAGTGTTACAATACTGAAGAGTTTTATAGATAAGCTCTATATTTTAAATTATCTTAAAGTTTATACAATGGCAAAACTGCGTTATACATAGTTCCGCTGTCCAAATTAGCCGACAGTGAGGTGATATTTGGTCAGAACCTTCTGATTTATATTTTAGGCGAAACTAGGCAAACATTGACATCACTGCATGCTTGCCCCGTGATAATACTTTATAATAATCTGGGTTCCTTAAATCCAGGCCTAAAATATTTGAAACCTGTACTTATAAGACTAATATTGCATATACGATTAGACTATTCTTGAATGCAATATAGAACAGAAATGCAATTGGATTACACTATAATCAATTAAAGTAATATTTTAAGGGGTACTGTGGTAGAACTACAAAACAGAATGACACGCTGTAAGCACAATGTTGACCCAAATACGCGCAACGAACCTTGTCTTGAGAAGATTATCAATAACAGGGGTAACAGGGTTTTTTTTTTCTTCTTCCTCTTTTCTGCCTTTTTCATAGAAAGGTTATTTTTATTGATGTCTGTATAGCTCTATGGTGACTTCTGCCACATGACTGAGCCAGTAACTCCTCTTTTTTCTTTCAATGTTGTAACTAGAAATGACAAGAAAACGCAAAAGGTAAATAAAGGCATGAAAACGAGAATGACAAGAAAATATCTTAAAGCGATTAAAAATATAACCGTTCAGGTAAATTTCTATGTCATTAATTCACTATTGCAAAAATTGATATCAAGAGGTGAATTACAAAGGTCTACACACAGTTATCTATATATATTATGTATTGGGTCACAATGCCACAGAGTTCTTATTAGAAATGACAAGAATATGGAAAGGGTATAATGACAAGAAAAATGGAACGACAAGAAAATGAAACTTAATTATCCAACAACTGAAATAAATCAATGTCAAATGATAGCCAATCAAATATCGCGTTTATTGAAGACATGGCGATGGAAGTTTGAGAGTGGATATTGTAAACATACATGGCGAATTATTGTGTAGTTTTGTATTTATTTCGTTACCATCATTTAAAATGACTTAATTTCTATCTTTCATAGGGTATGTATCACTTGATATATATGTATGAGATCAGATAGTTCCATGATGTGCTCAGATACCGGTATTTTCTCTGAGCTGGAGTAAATTTGCGTATTGTTATACACTGTATGTCGTTTTAAACCTAAAGGTTCGTTTAAAGTCGGGGATTAGTTTGACAGTCAAAAATATTAAAGTGTGGAGGTCCTCCCCTTCCCCAATTATTCAGTTCATTTATAATTCTAGCACAAATTTAAATTTGAAAGCGATTGAGTAAGAATTGAATTTTACCATTTTACCATTTATCATGTAATAAAATAGTCAAACGTCTTCTAAATAGACAATATGACATTGAGATCATCAAAAAAGACTATAGGTCTTGTATTTGGTCCCTCTACAGCCTTATGCAAACTTTTACTTGAACGTTGCACGCTGACTAACAGGGCGTAGGGGACTATATGACGGGCCTTGTCCAAACCTCTTTCAGAGGAGACATGGTCCTGAACCTCGTCCCCTCTGACTGTTAGTCGGGACTCCTACAGATCTAGGGTCTTAGCTCGTTTTCAGACTGGCAGAGCACGGTTTATTATGTTGATGTCGCATATATTTTTTTTATATCATTATGTGTTTTACAATACCTTACGTGTTTATATTTTTATGACCTCTCAATATGGGATACCTGTTGACCCTTGTTCTTTACATGGAGAATTTTTCATAAATTTTTAAATGTACGTCCTTTAATTGTTTTGCTGTTACGGTAAGTGGGAAGATGGGCCCGTAAACCGGTTAACCACACCATTTGTTTGGCTTTTGTCAAATTAAATGACCGTCTTAAGTCGGTATCGTAATTGCACTACAATCAAATATTTTTGTAATGTGTTATATGTGCTAGTATATTATTTATATTCATGTTTTGTATAGCTCCATGGTGACTTCTGCCACATAACTGAGCCAGTAATTCCTCTTTTTTCTTTTTAATAATTTTCTAAATGATTTTTTTTTTTCAAAAATAAAATTTTTAAAAAATCCCATAAATCTGTACTAACAAAGGGAATATTTTCGAAATCGAAAGGCATATTTTTTATTTATCAGAGAATTCTGTATAAGTTTTATGAAAATCATTTGCAGTTATTATATCCCATAGAAACTGCCATTATGCTATCCATGAAAAAACCTATAATTTCAAGGGCCATAATTCTGGCAAACCAAGTGATTCATAACAAAATGCGAACTGGTTCTTACCCTCATTGATATAAAATTATATATATGTCAAGTTTCAATTCAATACCTACAAAGTATGCAGACAAAAGTCTTGAAAACCTGACCTTTGACAGACGGACGTAGGGACGGACAGACAACGCCATACATAATACGCCCTTTCTATGACACACGTATAAAATGTTCAATAATATTATTCATACTGATATTGAAATGAAATTACCTATAACGACAAAAAACTTGAAGATTCACTTTTTGTAAGAAACAATCTGTATTGATATTTCTTTTCTTGAAGTTGAATATTTGCATCACTAGTAGCTTCTGCGAATATTTATCACTCTACGAGAATTTTATCCCAATCGCGCCTTCTAATTGCATTAGGATGACATCTATTTGACAAAGTCATATAATTACAGGTTACACATGAAAGAATTCATTAAGAAATATTTACATTCTGGATTTTATACCACATAGACTTTTATGTAAAGCAGATTTGCTCATAAATACAATCTGTGAACGTATATTACCATCTGCTGGGCCAATCAAATGAAGCGAGGAAAACAATATAGTTGCCCAGTGTTTTTTATTTTCTTTTTCGTGCTGAATTAAACAAAAATCATTTCTTCTATATATTTGTTTGTTGTTTTTCGCTAATTAAAAAAAAAAAAAGAAAGAATACATTTAGTCTACAAATTTCCCAATAGATCTATATATTATGTTCTTGACAACAGCTACCGTAATCAATAATCCATTACGTCATTTCCTATATGCATGTCCTCTGCATGTCGCCTGATAGTGGAGTTCGAGTACATTTAGTTTCGGCTTTAGCTCGTTGACATGGGAGTCAGTGTCTATACGGTAGAGAATATTGCAGAAGAATGAAGTTATTACTTTGTTGGCAGTTCAGGAATATTTTGAGTTTCAGTGAATTAATAAACTCTGCTCATGCTCTATTTTTACGTCACTCCACGATTATATGGTGACGGTCTGTGCCTGATGCATTACATAGAAATTTCTACCTTTGCAAAAGACCCAGCCGACGTAATGAGGGATCTCTTACGTGCCACTCTTACCGTGACACGGAACCTCGGTTTTTACTTTCTCATCTGAAAGACAGAACACCAGTGTGCCCAGTGCAGGACTCGAAGCCGGGACCCAAGGTCACGAGCCGAGCACCTCATCCACTAGGCCACACTGGCTTTGAAAAAAGGCGTTACTTTTTTACTTTAGATATCCGATCGATTATATATACGTGTATGCACAAATTAATAAAATACATATATATTGACATGTACTTTATTTCAAAATTTGAACCAGATAATATACATTCATGTTACCCAAGTTTAATAGAATAAATTTAAACAACTTCTTCTATTACCAAATGTACTCATAAGTTCATGTAGCAGTCAAGATAAAAGCTTCACATGGTAATTGAAATTAACAGTTAAACGTTCAAATCCTTGCTCTTCACACTATGCTGAAAGGGCTGATGAAATACTGTCCATTGGCATTGCTGTCTGATATAAAAAGGAAAGTGACACAAATTTTCAACTACCTAGTGGAATCAAGGAACAGCAGCGACTAAATGGGAGAAATTTTTAATATATCAAGTTTTTGTCATAACTAACAGGTAAAAAAAAGGTATCGTTACTATTAAATATCGATTTGATTGCCTGGACTTTTCCATTTCTCTGTTGAATACTTGAATTTATCTCGGATCTAGCCCTTTCCAATTTGGAGTAATTGTCGAAACGGTTGCCAGACGTTTCGGCCCTGTCACTTCGGCCTCTGGGCGTTTCGGCACTATGTCATCTCGGCACATAGGTATGTTTAAAACAGTAAAAAATTGTAGCGAAATGTAAATAACCTTGAGGCCAATCTAATTAAAATCGATCTATATTATGCTTCTGTACTTCGTGTCGTATACACACAGTACAGCACACTAAAGTTCGATTTTAATTAGATTGTATTCAGGCAGTTTTTTCTTTTCGCCTCACAAATCGATGTCATATTGGTGTTAATTATTGCGGCAACCTTATACAGTTATATATTATATTTATTAATTAATAATTAATGAACTATATATTTTGAGGACCACACGAATAAAAAGTAAATAGATAAATAAGTAAACGATAAATTAATAAATTCAGGTGTTACCAAAAGACTGTACCAGAGAGTAGTAGGGGGTAATTCTAAGAAGACCCTCTCTTCTACATGCAAAAGTAAAGACCTGGCTACGAGGCTTCACAAAATAGAGGGACAGGCTTGGTGTACTGGCTTAGCGCTTAGCTTGCGGCGCCGAATATCTGGGTTGCTACGGGTTGTTCCACTATGTTTAAGAGGTTGGTTACTCCTGATTCCACGTCCGATGTAACTGAAAAATTGTTGAAATCAATATTGAAGAAGTACCAAACCGTTAATCATTCTCAAAGTCCAAGGACCGATACAAAATCGTGTAAGTTTCAAAAAGGAACTGTTGTGAACCCCGATATACTAAAAAATTCCGAGGTTAGACCAGGTGTCCGGGGAGAGTAAGCGTCACAGCAGTTTTTAAGAAACATGTCAAAATCAAGAGTTTTGGTTTCCTAATTGTACATACGAAAGTACAAACTGGTATACAAAGTCATATTTGGTGTTTACTGAACAGGTCATTTAGTCGCATTCCAGAATATTATCAATCATTCTAGAAAGAGGCACATCATATTTTCGTACAAGATCCCTATAGCGACCGTAGAACTTCCTCAGTGACGATTTCAGACGTTCTTTAACATATCCCTGCATAAGCAACTTAATGGCCAGTCGTTTCGCCCTTGGAATAAAACCGTCGCATAGAGAACAGGCTCTTGCGTACCTTATAAGTCGAGATATAAAAACTCCATAGGCAGGTGAGGACGGGATATTGCTGCAAAAAAACGGAAAATTAATTATTTTGAAGTTAAAATCGTCACGTTTGTCATAAAGAGAGGTGTTAAAATGACCATTATTGTCGAAAGTTAAAAATATATCCAGATACGAAGCAGAATTATTGCTCTCGGTTGTCTCTTTTATCTCAAGTTCATGGGGATAGATTTCATGTATGCAATCCTTAAAGTTGGGATTATTGATTGACAATACGTCGTCTATATATCTATACGTAAAATCAAATTGAGATGCAAGGCTTTTTCTGCCTGTGGAGAGCATGTTTTGAATAAATTCTGCCTCATACGAATATAAGAAAATGTCAGCAAGACGTAAAACACCAATCAACCAACCAACAATCAAAAAATAGAAACGAATTTAGGGGGACTATCGCTTTTGGGGTTTACTTAATTTCTGTCTTCTCCTCCCTCCGAATATATAACACCCTAATTTGGATAATTCCCTGTCACCTCTACTCCAGCCAACAGAGTTTCTGCCTCCCCCTCTTTGCAAAGACAACTGCTACAGCCAAGCTTGGACAATTCGCTGCCGCCTCCACCCCTACATCAAGATTCATTACTGCCGGGTGCATGCTATGTAGGTGACGCGTCGAACGACGATTTTTTTTCCATCGCTACCTATTTATGTTTTTATTACTTTTATGAGAACGAAAGGTATCTTTTGTAGTATTTCGCAAATATAATTAAAAACACATCGATGAAATGATAGAAAGAAAATATAGTAAAATACAAAGAAGTCCCGAAGGGTAAATCATATTTCATAGTCCATAAAATAAAAGGACAATATCGTGTATAGTGTCATATTCAGACAAATGCGAACCCCAATAAAATCGAGGTGAGACCAGGTGCCCGGGAGGAGTAAGCGTCCCCTGGTTTTATGCAGCACCCGTCGCAAAAGTGCTGCAAGAACCTTTCAAGTTGAGGTGGTAAACACATAAATATGCAAGAACACGAAGTCAAATTTTCCCATTCAAGGCAAGAAATGCTGCCTGACTACAATTCCGGTGTCGGAAACGCACGTGAATGGGCAGGTCCCAAAATATCGGTTAACATTCTTGAAAGAGGAATCTGAAATTGCACTAGATCTTTATATCGACCATAGAATTTCCTCAATGATAATTTCAAACGTTTTACAATATATCTTTGTGAGAGTAGTTTCGTGGCAAGCAGCCTCGCTCTCAGGACGAAATTTACGTATTTAGAACATACCCTGGCATAGGCGTATAAGTTAAAAATGAAGACGGCATGTGCGGGAGAGGAAGGTATATTGCTACTCAGAAAAAGGAAGTTGGTAATAATGAAATTAAAATCGTCACGTTTGTCATAGAGAGAGGTTACTAATGAACCATCGTCACTAATTGATAGGAGTATATCGAGGTATGAAGTAGAAAATGCGCTCTCTGTTGTATCTTTTATCTCGAGTTCCTTTGGATATATGATGTTGAGGTGATCCTTAAATACAGGGTTGTTAATCGACAAAACGACATCGATATATCTGTATGTAAAGTTGAACCGAGATGTTAATTGTTTATTGTCTTTAGAGAGCAGAGACTGAATGAATTCTGCGGGCACTTAGTACCCATAGGAATGCCAACGATCTGTTGGAACACTTTCCCACCAAATATCACAAAAATATTATTTAAAAGAAATTTTAACAATTGGATGATCTCTTTTTCCCTATACTTGCTGCTGGAATCAGACTGTTCCTCTACAAAATACGTGTCGTTGTAGCCTAAAACGAGATACTTAAATCTTCGAATTCCCGTTTTGAATAATTGATGTTCTTTAGTTTTTCCTCAGATTATGATAAGGAATGGTTGTATAAAGGGTCGACAAGTCAAGAGATTTGATACTATTGACATTATTAAAAATAGGAGATTTTATATGTTCTAGAAGTTCCTTGGAATTCTTTAGGATCCACATCTGATTGATTCCGCTTCTCGAGTAAGCAATAGAGCAGTATTTCTGAAAACCATATTTGATTTCTTTTAGAATTTTGGTAAGTAACATGGAAAGAGGACTTAGGGGAACACTAGGAAGATCCAGCTATGAATCGATGCTTATAGGGAGTTTTATGCGTCTTTGGAATCCAAAAAAGTTATGGTAGCTCGAGTTCAGATTCATTTGTAGTAATACCGAATGAACTGAGAACTGACTTGTGATTATCCAATACCTCCGAAGGAGACAGATTTGTAACTTTGTAAGTTAGATATCAGGCGTTGAATGAAGACCAAGCTCTTCTATAAGACATATAAAATACAGTTAGGTGCAGTCCTAATGTTACATAAAGTGCACTTCAAGTTAATTTTATGACTGCTTTTCAAGTTTACTTGGCGACAACAGAGTAAACTTGGAATCAAGTTTAGTACTAAACTTGATTCCAAATTTACTCCAAGTGCACTTCAAGATTAGTTTACTTTCTATATATGTATATACCGCTTCATTTCACTTTATATAACCGGACGGAACACACGCCTTTAAATAATAGAGTTGTTTCTCTTAATTAAACATTGGACATGGAAACACATATCGTAAAGTCGTCTCGGATATCAATGTGTATAAGGGAAAGGACCATTTTATTAGGTGGAAGTGGCCATGCGATAGTTGAGATTCGACGTATCTTGATGGAAACAGAAAGTGGACAAGTTTCACGACGAGCGATAAGTGCTTTGATAAATTAACGTTATGTTACCAATTCGATTATAGACACACATAAAATTAAAGGTAAGAAGAGATTATTATCCCGAGAAGCCACTTAAGTTTTACCCTCTTTGCCACGAAACCGAAAATAGAACCAGAGTAGTTTTCGCTACGGAATGTCCCAACAATGGCAACATTTATACACCCTGTCGAAGTGAAACCACAAAATGCCAAATATAAAAAAATAAACAACATATAACAATAATAATTTATCACAAGAAGAAAAATGTAGATGCAGTTAGAAGTATCGAAACTTCCGATAAAATACCATCCGAATGTTCAACAAAAAATCAATAATGTGAAATTGTTAATTGTTCATAAATATTTACTATATTTTTCTGATAAAACATTTTTTATATATATAAAATATGCAATTGTACCTAATAAGACAATTATTTCCATCGTGTTATAAGAAAATGGATAATTGTAATAAATAAACGTGAAAAGTAAACCTGTGTCACGTGATAGTAAACTTGAAGACGGGATTACTTTAAAGTAAACTTGATATCAAGTGCACTTGACTAAACTTTATGACTGGTTTTCAAGACGAAAAACTAAACCTGAAGTGCACTTGAATGTAAGGTTAGGACTGCACCCAACTGTATAATATGCCTCACATATGAATGTGCAATTGTTAGCTGCCTTGTCAGCAGGAACAATAATGAAATTTTCGTGAAGTCGAGAAAGTTCTCTAATGACACTGTAGTCACGAAGTATAGAATAGTGTTTGTTCTTGAAAAACTAACTGTCTTCGAATTCTTTTCTTTAGCAGATTTCTGATCTACTTCAGCCGTTCTGAAAGAGTGTCTAATTCAACATTCTCTCTCTCTCTCTCTCTCTCTCTCTCTCTCTCTCTCTCTCTCTCTCTCTCTCTCTCTCTCTCTTAGACCAATGTCTGACATACTCTTCACATGAGTTCATAATTATATCAAAATTTTGACGCTATGTAAATGACTGTGGCTCTCTATGTTTTGGCCTTTACTTAAAAGATCTCTAAGTTTTTCATTGCGAACAATATTGAGATCTCTTGTCACAACATGACCACATGGATTATTATAATATATTATTATATGGGAAATACAAGGCGACTCCCTCATTTTGTAGTATGGAGCACTATTATCTTTAACAGTCTTATGATTTAAAATGTTACTTAAATTAAGTGCATCAATTCCCTTATTTGCAAAAAAAAAACCACTTTAAGCAAGGGGTGCTTCCCGTTACCATCTACAGGCTTGTCTGAATGAACGACTTGAAATAGTCTGTTACTGGAGATGTCCAAGATAATACCTTGGAGTCGATATTCTGGAGTGCCAGATTCGGTAAAATGTAAGTTTCGCATGGATTCGTACAACTTGGGTAGTTTTTGTAAAGGTGGCGAATAAAGTAAAAAAGAAGTAAAAAAAAAAATAGCGGCCCCAGCTGCCAAAGTAATTTCGCATTGCAAGATGTCCCATTACGTGTTGATAACATCTTCAATTAGTACTAAAATGCCAATCTTAACTTTTTTAAAGTTTATAGAATGACTTCAATTAGAAAACGGGTAATTTATCGACAGGTTATTATCAATATTATTTCGTCATTTAATGTATGCTTTCGGTTTCAGGTAAAAAAAAAGATAGAAGATTTACCGTCTGTGTAAAACTGGATGGAAATCAAATAGCGAACAAAGTTTTGTACACTCAATGATATAAAAGGTGTCTGAAAACCTTTCTGAACACAAACATGTGAATTTAGTCATGCACCATCTTCTCAGCGTCAAGGTTTGAGATTACACTACGCTACACTACAACCTTTATCGCTTCAAATTCAAAAGTCAGGGTGGCGCTGTGAGATTTCATTGGACCGTCGACGGAAAGGACGGTCCATTCAGAAACAAAATAAGTCGTGTTACACACGTGATCGTGTGATAAGTTGGAAATATATAAATCCTGTCCTGTGTTTGCAATGTATGTGACGGGCCTACAGGTTTAAACAAACGTTGTTTGATATTTTTTGTAAAACATTTCACGTGTTTAAGAAAGAAAAAAGAGAAGTTACTGGCTCAGTTATGTGGCAGAAGTCACCATGGAGCTATACAATACATGAACATAAATAATATACTAGAACATATAACACATCACAAAAATATTTGATTGTAGTGCAATTACGGTACCGACTTAGGACGGTCATTTAATTTGACAAAAGCCAAACAAATGGTGTGGTTAACCGGTTTACGGGCCCACCTTCCCACTCACCGTAACAGCAGAACAATCAAAGGACGTACATTTTAATGAACTTTGCAAGGTACTATGTGTGATTCCATGCGATAACAATTGATTTTCTGAATTTGGTTATATGCAAGCTTAACAAATGAGCGTAAATGAACTTTAATTGACTAAAACTAAAATATGCAGTTTAAAAATTTATAGAAGTTTAAATTATGTAAATAAATAGGTCTCTATTTTGCATCTTTTCATAGACATATGTATATATAAGTCTCTGATCTAACCAAACTGTAATCTGAATGGTAACGAGAAGAACAAGCAGTGTTTGTGAAACAGTAATGCCCGCGGCGGCACCAAGGTCCAAAAAGTTATTTTTAGCGTGGAAGTCATTGTATAGGTCAACAGGTCATCCACCTTGGTGTCATTTGAAAGGGCTTCATGCATGTCAAATATGAAGTCTCTATCCATGTTTAGAGTTGGCAAAAGACACACAAACAAACAGGACAAAAACAATATGCCACCGATCTATCGATCCGGGGGCATAAAAATGTCGCGAGATCTTCACACACGGCCTGGTAATTATGCATGATTTATAGATAGTTCGTGAGAAAATTAACGTTGAAGGTGCTATAGACGAAAAAAGGTCGCTTCAATATTGTGTACATTATTTGACTGCTACTGAGTGAATGTTTTCTAAAGTCCATCACCATCAAATGCACGGCTTCTGATCGGAGTTATAGTTTCATAATGATTGGGCAATAAATGAAATGTTTAATGACTCAAATGGTTTGTATTTTGCCTTTTAAATTACCTGAACTACCTTTGTTTGAAAATCGCTGCTAATTTTTCTTCTTTACGAGCTTAATAGTTTGAGGTGAACCAACACTGAGAACAATATGGCGGACATTCTGTTTATCGGGATGCCTGTCGGGAAATGTTACCTACGTGAGAAAGGTATACAGCTGTCAACGGGAGTTTCCAGTCTCTGTGTATGTATGTCTCTGATAAATTAAAGAGAGCTGTCAGTCGCCACAGGGAGCAAAAGAGCAAATTGACATCAAATTTGAGCTAACATATGTCCAACTAATTGCACTAGTATCAAATATATCGTATCATAAATGCACATGCCTTATACACGCTTATTTTAATGCATTTAATCAATATTAATTATATCATTCTTCTGTTACGTTGCTTTTACAGATCCATGAGCGGATATGCGTACGCTTGAATAAAATAATCCTTGTTTCTGTCTATATTCCTGAGGTTAACTCTCCAATCAACAAGGATTTATGGCTTCAAATTTCTTTGAAATCATTTTTACATGCATCCTATCCAATTCATAATCAATTTTTATTACGTATAAAGTGTCGACAGAAATCTTGTCGAAATCGTGACCCCAGAAGGCAGGGTCATATTCAGAGAGTTGCGTGGCAGAAAGAACCCATAACGTTGCAGTGCAAGCTACTGATCGACATGAAGATCTCAATCCTTGTAATCTTACTTCAGGTATTGTGTGTGACCCCTTATAATCTTATTTGTAAACCAGATGAGAACTTATTACTGTATAGATTGAATAATATCTTATTTGCAGCCTCTGTGGAACATGAAGCAAAGCCTGCAGATGGAACCAGAGAGTAACTGCACGTGACAGTTGTGGCCAGTGGTACCATACATCGTGCATGGGAATCTCTACATCTATGTATGACAGACTTTCAGATACTTCTGTATCATGGATATGTACCAACTGTGAGACCCCGAACGACTCGATAATCCTGTATGACACAACCTCATCTGTTTTCACCCTACAACAACGTTATCCCCCAAGAAACAGCAGCAACAGGAACGAAGAAGCTGGATGAGAAACTGAGAGTAATTGTCATCAACTTCCAGAGTACCAGACTTATAATCGCTAATCGACTCAACCCAACCAAATATCAATGGCATGGAGACATGGCTAAGACCTGATGTGAATTCATGAAAGGTCATCCATATGAAGTGTTCAGAGGAGACAGGCGAGACGATTCCCATGATGGAGTATTGATAGAACCATAACGTTCGATGGTGAGCTTTACAGCCCTGATTAGAGAAACCTGTGAATTCATCAGCGTCAAAGAGAAGCTTGATATCAGCAGCCTACAGACCATCAAACAGAACAGATGAGGAGTATACCCAGGCGCTAGTTACAGACATCACAGCAGTCAGATCTGACCACAAATCAGCCTATTTTCTACTAGGAGGAGATTTATACCCACCTAACATCGACTGGGAATATGGAATCATCAGTGGACGAAATGTCCGGAGACAGGTGAATGATGCATATCTCAACCTACGAGATGATTTAGTCTTAGAGCAAGTAGTGACCTTCCCCACCAGAGGCAGCAATATCCTTGACCTTCTCCTCACATCACGCCTATCCTTGCTCGACAGATGCAAAGCTCTACCAGCAGTCGAGAAAATAGACTATGATATCGTGATGATAGATCTCTCTCTCTCTCTCTCTCTCTCTCTCTCTCTCTCTCTCTCTCTTTGTATATACCATCAGCAGTCATGCCTTCGAAAGATTCTACTATGGGACAAAGCAAATAGAGAGGTGGTCAGTCAGCTTATAAGAACAGCAGTTAACATCATTATGACGAAAGAATACACAACAGCCAACGACATATGTATTGACTTCAGTGGATCGATCCATATCAGCTGTAAGAGAAAAATGTCATTCCCATCAAGATCAACATGGGCCAATGTTCAAATCCGTGGATGACAACAAAGTTCAAACGCCTATTTCGTCCACAGGCACTGCGTCACATGAAGAGTGCCTTTTAACTAGCCAACTCCCCTATATCGTCTCGTTCCCCTAAGGCAACAAATGACAGCCAAAATGCGACCGCTTGAACCAGTATTATCGACTGAAAATAAAGCACCATCATGTAAAACAAAGTCTGTATTTTTTATATCTGTCCTCAAATTTCATTTAAGCATGTTTAAAGTGCCAACAAAGGCAAATTCGAACAGCACAACTTACGGACAGCTTATTTGCCATGTTGCTTATTTTTACAAAATCGGGTGACAAGATTGGCAAGATCGCGATAAAAAGGAATATTAAAGTCACAAAATGGAATAAATATTTAATGTTTTTGTTTGTAGTCATAAAATAGATGTGATCTACATTGAACTGCCGTTCGGAATCTCTCGAGAGTTATCCAAGCAAACACGATTAATTCTTATTGTGTAAATGAACCTGTAACAGATTGCTGGAGAGCAAACTGTCCGCGAGTTGTGCCGTTCGCATTTTCGGTTTTTGTTTGACATTGCTTTACATGCTGGTGCTTTATTTTCCTCTGATTATCATCGGAACTTGTAGGAAATACTGGTTCAAGCGGGCGCCTTCTGACTGTCATGTCGTACCTTAAGAGAAAGGGTACGAGGCCATGTAGGGGATCTGGATAGTTAAAAGACACTCTTCACGTGACACAGTGCCTGTGCTACGTCAATGCTAGAAAGCCATAGCTTCTTCGTAGTACGTTGGAGGAAGAAATATTTCACATAATTGTTGTCCATGGCCCAAGGGTGTGTCATGACCTTGAACCAAGGTCATATCCTCAAGGTCAGAATGCACATATACCAGATTTCTCAGTTTTCATGATTATACCTCAAAATGTTCAAGTTGGACATCCATTACACTTATACCAGTGATGTATCTTGGGATGAATGCATATTTCAACTTTGTTGCCGCGGGTGGTATTTGTCCGTTAGGACAGCTCTAGTTTTGTTGGCTTTATGATTATTTTATTATTTAATTATATGTTTAAGAATTTGTCGTATTTTATGATACCGGGAATGTTTAAAATGGTCATTACTGAATATTAATTAATACTTTTTGTTATACAGATTGCAGCCATGCAGTTGTTTGTACGTGGCAGCCAGATTCATACTGTACAGAATACTTGGTCAGAGACGGTTGCTGATGTCAAGGTACATTGCAATTATATACATTGCATGTTAAAATAAAAGACTAACTGTTACTTTTTGGGGGGAACACCTAAGTGAAAATTTCCTAGATTTTACTTGTAGAATAAAGTGAAATGATTAATAGAATCTACCGCTATTGTCCGGTGGTGACAGAGAAGTCAACCAACCCTCGTGTCAAATTAGCTTAGTCCATGCCGAGGCAAGCCTCGGCATGGACTAAGCTAATTTTACACGAGGGTTAGTTGATTTCTCTCTCACCACCGGACAATAGCGGTAGATTATTTTTCTCCCATTCAATAATTTGCCCCTAAATTTTCATTTTCCGTTCCGCTTTGTTGGAAAAACTAGGTTGCTTGACGTTGACGTATGTCGTGTTTGCTTATGACATCGTGATAACATTGAGCGCGTAATAGGCCGTGTAGCTTATCTTCCCCCCCCCCCCCCCCCCCCCCCCCTGTGGGAGACAGGCTGATCATTTTGCAGTAAATATGAGATTAACTCTGTAAATATGGGAGATTTTAATTCAGGAATAAGTTGTATTATATTGCGAAGAAGATGAATGCGTCAGGGAAAAAAATTAAAAGTATTATAATAGTTGTAAATTATGATTTACACATTTCAGAATTGAAATATAAACTGAATGGTACTTACTGGTATACAATAAAACACTTATAATTATGCATTATTATTTCATTAATGGATAATGTTAATTGGTGAGGTCCTTGAGCCAAGTTATTTTGATTCCAGTGGCTTAAAACATAAATATAAAAAAGGAGGAGATGAGGCTCCAAATCAAATGTTACAAACATACTTTAGATCTACCATTTGATAGACTGAAATAATACGTATAATGTATTTCAACTAAATTCAGGCCAAACACGGCCAAATGCTCCTGCCTATGTAGTTATTTAAATGATCAAACATCCGCTATTAAAGAAATTGTTAGAAAATATCAAAAGATTTATTGATGGACGATATTCCATTTCTTTCTGTCGGTTAATAACACTTATCACTGTAGACTATGGTATATGATATTAGTTTCTCGTTCGAACGAGAAAATTTTCTCGTTCGAACGAGAAAAAAAAATCTCGTTCGAACTAGAAAAAAAATCTCGTTCAAACGAGAATTTTTCTCGTTCGAACGAGATAAAAAAAATTTTTTTCTTCTTTAAAATGGCACGAAAACGGCTTCGTATATTACCAAAGTAACATATCGATTACTAACTCACAGCTAGAGATGCCGGATCACCTGGGAGTGAGATAGCAATGTGTCCAGGCTAGTGTGTTATCATGAAATCTACAAATATAGCCTTCTTGATTATGTCATTCCAGGATTAGATTTATTACTGATTTAGTGATCATATTAATGCAACTAAACGTATTATGATCATTAGATAAAATTCAATTACCCCCAAAAATAACTTAAATCACTATTCATTATAATCAGTATACATAGATGTATATTGTGTATTTGCAAAAGATATTTTGATATATTTATACATGTAATGTCAGTGTTATACAAATATTCAATTGACTCAACATAAGTTTACTCCTTTCGTAGAATTTCACACTGGGGAAGGAGGGATATGAATTAGATAAACAGAAGATTTTTATGGGAGGTAAACCCCTCCAGGATGACATGAGCCTGTCCGGTTTTAAAAATCTCTCCACATTAGATGTTGATCTACGCATGCGCGGAGGTGAGTTGTCTACCTGTTCTACTGCAAGTCGTGTGAAACGTAAAACATCAATCAAAGTTTATAATCAATTGTAAGCATGTAATTGTGATTCAACCAAGTTCTAACAAGAAGATTGTCATTAGTGTCACTCATGATTCAGTAGTGAAGCAAATAATAAAACCAGTTTTTCTGGGGGTTTTTTTCAAATCAAGTCTGTTATAATTAAAGGACCCTTTCCAATGGATATTTCATTGATTTTTCCCAAACTTTGTCTAAATTTCCCCAAACATTGATGTTGTAGCATCATGCAAATGGGACAAAAAATTCCCAAATGAAAAGGTACAGGCACCTTGGAAAAAAAAAAAAAAAAAACCCCCCCCCCCCCCCCCAAAAAAAAAAAAAAACACCGAAAACTAGTGCTCAGCAACTTTTAACTTTTTGTTGGGGATAAATAAAATTAAAATATTCTCTGAAGAAAAAGAAAATTGATAAAGTAATCATATCTATGTTATTCTAACAGGAAAAGTCAACGGTTCGCTTGCTCGTGCTAGAAAAGTAAAGAGACAGGCTCCTAAGGTAATTATTATTGTCTCATCAACAGCTAATTAGTAACTGATCAGGGATTTTTTTTTGGGGGGGGGGGGGGGGTGGGTGGGGGGTTTTTTTTTTGTTTTGTTTTGGTTTTTTTTTTTTTTTTTTTTTGGATGATGCATGATTTGTAGTTTGTTTAAAGTGAAATTCACACAACACATCTGATACATCATACAGTCCTAGGATGTGCATTATAATTGGGTATGTAAAGTTATCAGGTAAAATTGCTTTGGGTCCATGTCAATAATCCAATCAATGTCATTGTCAAAGATACCTGTACTGCTGTAGATTTAAATACACAGATTTAATCAGGTAAAAGTTATCAACATATTACATCTGGGTCCGGCGCCATAAACTGAGAATATACTTAAGTCAAAAATTCATATTCTTCTGTTCATCAATGAATTACTAACTGGGATTTAGATTTTTTTTTAGTTTTATTCTACTGATAAATAGAATTAAACCATTCTACATTAAAATTTATTTGAACGTTTGATAACGGAATAAATTAAAATGAAATTTTTGAATTAAGTATATTCTCAGTTTTTGGCGCCGGACCCTAGTAACAAAGCATACTATTTATTATGATCAGAAGAATGTATTTATTACATATTTAGCTGGAGTTTTGTTTTGTTTTTATTCTTATTTTTTGTCTTTCGGTTTTTTTTTCTTCAAACATACAATGTACTACTGTGTAGATAGGAGGGTGCAACTTCTGATACATGTATTACCCACATAAGCAGAGAAAAATGTATAAAGTGGAGATTGATTCAGTGTTGATGTGTGGCTATGAGAGAATATTTTGATGCACTATACATAGAATGTATCATTACAAATATGATATATAATGCACGGATGTCATAGAATGTAAGGGGCAGGCTTGGTGTAGTGGTTAAGCGCTTGGCGTGCGGCGCCGACGATCCGGGTTCGATTCCCGGGTTGCGTCACTATGTTTAAGAGGTTGGTAACCTCCTGCTTCCATGTCGCGATATAACTGAAATATTGTTGAAAGCGACGTAAAACACCAATCAACCAACCATAGAATGTATCATTACAAATATGATATATAATGCACGGATGTCATAGAATGTATTATTACAAATATGACATATAATGCTTTTTTTGTTTGTTTGTTTGATTATTGTTTTACGTCACTCCACGATTATTTCACGTATATGGTGACGGCATCTGCCTGATGCATTGCATACAAATTTAGACCTTTGCAACGGACCCACCCGAAGCAGTGAGGGATCTTTTACGTGCCACGCCTACCGTGACACGGGACCTCGGTTTTTACTGTCTCATCCGAAAGACAGAACACCGGTGTGCCCCGGGCGGGAGTCGAACCCGCGACCTCTCGATCACGAGCCGAGCACCTTATCCACTAGGCCACACCGGCTTGACATATAATGCACAGATGTCATAGAAATTATCATTACAAATATGATATATAATGCACAGATGTCATAGAATGTATCATCACAAATACAATTCACGGATGCCATAGAATGTATCATTACAAATATGATATATAATGCACGGATGTCATAGAATGTATCATCACAAATACAATTCACGGATGTCATAGAATGTATCATTACAAATATGATATATAATGCACGGATGTCATAGAATGTATTTTTACAAATATGACATATATTGCACGAATGTCATAGAATGTATCATTACAAATATGATATATAATGCACGGATGTCATAGAATGTATCATCACAAATACAATTCACGGATGTCAAAGAATGTATCATTACAAATATGATATATAATACAGGGATGTCATAGAATGTATCATTGCAAATATGATATATAATGCAGGGATGTCATAGAATGTATCAATACAAATATGATATATAATGCACATATGTCATAGAATGTATCTTTACAAATATGATATATAATGCACGGATGTCATAGAATGTATCATTACAAATATAATTCACGGATGTCATAGAATGTATCATTACAAATATGACATATAATGCACGGATGTCATAGAATGTATCATTACAAATATGATATATAATGCACGGATGTCATAGAATGTATCATTACAAATATAATTCACGGATGTCATAGAATGTATCATTACAAATATGACATATAATGCACGGATGTCATAGAATGTATCATTACAAATATGATATATAATGCACGGATGTCATAGAATGTATCATTACAAATATAATTCACGGATGTCATAGAATGTATCATTACAAATATGACATATAATGCACGGATGTCATAGAATGTATCATTACAAATATGATATATAATGCACGGATGTCATAGAATGTATCATTACAAATATAATTCACGGATGTCATAGAATGTATCATTACAAATATGACATATAATGCACGGATGTCATAGAATGTATCATTACAAATATGACATATAATTCACGGATGTCATAGAATGTATCATTACAAATATGATATATAATGCACGGATGTCATAGAATGTATCATTACAAATATGATATAAAATGCACGGATGTCATAGAATGTATCATTACAAATATAATTCACGGATGTCATAGAATGTATCATTACAAATATGATATATAATACAGGGATGTCATAGAATGTATCATTACAAATATGATATATAATGCAGGGATGTCATTAGAAGCCACCAACTAGCGAAAATCGACGATAATTCTAGCTGTCACCACCGATTACTTTTTTTTTTCTTACAAAAATATTACAGTAATTGGAGAAAATTATTTCAAAGTCGGAAATTACCGTATGTCTGAGTCCTTGACCAATACATGTATTTTAAGTCACATAGTAATCTAAGAGATTTCTCATGGTAACGGCATGTTCAATACAGTTCGCCAACTAACAATGTCATATACACTGTACTTACTGGAAATTCCCCAAAGCTATTTTTACTAAAATTAGACCCTTTCACGTTAACCTGCGGACCTAATGTTTTGGTGGGCGGATGTATTTGGAGATATCCATTCTAACATTGTGTAGTGGACGAGTATAGTGAGCTGGCACTCATAGGTCTCCGTATATAGTCCCGCCCACCAAAACAGTAGGTCCGCAGGTTCACACTTAGTATAGACATTTTAAAGATAATTGCAGTCTTACAATTCGTATATGAACAGTAGCTTTTTCGGATGGTTAGTAAAAAACATACAAAGCTTGAACATATAGAACATTCCTCTGCAATTGTAGGAGATCATTTTTCTTTCAGGTTTGAAGTTTACCGCCCGGAAGGGCTTATTGCGCATACGCGCAGTTATCGTGAAAAGATCAATAAAGTTATAATGACTTTGTCAAGTTATAATGACTTTGTCAAGTTATAATGACTTTGTCAAGTTATAATGACTTTGTCAAGTTATGATGCCATAGCCTTTGTGATGGATAATATTTATACATATGCAATTTTAATCCAATATCAATATTAAGTGCACTACACTGTGTAGTGCCGCAGTGTATATTAGTAGCTAGATATGTATTTAATGATCAGCATGTTTATGTTAGTAGATCGCTAAATTTCTTCGCGTCTTTTTTAAAATTTTATACCAACATTGTTCACTGCTCCGTTTTTCAAGTAACTTGTATTTTGAATTCCAGTGAAGAAATAAAATCTTAAATCATAAATGTAGTCAACAATTTTATGCCTATATAAATCAGTCACAATTTAATCAAAACTAGTAAAACAACATTATTTCAAAATATGGGTAAAATAGTACAAAACATAGTTTTCAACTTATGAAATTAAATGCCAGGAAATGGCTAGAATGCAGGGTTTTATAACATTTACTGCGGTTGATTGATTGATTGACTGATTTTTGTTTAACGTCACACCACGAATATTTCACGTACATGGTGACGGCATCTGCCTGATGCGGAGCATACAAATTTTGACCTTTGCAACGGACCCACCCGAAGCAGTGAGGGATCTTTAACGTAACATGCATACCACGACACGGGGCTTCGGTTTTTACTGTCTCATCCGAAAAGACAGGACACCGGCATGACCAGAGTGGGACTCGAACCCCGGCCTCCCGATCAGGAGGCGAGGGCGATACCACTAGGCCACGCCGGCTTCCATTTACTCCGGAGCCTCTAAGGTACCAGACCACCTGCCGCTTTGCGAAGTGACAGATTTCTCCCTTAACTTTTCGTATTTCTCCTATTACTTCTAATGACATCTTAATGACATCCCTGTAATGTATGGGATGATTTGTCTGCCCTTGAAAAGAACTCTCCAGGTTTCTGCATATTATGATGATATATAAAAATGTGACAGCCCCCTCGAGCGACCATGCCTCATCATGGTCAAATGGCCTTACAAACATGAAAAATAGTTTGAACTGAGTACATGTAGTTTCACAGCTTTTCAATTTCCTGAAACAAGAGCAGATAACTGGCAATACTAAACTGGCCTAAAGTTAAAAGTTGAGAAAACCCGCCCACAAATGACCTTTGAATATAGGTTGAGTTTAATTAATCGTTTCTGAAGCTACATGTATTGCCATTTCGTATGCAGTCTATTTATAATAAAGTTCACTAGTAGGCCTTACATACAAGTTCTATTTATATAGGTTGATACACAGGAAAAGTCGGAGACGGGCAGAGCCAACCGCCGTATGCAGTACAATAGGATATTCGGTGTTGTAGCCTCAACCTTTGGACGAAAGAATTAAGGGAACCAATGTTAACTCATAAACTAACTTTTGTTCTGTTGAGAGTATTTCTTCACTAATAAATAATGATAATTAAAAAAATACAGAATATTCAGGTGTACTCTCTCTCTCTCTCTCTCTCTCTCTCTCTCTCTCTCTCTCTCTCTCTCTACAAAGAAAGCATTATTATGTGACGGGAAACATGTACTCTAAAATGGTGTATCATTTTGTTATACAGTAAAACTGAAACTTTGTTTGTTGTAATGTTGACCATCTCATATAGCCCCGACAACTAATTAACAACAGGGAAATTTCAAAACTGGAATCTACTTAAACTCAGAATGATTTTTAAGTTCTCTTGCTCTCTGATTTATCAAAGTGTAATTTTCCTTTCTTTGTCAACAAAGCCTATTAAGCTTGCCTGAATGAACGTGAAGTGTCATTACCAGTCTAGTATACACAGGCGTATTATTGTTGGTTTATGTCATAATTGATTTATTTCCCCTCTGTCGTGAAGCAGGTAGAGAAGTGGTTAAGCGCTTGGCTTGCAGTGCCGACGGTCCGGGTTCGTTCCCAGATTGCGTCACTACGTTTAAGAGGATGGTTACCTCCTGCTTCTATGTCGCGATGTGACTGAAAAAAAAATTGTTGACAGCGACGTAAAACACCAATCATCCAACTCCTTTTGTGGTAGTATGCAGAGTTATGTGGTGAAGAAAGCCACTGACCTCTAGTGGTGGCCACTGTGCTTAATGATGGAGATATCTACTGACCTTCAGCAAGTACATTGGCACACTTTCCAACTTATCAATACTATGGATCAAAACCAGAACCATTGTACATTTAAACCTATGGCGAGTTCCTGCAAGGCACTTTAGCTCCCTCAGTCATTGGTTCTTTTGATGTTCATTATCACGTCGAGATTATTTTACTTGCATGTATATCTACAACATCTACCTGAGGCATCATGCAGAAAGTTGAACCTTACCGAACCTAAGAGGGATCTTTTACATGCCTGACTCAACCCTGATACAGAACTTTCGTGCAAAAGGCGAACCAAGGTGAGCTTCCCATGACTAGAATCATTTAAGAACATCTGTCTTCTTGCAGCATGATACACAATGCTCCCGCAGTAAATGAAATCCTTAATATAAATGAAAAAGTATTATGAAAGCTTACACTGGTTATTTTTATTTTCAATAGCTACAAATATGTACGTTTTAAGCCAAAAGGCAAAAGTCTCCAGTATACGTCACTACCCAGATAGCATGGGTACGTTGGCCCAACAATGACACTTGCGTTGGCCCAACGTTGGCATATGACGTTGGCCCAACGTAATCTTGCTCATCGGCGCAACGTTGGCCCAACGTGTTGGCCCAACGTTGGGCCAACTGTGGAAATTGATTCACCGACGTTGGCCTAACGTTGGTCCAACAAAGAGATGCTAATCATATCCTTTACCGATGTTGGCCCAACGTTGGTCCAACAAACAGATCCGGCCATATTATAATTACTACAGACGTTGGATCATTGTTGGCCCAACAAAGTTACCCCAACTAAAATGTACGTTGGCCGTGCATTGGCCAAACAAAGATTTATCTCATCCGTTGTTTTGCTCAGGTCAAATGCTAAACTGGCTTAACGATCCTGTTCACAAAATTATCTAAATTAAACATGAAGATATATTGTGAAATATTACAACAAAATGTTTGTTAACTGAATTTCTTTGGAAGGAAGACCGTATTGCTGTATTTGATACGTGGGTTTCTTGCTTATGCATGTAGATCTTCACTGGTCGAGAAGGTATATCCGGTAAATCTGGACGGTTCGTAAAAATTATATTAAATGAACAAATTTAATTGTTCAGATATACCGCATGTCTAGATTTTACCGTCCGGACCAGTAAATATTTCTAATGAATTTTAGCAGAATGAAATGTAATATATCACGACATATGACTTTTAGGAATAACATGTTTTTATTTACTAGATTCTAAAGTTTTGATGAACAAGATATTTCTATACATTGACATATTGAACATGACTAAAAACTGAAACTACCAAATTAAGATCAACTCCTCAAAATGTGTGTTACTGTTTTGAAAAATACATCTTGAAAATTGGAATAAGGGTTACACTGTATATTTCTGTAATGTTAAGAATATTGAAATATTGAAATACTTACGAACTTAGTGCTTTTAGAAAAAATATTATTTCCAATTTTTTATGCTCCCTGAAAAATTTCGGGGGAGAATATAGTCGCTGTCGTGTCCGTGTGTCTGTCCGTCTGTTCGTCTGTAGTCCGTATATCTCGTATGCCTTTCATCAAAATTTGATCATACTTCACCAAAATGTTATTTAGGTTAAGGTCATTCGGACAAAGGTCCCTCAAGGTCATTTCTGAAAGGTCAAGGTCACTGATTCACTATGATTTAAAATACAATGAGGTATTTATATCTCCAACACCTTTCATCAGAATTTAATCATACTTCATCAAAATAGTAGTTAGGTGAAGGGCTTTTTGGACAAAGGTCACTCAAAGTCATTCTGAAAGGTCAAGATCATTTATCAACTACGACTTAAAATACCATGAAGTAACTATATCTCACACACTTCTCATCAGAATTTGATCATCCTTAACCAAAATGTTATTTAGATTAAGGGCTTTTGGACAAGGGTCACTCAAGGTCATTTCTGAAAGGTCAAGGTCACTTACTACCTATGACTTAAAATAATCTCCTATACTTTTCTTCAGAATTTGATCATACTTCACCAAAATGTTATTTAGGTTAAGGGCTTATGGAAAAAGGTTACTCAAGGTCATTTCTGAAAGGCCAAGGCCACGATAAAAAGGTTTATTTCGAAACTAATCCAGGTCAAGCTTATTCATTTTAGTTTAAGATACTGTAAGGTAGCGGCATACCACGCTACTTACGAATTGTTTTTAAGAAACATCACCAATGGATCCACCAAGGAACATTATATCTTGGACGATTTTTCCTGTGAATGATTCAATTACAGACACTAAAGTTCACGCTTGTTTATCTTAAAGACTTGTAATTATCATAATTGAATTGGTCAGTTAATGGCTAGTCTATCTTGTTTGTTTATCTTAAAGTCTTAGGAATCTGTGAACTAATGGCTTCGTGGGGTACGTGGTAAATTAGTATAATTAAAATATTCATTATTGGACTGGTCAATTTTACGGTTAATCTATTTTCCTTGTGGAATCATAATTAGACTGGTCAATTTACGGCTAATCTATTTTCCTTGTGGAAATGGATAGTGTTTTAATATATAAAGTAATTGGGGAGTTTAATAAGTTAGACCTCGGAAATACTTGATAGAGTTCAGACCTCGGAAATACTTGATAGAATTCAGACCTATTTGATTTAGAAAGAACTTGAAAGTACTATATTGTGAAATATAACATTGTGATCATCGTAACTGCTGGGTCTCCCCCTTTTCCACGTCGCACGAAGCCAACTTGCTATCTTGTACATTGCTGTAGAGATTTTATTAAAAGTATTAACTTTCTTACTGACTTATAATTTTGTCGCATAACACAACGCACCTTGAGGAATCAAACTCACACCACCCCAACGCGAAGTACTACCCTACAATACTCTGATCGCTTGTTGTTCTACAGTTGACTCAATTGGATATCCATATGATACATTGCGATTTGAAATCGTCGTCAATTAATATAATTATTTCCTATTTAATGAGTCATTCATTTCCTTCATTATTGCTGTGCTTCTTGGAGCATCCATCAGTTTTATTGATTTTTTGTATATGAACTGGGTCATCAGTTTCCTGCATTATAAGTATAACTACCATTCGGGGAGCTTCCATCAGTTTTACTGATACTCTTGTTTTAAATATTTCAATAAGTGTCGTTTATTCTCCTCTTTAAACAGCAAATAGATACTTTTATATTTCTTGAGAGATTGGGAAATACATGCATATCTTATAAACAGAGCTTCTTAATCTAAAAGATGTATAGAGCTGTAAAAATACAATATACATGTACAATGAAAGACAATTTTGAAATCGTGAACTACATGTAAACTTACAATCGATGTCATTCTAAAAGAGCAGCATTAATTTTTTTTTCTTGTATTGACCATTGATTCAAATGTTGGGCAATAAACATTTGATTTCCCTTTCCACAAGATTTCACTTATACCACAAAATGAAGACAGGAGGTCGGAAGCCTGTAGTAGCATAATCTGGTAAATGAACATGGACCACCTATACCAAAAGCCGAGTTGAACCACTTCACTAAGTCAGTGTTACAAAGAAACTTTAGCATTATGCTCACAGATGCAGGTATATCAATATCATTAGTCTGAGTGACAAGCTGTTTTGATAGTAACATGATGGGCCTACCTGTCTTTTCCCTAGTAATATGATGGGCCTCCCTGTCTTTTCTGATCTATAGTAACATGATGGGCCACCCTGTCTTTTCTGATCTATAGTAACATGATGGGCTTACCTGTCTTTTCTGATCTATAGCAACATGATGGCCCTAACTGTATTTTCTGATCTATTAACATGATGGGCCTACCTGTCTTTTCTGATCTAGTAACATGATGGGCCTACCTGTCTTTTCTGATCTAGTAACATGATGGGCCTACCTGTCTTTTCTGATCTATGGTAACATGATGGCCCTACCTGTCTTTTCTGATCTATAGTAACATGATGAGCCTACCTGTCTTTTCTGATCTATAGTAACATGATGGCCCTACCTGTATTTTCTGATCTAGTAACATGATGGCCCTACCTGTCTTTTCTGATCTAGTAACATGATGGGCCTACCTGTATTTTCTGATCTAGTAACATGATGGGCCTAATAATAATAGTTCTTTATTTTTAGAAGGTAACTCAGTTTACACTATTCTTCCCTGAGGCTTTCTTTTAAACAATACATAGATATATATATGCAAAATAGTAAACATAGAAACAGAAACATTTATACACAGAAATGATATAACTCTCTAGTATAAGAATATTGTATCTATTTGCGCTTATACATATACACATACATACATATACATACATATATGCATATACATACACACACATATACATACATACATACATACATACATACATACATACATACATACATACATACATACATACATACATACATACATACATACATACATACATACATACATACATACATACATACATACACATATACATACATACACACATATATACGTCATCATCGTTTTGATATAATAAAGTTAAAGAGAGCATTCTTAAATATTGACAGACTACTGGCTCTCCTAATGTGGAGGGGTAGATTATTCCAAATTGCACTCGTGTGTATTGAAATGTTCCCTTGAATAATTCATTATTATGGTGCGGGA
Organism: Pteria penguin; assembly: GCA_035048485.1. Taxonomy (NCBI): domain Eukaryota; kingdom Metazoa; phylum Mollusca; class Bivalvia; order Pterioida; family Pteriidae; genus Pteria; species Pteria penguin. The sequence continues at coordinate 50,510,675 of CM068587.1, read as the reverse complement.
TACACAAATCACGATTACCAATAGATCGAAGGTTATAAACGGATGATGATTGGAAAATAAACATATCAGAAATATAATTAGGACAGAGACCATAAAGAGATTTATACAGGAGTATGCCCTTATTATAATCAATCCTCCCGTAAATAGTTAGCCATCCTAATTTTACAAATAAAGGTTCAGGTGGCGAGTCGTGTGGTTCATCTAAAATAACACGAGCGGCACATTTTTGAAGTTTGTGTATTCTGTCTACGTGAGTTTTGGCGGCGTTTCCGTAAATTGTAAGACAATAGTCTATGGAAGGTAATATATAGGCATTATAGTATAGTTTTCGATAGAAAAGTGGAAGATGTCTTTTTATTTTCCTAAGAAGGGCAATTTTGCTAGACACTGAACGACAAACATCATTAATGTGTTTGTTAAACTGTAAAGAAGAGTCTATACGCAAGCCTAGAAGTTTATCGTTTTTGACGTTATCTAGCGTATGGTTACTGATCGTTAATGAGAGATCTTTTCGTGGTAATTTTGCTAATTTTTGAGTTGTACCTAACAACATACATTTGGTTTTGGTCTCATTTATTACCATATCGTTACCTTTACACCAGTTTGCAACATTTGAAATATCATTATTAAGGGTACTTTCAAAAGATGATAACGATGGCGCAGATTTGTGTAAAGTTGCATCATCAGCAAAAAGATCAAGTTTTGATGATTTTATATGAAGTGGTAGGTCGTTAATATAAATAAGAAAAAGTATGGGCCCTAGGACAGAACCTTGTGGAACGCCACAAGAGAGTACAGAGTAGGAAGAGTAACTGCTACCTATATGAACAGTTTGAACTCGATCAAGAATAAATGACCGAAACCAGCTAATGGCGTTATTGTCAAAGTTGTAGCATTTTAACTTTTCTATTAGAATATTATGATTGACCAAGTCGAATGCTTTGTATAAATCCAACAGAGTGACCCCTGTTAGATTTCACTTAACCAAGTAGCCTATCGGTTAACTTTGTGAGTGCAGTCTGGCAGGAATGAAATTTGCGAAATCCTGATTGTTCATTGTGTAAAAGGTCATTTTCTTGTAGGTATTCATAAATTTGGTAGGCTACATGGCGTTCGAATAGTTTTGATAAAGTAGGCAAAATAGAAATAGGTCTATAGTTTGCAGCGTTTGATTTATCTCCCTTTTTAAAAATTGGTGTAATTTTTGCGATTTTGAGTTCGTTTGGAAAGATTCCGTCTGTAATACTTTTATTTATAAGATATGCAATGGGTTTAGATACGATATGTGCTGTCAGTTTGAGAAGTCTGGGGCCTAATGTATCTATACCGGATGATTTAATCCTCTTAACATGGTATATACGTCCGTCTCGTCTATTGTTCTAATTTTAAACTCTCGGTCTAGCTCTAGTTTAGAGGCTGTGTACGTCCTAAGTATGTTCATTGTTTGTTCATATTCAGAATGTTGTGCATGTAAGGTATCAGATATTTTAGAGAAATGATCATTAAATGTGTCTACTATATCATTTACATCGCTACATGATTTTCCATTGTGACTTAAAACATTAGGAATAGTAATGCCACTTTTTGGATTAAATTCTTTTAAATATTTCCAAATATCGCTTGAATTATTATTTTCTTCAATTGCTGTTTTATAATACCTGTCTTTTCTCTAGTAACATGATGGGCCTCCCTGTCTTTTCTGATCTATAATAACATGATGGCCCTACCTGTCCTTTCTCATCTATAGTAACATGATGGGCCTACCTGCCTTTTCTGCACTAGTAACATGATCGCCCTACCTGTCTTTTCTTTTCTACAGTAACATGATAGCCCGACCTGTCTTTTCTGATCTATAGTAACATTATGGTCCTACCTGTCTTTTCTTATCTATAGTAACATAATGGCCCTACCTGTCTTTTCTGGACTATAGTAATATTATGGTCCTACCTGTCTTTTCTTATCTATAGTAACATTATGGTCCTACCTGTCTTTTCTGATCTATAGTAACATTATGGTCCTACCTGTCTTTTCTTATCTATAGTAACATGATGGCCCTACCAGTCTTTTCTGATGTATAGTAACATGATGGCCCTACCTGTCTTTTCTGATCTATAGTAACATGATGGCACTACCTGTATCTTCTGAGCTAGTAACATGATGGCCCTACCTGTCTTTTCTGATCTATAGTAACATGATGGCACTACCTGTATCTTCTGATCTAGTTACATGATGACCCTACCTGTCTTTTCTGATCTATAGTAACATGATAGCCCTACCTGTCTTTTCTGATCTATAGTAACATGATGGCCCTACCTGTCTTTTCTGAGCTAGTAACATGATGGCCCTACCTGTCTTTTCTGATCTGTAGTAACATGATGGCACTACCTGTATCTTCTGATCTAGTTACATGATGGCCCTACCTGTCTTTTCTGATCTATAGTAACATGATAGCCCTACCTGTCTTTTCTGAGCTAGTAACATGATGGCCCTACCTGTCTATTCTAATCTATAGTAACATGATGGCCTATCTGTATTTTCTGAGCTAGTAACATGATGGCCCTACCTGTCTTTTCTGATCTATAGTAACATGATGGCCATACCTCTCTTTTCTGGTCTATAGTAACATGATGGCCCTACCTGGGTTTTCTGATCTAGTAACTTGATAGGCCTATCTGTATTTTCTGATCTAATAGCATGATGCGCCTCCCTGTCTTTTCTGATCTATAGTAACATGATGGCCCTACCTGTCTTTTTTGATCTAGTAACATGATAGGCCTACCTGGGTTTTTTCTGATTTAGTAACATGATTGGCCTACCTGTCTTTTCTCTAGAAACATGATGGGCCTCCCTGTCTTTTCTTATCTATAGTAACATGATGGCCCTACCTGTCTATTCTGATCTATAGTAACATGATGGCCCTACCTGTCTTTTCTGACCTAGTAACATGATCGCCCTACCTGTCTTTTCTTATCTACAGTAGTATGATGGCCCTACCTGTATTTTCTTATCTATAGTAACATTATGGTCCTACCTGTATTTTCTGATCTAGTAACATGATGACCCTACCTGTCTTTTCTGATCTATAGTAACATGATGGCCTATCCTGTCTTTTCTGATCTAGTAACATGATGAGCCTACCTGTCTTTTCTGATCTATAGTAACATGATGGCCCTACCTGTCTTTTCTGATCTATGGTAACATGATGGCCCTACCTGTCTTTTCTGATCTATAGTAACATGATGAGCCTACCTGTCTTTTCTGATCTATAGTAACATGATGAACCTACCTGTCTTTTCTGATCTATGGTAACATGATGGCCCTACCTGTCTTTTCTTATCTATAGTAACATGATGGCCCTACCTGCATTTTCTGGACTATAGTAATATTATGGTCCTACCTGTCTTTTCTGATCTATAGTGACATGATAGCCCTACCTGTCTTTTCTGAGCTAGTAACATGATGGCCCTACCTGTCTATTCTAATCTATAGTAACATGATGGCCTATCTGTATTTTCTGAGCTAGTAACATGATGGCCCTACCTGTCTTTTCTGATCTATAGTAACATGATGGCCCTACCTCTCTTTTCTGGTCTATGGTAACATGATGGCCCTACCTGGGTTTTCTGATCTAGTAACTTGATAGGCCTATCTGTATTTTCTGATCTAATAACATGATGCGCCTCCCTGTCTTTTCTGATCTATAGTAACATGATGGCCCTACCTGTCTTTTTTGATCTAGTAACATGATAGGCCTACCTGGGTTTTTTTCTGATTTAGTAACATGATTGGCCTACCTGTCTTTTCTCTAGAAACATGATGGGCCTCCCTGTCTTTTCTTATCTATAGTAACATGATGGCCCTACCTGTCTATTCTGATCTATAGTAACATGATGGCCCTACCTGTCTTTTCTGACCTAGTAACATGATCGCCCTACCTGTCTTTTCTTATCTACAGTAATATGATTGCCCTACCTGTATTTTCTGATCTATAGTAACATTATGGTCCTACCTGTATTTTCTGATCTAGTAACATGATGACCCTACCTGTCTTTTCTGATCTATAGTAACATGATGGCCTATCCTGTCTTTTCTGAACTAGTAACATGATGGCCCTACCTGTCTTTTCTAATCTATAGTAACATGATGGCCCTATCTGTCTTTTCTGGTCTATAGTAACATGATGGCCCTACCTGTCTTTTCTGTTCTATAGTAACATTATGGTCCTACCTGTCTTTTCTTATCTATAGTAACATGATGGCCCTACCTGCATTTTCTGGACTATAGTAATATTATGGTCCTACCTGTCTTTTCTGATCTATAGTAACATGATGGCACTACCTGTATCTTCTGATCTAGTTACATGATGGCCCTACCTGTCTTTTCTGATCTATAGTAACATGATAGCCCTACCTGTCTTTTCTGAGCTAGTAACATGATGGCCCTACCTGTCTATTCTAAACTATATTAACATGATGGCCTATCTGTATTTTCTGAGCTAGTAACATGATGGCCCTACCTGTCTTTTCTGATCTATAGTAACATGATGGCCCTACCTCTCTTTTCTGGTCTATAGTAACATGATGGCCCTACCTGGGTTTTCTGATCTAGTAACTTGATAGGCCTATCTGTATTTTCTGATCTAATAACATGATGCGCCTCCCTGTCTTTTCTGATCTATAGTAACATGATGGCCCTACCTCTCTTTTCTGGTCTATAGTAACATGATGGCCCTACTTGGGTTTTCTGATCTAGTAACTTGACAGGCCTATCTGTATTTTCTGATCTAATAACATGATGCGCCTCCCTGTCTTTTCTGATCTATAGTAACATGATGGCCCTACCTCTCTTTTCTGGTCTGTAGTAACATGATGGCCCTACTTGGGTTTTCTGATCTAGTAACTTGATAGGCCTATCTGTATTTTCTGATCTAATAACATGATGCGCCTCCCTGTCTTTTCTGATCTATAGTAACATGATGGCCCTACCTGTCTTTTTTGATCTAGTAACATGATAGGCCTACCTGGGTTTTTTTCTGATTTAGTAACATGATTGGCCTACCTGTCTTTTCTCTAGAAACATGATGGGCCTCCCTGTCTTTTCTTATCTATAGTAACATGATGGCCCTACCTGTCTATTCTGATCTATAGTAACATTATGGTCCTACCTGTATTTTCTGATCTAGTAACATGATGACCCTACCTGTCTTTTCTGATCTATAGTAACATGATGGCCTATCCTGTCTTTTCTGAACTAGTAACATGATGGCCCTACCTGTCTTTTCTAATCTATAGTAACATGATGGCCCTATCTGTCTTTTCTGGTCTATAGTAGCATGATGGCCCTACCTGTCTTTTCTGTTCTATAGTAACATTATGGTCCTACCTGTCTTTTCTTATCTATAGTAACATGATGGCCCTACCTGCATTTTCTGGACTATAGTAATATTATGGTCCTACCTGTCTTTTCTGATCTATAGTAACATGATGGCACTACCTGTATCTTCTGATCTAGTTACATGATGGCCCTACCTGTCTTTTCTGATCTATAGTAACATGATAGCCTTACCTGTCTTTTCTGAGCTAGTAACATGATGGCCCTACCTGTCTATTCTAATCTATAGTAACATGATGGCCTATCTGTATTTTCTGAGCTAGTAACATGATGGCCCTACCTGTCTTTTCTGACCTATAGTAACATGATGGCCCTACCTCTCTTTTCTGGTCTATAGTAACATGATGGCCCTACCTGGGTTTTCTGATCTAGTAACTTGATAGGCCTATCTGTATTTTCTGATCTAATAACATGATGCGCCTCCCTGTCTTTTCTGATCTATAGTAACATGATGGCCCTACCTGTCTTTTTTGATCTAGTAACATGATAGGCCTACCTGGGTTTTTTTCTGATTTAGTAACATGATTGGCCTACCTGTCTTTTCTCTAGAAACATGATGGGCCTCCCTGTCTTTTCTTATCTATAGTAAGATGATGGCCCTACCTGTCTATTCTGATCTATAGTAACATGATGACCCTACCTGTCTTTTCTGAGCTAGTTACATGATCGCCCTACCTGTCTTTTCTTATCTACAGTAATATGATGGCCCTACCTGTATTTTCTTATCTATAGTAACATTATGGTCCTACCTGTATTTTCTGATCTAGTAACATGATGACCCTACCTGTCTTTTCTGATCTATAGTAACATGATGGCCCTACCTGTCTTTTCTAATCTATAGTAACATGATGGCCCTATCTGTCTTTTCTGGTCTATAGTAACATGATGGCCCTATCTGTATTTTCTGATCTAGTAACATGATGGCCCTACCTGTATTTTCTTATCTAATAACATGATGGCCCTACCTGTCTTTTCTGATCTAGTGACGTGATGGGCCTACCTGCCTTTTCTGATCTAATAACATGATGACCCTACCTGTCTTTTCGCTTCTATGGTAACATGATGGCCCTACGTACATATATTTTTTTATCTAGTAACATGATGGACCTACCTTCCTTTATCTGATCTATAGTAACATGATGGGCCTATCTGTATTTTCTGATCTATAGTAACATGATGGCCCTACCTGTCTTTTCTGATATAGTAACATGTGGGCCTACCTGCCTTCTTTGATCTAGTAACATGATGGGCCTACCTGTCTTTTCTGATCTATACTAACATAATGGCCCTACCTGTCTTTTCTGATCTGTAGTAACATGATGGCCCTACCTGTCTTTTCTGATATAGTAACGCGATGGACCTACCTGTCTTTTCTGATCTATAGTAACATAATGGCCCTACCTGTCTTTTCTGATCTATAGCAACATGATGGCCCTACCTGTATTTTCTGATCTAGTAACATGATGGGCCTACCTGTCTTTTCTCATCTAGTAACATGATGGCCCTACCTGTATTTTCTGATCTAGCAATATGATGGCCCTATCTATCTCATTTGAACTAGTAACATGATGGGCCTACCTGGGTTTTCTGATCTAGTAACTTGATAGGCCTACCTGGTTTTTTTCTGATCTAGTAACATGACGGGCCTACCTGGGTTTTTTACGATCTGGTAACATGATGGGCCTACCTAGGTTTTTTTCTGATCTAGCAACATGATGACCCTACCTGTAATTTTTATACGCCTGTCATAAAACGGGACGTATTTTGTTATGGCGTTGTCCGTGCGTCCGTTTGTCCGTCCGTCTGTCCATCCGTCCGGGTCATGTTTTCCGGACTTTTTTCTGTAGTGATTCAAGATATTGTATTGAAACTTGGCATATAACTTTATATCAAGGAGGGTCAGTACCAGTTCGTATTTGGGTATGATTGCTTTGGTTTTGGTAGAGTTAGTGCCCTTGAACTTAGAAATTTTCAAGAATTTCAGAATTTTCCAGATTTTTTTTTTCAGTCTTTAAAGGTATTGAATTAAAACATAGTATATAACTCTATATCAACAAGGGTCAGTACCAGTTTGCATTTGGGTATGATTGCTTTGTTTCTGTCAGAGTTACGACCCTTGAACTTAGAAATTTTCAAGGATTTTATAGCTTCTCTCTTTTTTTACTGCAGTCTTTAAAGATATTGAGTTAAAACTTGGTATATAACTTTATATCAACAAGAGTCAGTACCAGTTTGCATATGGGTATGATTGCTTTGTTTCTGTCAGAGTTACGACCATTTTCATGGATTTTGCAGTTTTCCGGACTTTTTTGCTGCAGTTTTTAAAGGTATTGAATTAAAAACTTAGTATATAACTCTATATCAACAAGGGTCAGTACCAGTTCGCATTTGGGTATGATTGCTTTGGTTCTTTCAGAGTTACAACCCTTAAACTTAGAAAATTTTAAGGATTTTACAGTTTCCAGACTTTTTTTCTGCAGACTTTAAAGGTATTGACTTAAAACTTGGTATATAACTTTATATCAACAAGGGTCAGTACCAGTTCGCATTTTGGTATGATTGCTTTGGTATTACCTGAGTTACGGCCTTTGAACTTAGAAATTTTCAAGGATTGTACAGTTTTCTGGACTTTTTTCTGCAGTCTGTAATGCTATTGGATTAAAACTTGGTATATAACTTTATATCAATGAGGGTCAGTGCCAGTTTGCAGTTGGGCATGATTGCTTTGGTATTGCCTGAGTTACTGCCCTTCAACTTAGTAATTTTCAAGGATTTTACAGTTTTCCAGACATTTTTCTGCAGTTTTTAAGGTATTGGTTTAAAACTTGGTATATAACTTTATATCAATGAGGATCGGTGCCAATTCGCATTTGGGTATGATTGCTTTGGATTTGCCAGAGTTATGCCCCTTCAACCTAGAAATATTCAAGGATTTTACAGTTTTCCAGATTTCTTTATGCAGTGTTTCAAGGTATTAGATTGTAATTTGGCCATTCATTCAAATTGATTCCCTTAAAGCTAAGCGACTGGCGTATTACGCGTTGCTCTTGTTGACCTTTAGTAACATGATATGGACCTATCTGTCTTTTCTGATCTAGTAACATGATATGGACCTATCTGTCTTTTCTGATCTAGTAACATGATGGGCCTATCTGTCTTTTCTGATCTATTAACATGATGGGCCTACCTGGTTTTTTCTGATCTAATAACATGATGGGCCTATCTGATTTTTTTTTCTGTTCTAGTAACATGATGGGCCTACCTGTCTCTACTGATCCAGTAACATGATGGGCCTACCTGTCTTTTCTGATCTAGTAACATGATGGGCCTACCTGTCTTTTCTGATCTAGTAACATGATGGGCCTACCTGTATTTTCTGATCTAGTAACATGATGGGCCTACCTGGGTTTTTTTCTGATCTAGTAACATGATGGGCCTACCTGGGTTTTTTTCTGATCTAGTAACATGATGGGCCTACCTGGGTTTTTTCTGATCTAGTAACATGATGGGCCTACCTGTATTTTCTGGTCTAGTAACATGATGGGGCTACCCATATTTTCTGATCTAGTAACTTGATTGGCCTACCTGGGTTTTTTTCTGATCTAGTAACATGATGGTCCTACCAGGGTTTTTTTTCTGATCTAGTAACATGATGGGCCTACCTGTGTTTTTTTCTGACCTAGTAACATGATGGACCTGCCTATATTTTCTGATCTCGTAACATGATGGGCCCACCTGTATTTTCTGATTTAGTAACATGATGGGCCTAGTTGGGTCTTTTCTAATCTAGTAACATGATGGGCCTAGTTGGGTTTTTTTTGGTCTAATAACATGATGGGCCTACCTGTATTTTCTGATCTAGTAACATAATGGGCCTACCCATATTTTCTGATCTAGTTATTTGATGGGCATATATCTGGGATTTTTTTCCGATCTAGTAACATGATGGGCCTACCTGGTTTTTTCCCCAGATCTATAGTAACTTGATGGGCCTATCTGTCTTTTCTGATCTAGTAACTTGATGGGCCTACCTGTCTTTTCTGATCTAGTAACATGGGATAAGGACACTTTGTATCCTCCAACCATTTTAAGGCTTCCTCCCTCACTCCAAAAGACACTACAACAATCGTTGCATTTTGTTCTGTGATCAGCATTTGTAAGAATTTCATTTAGTTGTGCATATCAATATAGAAAATAAAAATAATATCTCCATTTATTATCTCGAGATATCGGAAATATGTAAAACCCCACATTTTAATAAAATAGAGATCCAGTGCTAATAATAAATTCATTTGTACATAATCTTGATTTACAGAAAATTCCTATGAGTTAGTATTTGCTCTCAGCATGGTCTTGCTATCATAGTCTACTTTAAGCTCACTAAATCTAAAGCAGAACATAGAGAACATATCAATGTTCACGTTCTGGTGACAGAATTTATACTTTTGCAAAGGACCCTCCCGAAGCAGTGAGGGATCTTTTACATGCCACATCTACCGCGACACGGGACCTCGGTTTTCACTGTCTCATCCGAAAGACATGCTAGGACACCGGTGCACCCATGGCATGAGTTCAACCTGGGCTTCCAGCTACGAGCCGAGCACCTCATCCACTGGGACTACTACTACTACTAGTAGTAATAATAATAATAACAACAACAACAACAATAATATTAACAATAATAATAAAATAATAATAATAATAATTATAATAATAATAATAATTAAAAATTATGATAATTGTCTAGAGCGGATGCAGGATTTTAAGGTGGAGCGGTTGAGTTTGATTGAAATATAATGGCGAGGCAGTTGTCCAGGGTTAAGCGGCCTGGATAGGGGCTAATTAAGGATTCCCTCGGAAGTTCACGAGTTTTTATAATTTTTTATTACAAGATCTCTCTCCTGTACATGTTTATAATCTCGGGAAACTCGAACACCCAGATGAAAGATATACCACATATAAAACATAACATAAACGGCCAAAGCCGGTGTGGCCTATAGTGGATGAGGTGCTCTGTTCGTGACCTAGAGGTCCTGGGTTCGATTCCCGCCCTGGCCACACTGGTGTTCTGTCTTTCGGACGAGACAGTAAAATCCGAGGTCCCGTAAAAGATCCCTCACTGCTTCGGGTGGGTCCGTTGCAAAGGTAGATATTTCTATGCACTGCATCAGGCAGATTCCGTCACCACTGATTTAAGTGAAATAACCATGGAGTGACGTAAAACAATAATCAATCAATCTATCTATCTATCTATCATAAACGGCCATAATTGACAATATAAAAATACTTATATAATTATAGCTTTAATAAAGACAATGTCAAACAATGACATGTACCCATAATTAAGCTTCTAGAATTTTTTTTATTTTAATTCGGCTAAAGAAGCACACATGAATAAAGTAAGTACATCTGCATTAAATTTAAACATTGGCAAATATACCCCCCCCCCTTTTTTTTTAATCCACTAGTACGTGTTTGTCTCTCAAGTCAATTTTACTCTTCCCTTGTATTTTTGGATAAACTCGGCAAAAAATGCAAACGCATTTATGAACAATTACCACTAAAAACTTGAAGTCACTTAGCTATATATCACAGGCAATCGTATAGTTAGGAGGTGGGGAGGGCCGAGGGATGGTTACTCCTAACACATAACACCCCTCCCCCTTCCTTACTAGCTAGCTTAAATCGACGTCAAAATAATAGCCAATCAAATTGCACGTTATTTAATGGCACGGGGACAGGCGTTTAAGAGTGGATAATGTAAACATACGTGGCGAATTATTGTGTAGTTTTGTATTTATTTCGTTACCATCATTTAAAATGACTTAATTTCCATCTTTGATAGGGTATGTATCAGTTGAAATATTTGTTTGAGACCAGATAGATCCATCTTGTTCTCAGGTACCGGTGTTATATAAGTCAGAGTAAATTCGGGTTTAGTGGAAGCATTTTAATTTTCATTTACAGTCTGAGTCGGCTGATTTTCTGAATAACGAAAAACTCAAAGTTATTGTAACTGCCATATTTACACCTATATGTCTCATTTTATTGTATTCATGAAAATCACCTTGATCAGCTAATTCATAACTGGTTGGGCCACATTGCATTGGGCACATCCCTCTAAAGTCCATTCCCTGTTTAGAGATATATTTCATTAGCATTTAAAAATTGTCTAAAGAGGGATCTTTTTCCAGCTAGATGCATGAGTTCCTTAATACTGAAACCCGGAATACATTAGGTCCAATCTCGGTAATTGACCTTTTCACTTTAACTGCGGGACTGAAGTTTGGAGTGGCAAAATCATCACTGTTCCCGCAAATTGATGTAACAGACAATCAATATCTTATTATGACATCAAAACTTTAACGAGAAACATCACTATTTGCCACCCTTAGCATCAGTCCCACAGTTAATGTGAGAAGGTCTGTTGAGTAATGGAAGTCACTTTACATGTAGTTACTGCATAACTAATAAAAATTTACAGAAAGAACCAAATTTCGATAAGAAGGAGAATATATCTATGAAAGAGAGAGATGGAATAGGATATTCATGTAAAATACAGAGACAGATTTTCTGCAATTTAGCCTTCTGGATGCTAAATGTCTTCAGCGGCAGGTGGCCTTTGTATCTGCACCCCACGAGGGGCCCCCTCAACCCCCAGCCTATTTCAGATAATTTTAGTCACCACCTAAATCACCACTGATTTTTGCAATTGTTATAAAACCATTGAACAATGTCAAAATGTTTTCAGAGGAGTGAAAATATAGACAACTTTCTAAAACATTTTCAGTACAATTGGCATGTATGAAGCTGAAACTCAAGGGTCGCCTCCAAAATGGCAGAAAAGAGAAGTAACTATCAAAAACTATCTATGTACATGTATTTTTTATGGTTACCATAGCTCAGTTCTTTTGTTCTTGCATTGTTTCATCTACATGACTACACATAAAAGATACAAAATATGGAATATATACCGGTAATATGTTTGATGTCAGCATGATGTCACACTTTACTGAAACATTCCGAGAATGGATCTGATGACCTGGGGGATAAACTCTCATGTACATGTAGATCTAGAGTTAAATGAAACTTGATGCACAGACTGAGATTTGAACCCAGTACTCTCCACATAATGTGTTGATGGTTTACACACTATTGTTTTACCAACTGAACTGTCTGCACCAGTATCACAGTATGCCAAATTTGTTTTGACTGAAAATATGTACAGAATAGTCCAGGTGTTTTGTAATTTTTCCACCCACCACAGTGGGCCACATCGAGGTGTAAATTCAAGAATTACACAATAGTGAATACACTGTATTTTACAGAGGTGTGAATGAGCACAGGTAAATTTTCATCTGGATTCCCACTGTGATTTTGGGTGTTTTCCCCATTGTGCTTTGTGCAACTTCTCAAAAACACCTGGACTGCACTGTGTCTATTTAGAATTTGATGACATGTTAATGTTTTCTTTTTCTTTTGTATTTCAGAATATAGATCTTCAGTAACTATTGAAGATGTCTTCCAAGTCTGCCATTTTGTGTTGTTGTCATGGTGATCACCAGAAAAGTCTGAAGATGCTCATGTTACTGATTTTATACACCCTGTACATTGCTCACTCCTCCTATGCACAAGTTCCGAATCAGGACCCCTCTATACACACTCTCAATAAGGACGATACTGGGCAACCTATTGAAAAAGGTACACCTCCATCTGATCATCCCACTCAGGAACCCCACTCCCATTCACATAATAATGAAGACGATAAAACAGTCTCTGTAGGTAAAGCACATGAAGAAGTTAAATCTTTCCAATCTAATAATAAAGTTTATAAGGAAGTAATTTCAGAAAATGTTGACAGTAATGTGAATAGTGCAGTTGAACAAGTAGAATCAAGTAATATGCGTGATAGTGTTAAAAGTGAATCAAAATCTATGAGTTCTTCCAGTAACTTACATGAACATGGTTTGCCAGAGGACGATCAAGGTAAACTGTCCAGTGGTGACCGTGAATCATCGGTAGATGCTGGCATTTTAAACGAAGAAACCTTAACAAATGATGCCAAAGGTTCACGAGAAGATGAGCATGAAGAAAAGACATCTGATTTCCCATCACAGAAAGGGGAGGAAGCTTTAAATGCAAGAGATATTCTGACTGAAGGTGAGAGGTCAAACAACGAAAAAGATACTCAGAATGAAGACGAGGCATTAAAACAGTCGCAGGAAAGTCACGCAGGTAACAAATACAAAGATGAGCAAATTTCATCTTCAGTTAACACTGATAACTATGTAGATACTAACGACTTGCATGCTTATGGTAGTGGTAGCGAAGAAGAGTATGGTGGAAGATCTGGTTCATCAGAAGATGATTCGGCGAATGAGAGGGAACATCAGAAGATCAAAGATATATTTGATTCGTCAAATATTTTTGAAGAACAGAGTGATAAACTTGAAGAGGATAACTTTGAGCCAGTTGATTCACCATGGTTGAAGGAAGGTGGAGAAAATCGTGATAAAATGGACACTGCGAGCGATATAAATGTTGAGGGCAGCGGATGGTCTGTAGACGATGAAGAGGTAGAGGATGATGTTGATGTAGCAAAGGAAAAACTGGGTAAACTTCTCAGTGAGATGACACGACTTCAAGATCTTAAGGCAAGTGGAGATAACTCTGATGATATTGAAAGTCAATATGCAAAGGTGGCTGAAGAGTATGTGACAGTTCTGCAAGAAATAACGACTTATGGTAAATTAACTGAAGAAAATGAAAAGGAGTCTGATGAAAATATTGACACTAAATTGAATAGTGGTAATGATGTAAAAGAAAAAACTGTGAAAGATGAAAGCTCTTTTGATGAAGAGACAGAAAATGTTGATTTTGCTAGCTTTCCAGATCCTTATGATGTAAATTCTCTAGATATGACTGAAGTTAGGGATATATATAAAACAATGTATGATAAAGTGAAAGAGACAACAATTGTGTATAAAGCAGACGAGAATGGCCGAGTGATGTATGACAAGTACACACAGACTTTATTGGACAATGGACTCGTATATTCAGAGTATAACGGAAAGTTTGAGATGGATTCTGAAATGGCCGATACAATAGCATCAGGACAAAAAGAAACGTTAGACATCATGGCTTCCAGAGGGGAGACGGAAGCGGGTAAGCCTTGTTCCAGTAGCCGTAGTCTGTGCCACATCTTTCTGTTTGAGTTTTGCTTTTGATCACCATGGAATAATTGCCTACCTACTAGCTTTTCACTGCATGTTCAGAATGCTCGACTGTCCATCAACAGAACTCTTAACTCCGTGTGAAAAGATTTAATTTGGTGTGCATTTAGTTTTAGGATAGAGTCATATTCTTACTATTTCTTTCTTTACCTTCTGACATGGCGTTTATTTTTAATTGTTAATTTATTTAATTTTTAATCCATTTTTGTATTGTTGTTTGGTGATTTGTTTGAAATAAAAGGTGTACTGTGTGGTCTTATTAACAATAGGTATGAATGTGTTGTGTGAAAAAAAAAATGAAATTATATCATGGTCAGAAATATTGCATCATTAATCTTCTCATGTGCTCTTATCAGCTAAAATGTGTTTTTTTTTTTCTTCAGTTTCGTCAATCATTCTAGTAAAACATGGCAAATAAATAAATATAAATGATTTCAAGATATATTCTGAATTCTATTAATTTTGACCAGTGGAAAATAAGTTACAACTTGCATGTATTTTTCATGAAATGCCATTTCAATTTTCAGAAGAAAAAGAGGTTGAAGAGGAGAAACTTACCCCAGAAGAATTACAAGGTATGCGAAAATTCAATTTGTTTTCTTTCGATACAGACAGTATTAGAAGGTTTGTCTTTGTCCTTTGTGTCATAGTTGAAACTTTCATCACATTATTTCGCAGAACAGGTTGGTCCTTTAGAATTTGATTACAAATCTGAAGGCTTTAATTTTGATTGTGGGAACAGATTTTTATGCCCCCGGATCAATAGGTCAGGGGCATATTGTTTTGTCCTGTCTGTTTGTCTGTCTGTTTATTTGTTTGTTGTCAACTTTAACCTTGGCCATAACTTTTGATTAGTGAGGGATAGAGACTTCATTTTTCACATACTCACATACATGTACTTGAATAATAAAGCCCTATCAAATGACTCCAATTTCGATGATCATTTGACCTTGACGCTTCATGCTAAAAACTAACTTTTTGACTTTGTTGCCGATGGGGGTATTAGTGTTTCACAAACACATCTTGTTTAGTGCGATAAATCATCTTCTGCTTCCCTATCGATCTTGAGATGAGACAGTACATGTATACATCCAGTCCATGTGTCACATGTATGGTTGACATGTGATAAATCTCTGTTTTATGTTGGTCCTTTGCTCTGGTAAAAATCATGCAGCAATGCATTAGGCATGTACATGTATTCCTACAGGTGAGGAAAATATCTAAATGTGGCTGAAACAAACAGAAAGAAATAAGCAAGCAACACCCCATTCTGAACGTATATTGATTATATTTAAATGGAGTACTCTTCTCTTTGTTGGTAGACTCATCGTAGAGAGAAAAGTGCGGTAACTTAAGCTTATGAGCTAGATTGACGTAATTTGCGAAACCTTGATTAGTCCTTGATGCAGTGGTTAATTGCTAGGCCACAGTATAGAAGATCAGGTTTGATTTTCAGATGGTGCTACAAAGTTTAAGGTATTGGTTGCCTCATGCTTCCCAGCCTCATGCTTCCCATATTGCAGTATGGCTGGAAAATTGTTGAAAGTGACATAGAATTCCCAGTTAACCAACTAATCCGGTTCCTGGTTGTTATTATTTTGACATCAGTAAAATGGTCCATTAATTGATTGTAACCTTATATCTTGCAGCAGAGGAATACTACCAGCAGGGCTTGTCGTTCATCAACAACACATACAAGAAAGATCATTTGCAGTGAGTAACTTTCCGCTACAGAACATCAGCCAGAAAAACATGAAATTGGATGGAATGATACATGACACAAGATAGACTAATATATTTCTGTCTGTTAATTAAATTTCTTATAAGAGGGCATTTAGAATATATTTACTAAATCTTTTTATTGAATACATGTTACGTATAAGAATTCATTTATGATTATTTAATTAATTATCCAAATCAATCATTTCTACAGAACTTGGTTTGGATTAAGATCGGAGCTTAACCCACAGGTGTTTCCTTGTAACCATGTATTCAGCCTTGTTTTAAACGATGAAAACATTTCATCGTGATATTATCTCCCTTTTGCCTCTCACCAGTCTCGTTGTGGGAGGAACTCACTGTATTCTCTCACCAATCTTGTCATGATTGTAGCCTCTCAGCTGTTTAATCTGTAGAGAATCTCCTCTGTAGAGAATATCACTGCAACCTCTCATCAGTCTCCTCTGTAGAGAATCCCACCGCAGCCTCTCACCCAGTCTCCTCTGTAGAGAATCCCACTGCAGCCTCTCAACCAGTCTCCTCTGTAGAGAATCCCACTGCAGCCTCTCACCAAGTCTCCTCTGTAGACAATCTCACTGCAGCCTCTCACCAGACTCCTCTGTAGAGAGTCCCACTGCAGCCTCTCACCAGTCTCCTCTGTAGAGAATCCCACTGCAGCCTCTCACCAGTCTTCTCTGTAGAGAATCCCACTGCAGCCTCTCACCAGTCTCCTCTGTAGAGAATCCCACTGCAGCCTCTCACCAGACTCCTCTGTAGAGAATCTCACTGCAGCCTCTCACCGGTCTCCTCTGTAGAGAATCCCACTGCAGCCTCTCACCAGTCTCCTCTGTAGAGAATCTCACTGCAGCCTCTCACCAGTCTCCTCTGTAAAGAATCCCACTGCAGCCTCTCACCAGACTCCTCTGTAGAGAATCTCACTGCAGCCTCTCACCCTATCTCCTCTGTAGAGAATCTCACTGCAGCCTCTCACCAGTCTCCTCTGTAGAGAATCTCACTGCAGCCTCTCACCAGTCTCCTCTGTAAAGAATCCCACTGCAGCCTCTCACCAGACTCCTCTGTAGAGAATCTCACTGCAGCCTCTCACCCTATCTCCTCTGTAGAGAATCTCACTGCAGCCTCTCACCAGTCTCCTCTGTAGAGAATCTCACTGCAGCCTCTCACCAGTCTCCTCTGTAGAGAATCCCACTGCAGCCTCTCACCAGTCTCATCTGTAGAGAATCTCACTGCAGCCTCTCACCCAGTCTCCTCTGTAGAGAATCTCACTGCAGCCTCTCACCAGTCTCCTCTGTAGAGAATCTCATTGCAGTCTCTCACCGGACTCCTCTGTAAAGAATCCCACTGCAGCCTCTCACTTAGTCTGATCTGTAGAAAATCACATTGCAGCCTCTCACCCAATCCCCTCTGTAGAGAATCTCACTGCAGCCTCTCACCCAGTCTCCTCTGTAGAGAATCTCACTGCAGCCTCTCACCAGTTTCCTCTGTAGAGAATCTCACTGCAGCCTCTCACCAGTCTCCTCTGTAGAGAATCTCACTGCAGCCTCTCACCCAATCTCCTCTGTAGAGAATCCTACTGCAGCCTCTCACCAGTCTCCTCTGTAGAGAATCCCACTGCAGCCTCTCACCAGTCTCCTCTGTAGAGAATCTCACTGCAGCCTCTCACCAGTCTCCTCTGTAGAGAATCCCACTGCAGCCTCTCACCAGACTCCTCTGTAGAGAATCTCACTGCAGCCTCTCACCCAATCTCCTCTGTAGAGAATCCTACTGCAGCCTCTCACCCAGTCTCATCTGTAGAGAGTCTCACTGCAGCCTCTCACCCAGTGTCATCTGTAGAGAATCTCACTGCAGCCTCTCAACCAGTCTCCTCTGTAGAGAATCTCACTGCAGCCTCTCACCAGTCTCCTCTGTAGAGAATCTCACTGCAGCCTCTCACCAGTCTCCTCTGTAGAGAATCCCACTGCAGCCTCTCACCAGTCTCCTCTGTAGAGAATCCCACTGCAGCCTCTCACCCAGTCTCCTCTGTAGAGAATCTCACTGCAGCCTCTCACCAGTCTCCTCTGTAGAGAATCTCACTGCAGCCTCTCACCAGTCTCCTCTGTAGAGAATCTCACTGCAGCCTCTCACCAGTCTCCTCTGTAGAAAATCTCACTGCAGCCTCTCACCAGTCTCATCTTATGAGGAGCTTACTCTGTCCTTTCACCAGTCTCACTGTGATGAGGCTTGATTTTATCTTAGTTTGGTTTAGTAAGGTCTGTAACTGTTTGCACACGTATAGAGGATGTGTTGGTGTCATATCTCTCTAAACCCAGTTGTATAGGTGCTATCCTTCTTACAGTACTTGCTATCACTCCAAAGGAAAATTAATAATTGTCAAAATATTTTGAGTATGACTCCCCAGATATGTTGCATTTTCCTGCATTTATCTTGTGAGACAATTTAGAATTCATTTAATGAGATGATGGCAACCGAAAGCTAGGTAAATATGAGGTAAACATACGGTGCTTAACCCATCATATTTATTAGATTTCCCCATTTACATTATTAATGCAATTTTAGTAATTGTATACTTTTATTGCAGAAAATTTTCACTGAACAAGAATGTCTTTTCAAATTTTAAGATTGAAAATTACTATCCACTACTGAAGTAGAATTTTAAACTTTATATTTCTGAACAGGGCTCATCAGTATTTTGACATGGCTGCTCAGATGAATCATACCAAGGCCATGGAGTATGTGGCATTCTCCTATCTCATTGGTGATTACCTCACCCAGGATGTTGTCAAGGCAACACAGATCATGAAAGACCTAGCGGCCAGAGGGTCTCCTCGAGGGCAGTTGGTAAGGCCAGGAAAACATTTTTTTTTACATATTTTCTTGGTTATAGGACTGCCATAGATTTTGGTTCTGATCACAAGCCTTTTATTGCTGTTTTTTAGTGATGGACTATCGATTTGAAATCGTGATTGATTATTGGTTTGTTATCAGAAAGTATAACCATTAATCATTGGTTATGTAACTGGTTTCTGATACAGGAAAAAAAGCTGGTTGTGAAAAATCTCCCTAGATAGTTAACCTATGAAATTGACAATTTTCAGTACACAATTCGAACTTCAGTTTGTTTTTGTTTGGAAATTCATCCACTTTCATAGAATTCTAATTCTTATTTTATCTTGAATGTTTAAACAGATTGAAAAGTCCTGAATTCGTAGGTTTGATGGCTACAATGGTTTATGAATTTGTAGAATCAATAATATGAATTAGAACTGATCCTCTTTTGTTTAATTTATTATCAGCTAATTGCTGCTGTTGTACATGCACTGTAACTTTTAATATGATGAAAACACTGGTGAAGTTTTTGAATGTCATGCTGAGATTGACATGATAAAACAATATACAGGATTGTTATGTGATTGACATTATGTTAATGTCCTCTCAAGCAAAAAACATTGGTATTTTTCTTTGAGAAGGTGCAATAAAATACCTAATGCATTTTGTATACAAATGAAAATCCACACTGAGGTATTGTTGTCATTCAGACTAAGCTGAGATCAACAGTGTCAGTCGTTTGCTGAAAATGAAGTGCTTTTAGATAAAAAAAGGCATAATGTATTCTATATAATTCATCAGAATTTCTACTACTTGTGTCATTATTGTGTAGGTTTTTTTATTTCCCCTGATCTATCGATTGGGGGCATATTGTTTTTGTCCTGTCTGTTTATTTGTTTGTCCGTCTGTTGTCAACTTTAAACTTGACTAGATGACCTTTTTGACCTTGACAATGACCTTCACGTTAAAAATAACTTTTTGGACTTTGGTGCTGCAGGGGGCATTAGTGTTTCACAAACACAGCTTGTTTCCTTTAAAATGGAATTTGATTCAATGATTATTCATCTGTGTAATCTTAAATGTCATTTTGGAGATTGAATTTTATCCAGTGAGAATCTTTCTGTTTTTCAGGGTATGGGATTTATGAGCAGTGCTGGAATCGGACAGAATTCTAGCCAGGCCAAGGTATTAATGTCATACTGGTTGTTTTACCTTAATTGATTTCCTTATGTAGTAACCACATAAAGGTGATGCATTGCTTTATTTTCAGATCTCACATTGAATTCAGGGTAAAGCATTTGGGGATATTTTATATGTAGACATGTACTGCATATATTACCTCAGGTTTCTAGTAAGTCATGTGAAGGTCCCCGTAGCTACCTGTGGTGCTCAAACCCACAATCTGTCAGTCCCAGATGGTCCAACACAGTCTGTTAGTCCTAATCATTCACTAACAGTTTGTAGGTCCTTGCTAGTCCATTCAGTCTTGGTCTCTGATGGTCCACCCATAACTTGTCAGTCACTCAAGGTTAACTCACCATCCGTCTACTCCCTTATGGTCTACCAACAATGTGTGTCCTTATGGTCGAACTACAATCTGTCAGTCTGTAATGGTATACCCACAATCTGTTGATCCTTGATGGTCCACTCACAGTTTGTTGGTTCCTGATGTTCCACCAACATTTTGTCAACTCCTTTATAGTTTACCAACAAAAGTCTACTCAATCGTTTGGTCCTTCATGGTCCACTGATTATCTATCAACTCCCTTTTCATCCTTGATACTGAGTAATTCTAAGTACTAAGGCAGTTTCCTCTATATAAAGTACCATAACAATATTTATAACATTATTAATCAATGAAATACATGTAATTGTTTTTAAACATGATAAGCGCTGAGTTTTGCAAATTCATTTACTCTTGAGAATGTAAGATCATAATGTGTGAAATTTGTAATAAAGTGAACATAGTCATTTAGGCATAGCATTCCTTAGGTTAGTAGTGAATTCAATTTTCCTTTTTTAGGCTTTGGTTTACTTCACATTTGCCTCCCTTGGTGGTGATCCTTTAGCACAGATGGCACTGGTAAGTCTAGAGAACAGTATTATAATCAATTTTACATAAATTAATTGATCAATCAGATTTTCAGAAAAGAATTTCGTCGTAGAATTTGATGTTTTGGTGTGGTTATCTTGATCTAATTGGCCACAGGTTCAAAACTCAAAAGGTGCAAGATGGTGAAATTATGTTTATGAGGCCACAAGTTATATGTTGCTTTCTTTTTGAAAACTTTTATTTTGAAAAATTTAAATAGCAGTGCCTCAATGCTTTTTTTGGCGTGTTATTTTTAGAATTAGACTCAAATTTAACCATTGTACGTTTATCAGTTACTGCAACAAAATAATAATTATTATTTTTGTTCTGGGGAAAGCTTTTCTGTTTGGGTCCACTGGATGAAAAAAAAACATCCATTATCTTTTTTTTTTTTTGTTTTGTAAAAGTCGGGAAAATTAGGTCTGCAGATTGTAAACCAACAAATTAAAAAAGTGTGGCCTTCATGAAGGTAAAGTGTATCATTTACATTTGTTTTCAATGTTCTTTATTTCATAAAGTATTTAATGAAGTACAGTGATGTATGCTTGAGTTTAAAAAAAGTTTGTCTTGGCAGTGATCCCCTCTTCCCTCAAAATTGTAAGATTAGCACAGGACTTTTATCTGCACAGAATTTGATAGAATTCTTTGTCTGTTACCAGGGATACAGATACTGGTCAGGTATAGGCGTAGAGATGAAGTGTGAAACGGCCTTGACCTACTACAAGAAGGCAGCTGCTACTGGTGAGTGCATGTGCAGATTTTTTTTATGATTATTGGTTTATTCATTCATGTTTAGCACATAGAGGTAAGTTAAGAGTGATCATTTTGAGAATTCAGATGGTAACGGGGTATCTCCTTTCTGAGAAGTTTGAAGGAGTTACAGATCTTTCCATGTTATTGATTGCCATAACTTGTCTACCACAACTCATTCGTTGTCTTTTGAATTTTGGACATTGTTGCATTACGCATTCAAGAGAAACATTCTTGGTTTTTGGATTTATGAATTTTATCAGTGTGACAAATTTAAAAGAGACACTGTGTCTGACACCTACTTCTCAACATTTACTGTACTTTATGTGAATCTTTTCCATTCTGTTCCTTGAAATTCTTTCATGGATTTAAGATAATTTATCATACTGCAGATAAAATTCAAGGACTTTGATTGGTTCTTAAGCCATTCACATGAGATCGTACATACAATTACAGACATTAACCTTTGGCAAATATCATTGAAGCAAGCAAAGAAAGATGGCAGTTCAAGTTGTTATAGACATAGTTACAGAATCTATAACATATTCTTAGAATAAGATTTGTGTGTTGATTTGTACCCACATCTGAAATGTTCATATATTTATACTGATGAGTATTGTGAACACTACCAAAACATCATTTCTTAGTATAACAGATAAGTATTGACACTGATGTCCCCAGAAAGGTGAGTTCTCAATGACATTTGGCATAGTGACATCATTGTGACATAAGGCCAATGTTACTGTGTATTACATCATTTCAATTAGCTTTCTTCTCTATTACTCCATTATTATGCTATATTTTGCCGTTGATTCATATAAAATGAACCACTGTGGTGGACAATGAACTCATGCTTACCAAACTCTATTTGATTTGATCATTTTCTCCTTGATCCATCAGATGCCATATCATCATGATTATGGAAATGACTAGAGGACTTTACAGCATGTCAAAATCGTTATTTTAGCCTTAGGCAGGTATTACAGACTCATTTAACTTGTGCTCAGGAAATGTAAAATCTCGACAGCTTATATGAGCCCATGATGCCTGCCTAAAGTTGAAATTACATGTTGCATAATGTGTTGTCATACTCATAAGGGAAGGGCTAGGATTATGACTTTCTGACATAATTTACTTTTTTACACTTGCTTAAGGTCTCATTGCAGGAATTGACATCATTTTCACTACATCCACACAATCCAAGCACCAACTTTACAAAATAATGAAAATCCTGGCAGAAAGTAGATTGATGGGGTTTAGGCCCCATACATGTTGTACTGGTCGGGAAAAAAGGTCTATTAATTTCTCTTTTATATTATGAAGGTTGGGAAGGGATGGTTTAGTCTGATTATGGACAGTCCTTGAAAATGTTAATTTTGTTACACCTGTTGAAATCTGCTTGTTTACAGTGGCGGAAGCAGTATCATCGTCCAGCGGTCCAGTGATACAGAGAATTCGTCTTCAGGAGGAGGTGGAGAATCAGAACAGCGGCCAGAGCTCCCTAATGGATGATGACCTACTTCAGTACTACCACTTCCTTGCTGATAAAGGTGACATCCAGGCGCAGGTGGTCCTGGGTCAGCTGTACTATCAGGGTGGTAGAGGAGTCGAGATCAATCATGAGGTTAGTTTGTGGTAATTTTCAAGTGCAAAAGAAATTATGGTCACAAGTACAGTGATTTCATTTTACCTTGCGTATTGCATATTTTACACATTAAATTCATTAAAATACATTTTGGTTTTTATCGAATGCATCCCAGATATGCATATGTGATAAAAATAGAGTCTGGAATAAACTCTAATTTCCAGTTTTTATTTTTAGTGCAAATTTTGTTTTTCGCAACACTCTGTCGACTGTTTTTGTAACACGAAGTGTTACACTGTGGGTCATGGGCGCTGCCATATTGGGATTCACCCCTTTACTCATGTATTCCTACACTCAGTGAAATAGGTCTATGATTATGTGCATTAAATTGAACATTTGATACTTCTGGTATGTTATTAACTACATATTCAGCAAATTATTTAGGAAGATGTATGGAAAGTCTATACCAGAGCTGAACAAACACGATGATTATTTTTTAAACTAACTGGCATGTAACCTATGTTTTCATTCAGTCGTTGATTACTACGCACTGATCGCACATTTTCGGGCCTTTCCGTCCGCCCTTGTCAACCACAATAACAACATGCTTTCGATGACGTTATGCCAAAAAATTGATGTTTTACTTGGTTAAAGTGGGACAGCAGACTGTATAAGTTAAATTTTTCCTTTGCGTATTGTAAACATTCTGCGTAAGTTTCACCAGAGCTGGGTATTAACGTGAAATTGCCCCCCTTTCCAAATTCCGCGTTGCTAAGGGACGAATAGCGTCATGTATAAAATTCTTCCGAGAAACGAATTGATATTTAGTGCACCGACATAAGAAGTTTCTTCGGTTTCATATTCTTAAAATTCCATGATTAAATTATTAATCACAAATTGATTCATACATGAGTGACCTGACATCGCATCGTAAACAGCTGAACAGGCAGATTTCAAATCTGATTTGCTCCGGCGCGGCGAGATGAAATAACATGATGGAAAGCATGTTGAGTGGTACGCACGCATGTCATGTACGTTGTCAGTTTTGTTGGTTTAACTTGATTGTAATAATTGTGCACGTGAATGGTAGAACTTGCAAATCGTTCTTGATATGAGATTTAAGATGTACGTTAAGAACAGTGAACGAAGTTGGTTCAGTCAGAATTTTTGATAGTTGGAGTCGGAGGCAATGTGGACAAAGTCAAAGAGTAGGTATAATGACTTTTGAATTTGAGGACGGTATATCGTGGTTATACATGTCTGAACGCTAATGTGTGGACCAATCAGAATTATCAAAACAAAACATGTTTCATGTAAATTTGAGGACTCTATATCGTGGTTATACATGAAGTATGACACTCATTTATGAGTACACTTCGTAATGGAAGAAGAAGAACAAGTGAATTAGAATATCTTTTTAACATCACTTTTTGTCCCCCACTTTTGTGAAAGCAAGGGGACATTACATCTCATAATACTCATTCCTCCATCTGTCACTCTTGTCACAAAAACTTTAACCATGACAATAACTTTTGATCCAATAGGAGTACAACTTCACATGTAGATTCCTTGTGATGAGACTTTCCACTTAAGATAATTACTTTTGACATCTTAGAATTCTTTTGAATTCACTTGTTTATCTTGGCAGTTATGTATCCTCAGGAACACCCTCATCTGATTACAACCCCCTCCTAATTACAAACATAGATTCACCAAAGTTGCACCAATGATTCATCTATGGGATGCACACTAGAGTACCTGGTTCGATTGCTTCATGTGACAGTTTTCCACTTCAGTGGTTTGGTTAACCTGTTGGGGATATCTCAGTTTGGGACAAACTAGTAAAAATAAAAGACTTCAAAACTCATTATACCTACTCTTTGACTCAACTAAACAGTGTGTGAAAATTCCCAAACTTGTGCTAATGGTTCATCTTGGGACCCAGACTTGAATGCAAGCTTCATATAACTATTCCCACTTCAATTTTGTTTCATTCAAAGAAAATTGATTAGAATAACTCAATAATGATTCAAGTGTCATTTTAAATTTGTGCTGTTCATTGTAAGAATGAAACTAGTCCTGAATTAAGGGGGTAGTCTGGTGAACTAGTAAGAAGAATTAAAATCTACAACTGGCTATTTCATGCATATTCAATAAGAACAGACAAAGGTAGATTAAATAATAACAAAAACGTATCATGTTATGGAGCAAATTATTGTACTAGAATCACTGCAAATTAACACTGTTTCATGCCTATTTCGATATAGAGAAATGAGCAGTTTATATATTTTTTTCACAAATATGACACAGAAAAGTTTGGGTTTTTTTATTTTGGTAGATAAACTTATGAATTTATACTGATTGATTGAAAAAATAACAAGGATTAGGGAAAGCTCTGACAACTTACGAAGCCTTTCATAGTGGCTATAGTAATTAAACAAACCTACTAAAATGATGACAATTTCACAAGAAGTACACTTATTTGATAATTTCTGTTATCTGCATCGCTGTGATATTACACTGTTATGTGCAATAGTCTGTCATAAGTCAAAACATCTTAAAATTACAATAGGTAATGGAGCATTTTACAAAGAAATTTGATAGATATTACACCCTCCCCCATTTTGCTATAACCTCATTTGTGTGTAATATATATTGAATGAAATATTTCCTTTTCATGATCAAGAAAGGAATTGTACATATAAGCTTCAAATGACATTTCAAATTAAAAACATATTTATATTCGATATTATCAAAATATATAAACACATTAATGCCCTCCCCCCTTTTAGGAGGTTGGAGGCTATTTGGAAAACAAGTACATATATTTCCTTGAAAAATTTGCGTTTGTGGTACATATATAACTACTTCAATGAATATGTCAGTAACAACATTGTAGTATTATTTAAAAGTTTAAAATGTCTTCTTTTTAATGATATGTAAATCATGCCTCTTCTGTGAACAAGTCTGGAAATATAATGGCTCAAAGACACCATACTTTTCAACAGACAGCATATACAGCAGGTGCGACGACATCACGTCATTTAGACGTAACGTCTCAATGACATCATCCTCTACTGCATGATGTAAATCTGCAGCCCTTTTCAAATACATTAGCACTCTGAGGATTAAAAATAAAAACCCTCTCTTGTTCATTGAATTTCGTTTTGATTGTTTCAAGATAATTAAATATAGTGGCCTTCGCTTTTAGTTGATTATCTTGTGCTTTTTTAGGTTTTAAAATATTTTACTTTTCCCATTTCGTATTTGCCGGCATAGAGTTTTGGTCAATAGAATAACTCTAAAAACAATTTTCTTCAATATCACATGATAATTTACAAACACATGCATAATAGACAAATTATTGAACATTACTTCTGTATTTTCTATCACGACTAAAAATGTTACATCATCGTGACAGTACGAGTTACCTCCCGTTAGGCAAATTACTTTTAGGTGTAAATCGCTCACCAGACTACATCCTTGATACTATTGATAAAACGATTTCCTCTTTATCTTCATATGAGTGTTACTCAGGACCTTCAGTCCTTTGATTTTTTCCTACGTTTAGAGGGATACAGAACAAGACGCCTAGCAACGAGCAAACCAAAGCTTTGATTGACGGAAACAAAAATACCAACCAATGAAGTAATCCTTTATTTTGTGACTCGCAAAGAAAACAAAAAATAAGCATGGTTAGGGTGCATTATGCCTCCAAAAAAGTCATAAAACTTTTCTCCAAACACAGTAAATTAAACACTTTTCTGAATATAAGTAATGATGCAGAGGATGTCAACAATAACAATAAAAAAATACAAACTCCGAAGGCGATAGACAAATGATTAAACGCTGTTTAAAATGTTCTATAACACGCTTGTAATTTGAAAAACATCAAATGATTGAAAAAATAAAACTTTACCTGTTTTCACATTAAGAGTTGCTGGTTAAAATTCAGACCCATTAGATTTGAGTTCTGACCCACTGATTTTTGCCAAGCGGGTACACTGTATCCAGTCAGACAATTTTCAAATGAATCACTGCTTCAAGTATAGTTTTTTTTATTATAATGTCAGTTTATGTTCTTGATTGCACTTTAAATGCACTTAGATGACCTAGATAATATTTGTGAGCACTTGCCATATAGACATGTATGATGTAGTAGAAATAAAGCTACATGTAAAGAAAAGCACAAGGCACAAGAATCACCATAGTAAAGCAGTCCTGTAATGCCAAACTTTTTTTCCTTTACTTACCGTCATGCATGTCAGCGAGGTCATATTCATAGGATTACATAACAGTGGTACTAGATTAACTTTAATTATTGATGAAATACTTTGGATGCTGTTTTATCATGGTAAATATTCATCAAAGATCTGTTCTGACCAGTCAAGAAAGGGGAAATAGCAAAGTGACCACTTAAGGCAGATTACATCTTAATACTGGTTGATTTTATACAGACATACACATGTATAGTAGCAAGAAAGAGAGACAGATGGTTATTTAAGACAGATGGTTGTATAAGACATGTGGTTGTATAAGACAGGTGGTTGTTTCAGACAGGTGGATGTTGCCTTCAAGGCATACACCAGAATATTATTGGTATACAGTATGCTGAAAATCGATGAAGATACCGGAGAACCCATATGATCGTAATTTAAGAATAGAATAGGTTTTTTAAAATCATAAATCCCTGATATAAGACCTTTTCATTGACGTACTGTACTGAGGAAGTATAATGTAAAATGAAGACGGATGATGTATGTTAGCTATTTACATGTTTATTTATGTTATGTATTTTTGTTTTCCAGCGAGCTTTACACTACTTCCTTATGGCTGCAGAATCTGGCAATGCCAACGCTTATGCTTTCTTAGGAAAGGTAAGGCCATATGGAAATTTGTGGTTCCCATTTTCAGTGAACATAGAGGTTTCCAAGATCTGAATATCATTACTAAGCAGCAAAATGAAATTCATATTCAATACTTTATTTTAAAAAAATTAAAGATGTGTATCATAATGATGACATGGTGTTAATAACACATAAATTGATTGATTTTTTGTTTAATGTCACACCACGAATATTTCACGTATATAGCGACGGTATCTGCCTATTGCAGGGCATACAAATTTTGACCTCTGCAATGGACCCACCCAAAGCAGTGAGGGATCTTTAAAGTGCCATGCATACTACGACACGGGGCCTCGGTTTTTACTGTCTCATCCGAAAGACAGAACACCGACATGACCTGAGCGGGACTCGAACCCCGGCCTTCCTATCAGGAGTCAAGCACAATACCACTAGGCCACGCCGGCTTCACATAAATTGAAATAATGATTCTATGCAGTATACTTGTAGTTTTATTTGTCATATAAATTTACTTTACACATTTCATACTTTTTTTTACTGGTATGGAATGTTCTAACAGTAAATACATTTGCAAGAGCATTGCTGAAATCTTTCGACCTTTTCATTACACAGATTTTTTTTACACATTTCATACTTTTTTTTACTGGTATGGAATGTTCTAACAGTAAATACATTTGCAAGAGCATTGCTGAAATCTTTCGACCTTTTCATTACACGGATTTTTTTCTCATTTTGGACAGTATCCGACATAAAGTTATTGTTACATTTTATGGATACCAGTCTAAAACTCAGGGAAATGGTGATTAAAAAATGACGGGAAATCCATGACGTCATAAATGTTTTACATTAGATACCGTCCCAAATAGGAAATAACTCTGTTTAACAAAAAGACTCAATAAAGAGCAGGCATAACTTGATCAATTAGGTGCGGGGCTCATGACCAAAAGGTCTGGGGTTGGAGTTGAATGATGGCTGTTCGGGATCTTGTCATTAGGAATAAAGAGTAGAGGACAGGATGTATCTGGTAGGGGTGTAACAATACATCAAACTATCAATGTATTGCGATACTGTTCTCCCGATAGCTATTCATCGATAGGAGATTGTCCTCTGCGATAACTATTGCCGATAGTATGTCCAACTATCGACTAGTTTCGATAGTTATGAAATACTTAACTAATGTTCAATACACATCATTCATTATGTTTTCTCTTCTTAAAATAACTCGCTCGCAATCTCGCAAGTGTCCGTCGACCGCTGTATTTGATCTATTGTGAGGGATACATAGATGCGTAAATCCGGTGTTCAGTCCGTCTTTTATACTTACTTCCCTTTACACATGCATCTTAGCAACAGAAATATGGCGGCCATATCATGGATACTCAAAAGATAGTTTGTTAATGTTAAAGAATAAAATCATTAATTTTATCATCTTTGTCTTTTTTTTAAACTTTTGTACACCTTTTTATAAAAGTCAATAGTATTGCAATAGTAATCTCACAATAGTAATAGTACTGCAATAGTATTTTTTGCAATAGTAATAGTATTGCAATAGTGATTTTTTCCCTCAAAAGTCACCCCTAGTATCTTGTACTTTAAAGATCCCTACAGTACATGGGTCTGTTGCAGAGTTGTAAATTTCTAAGCATATACCAGGCTGATACCATCATTAAGTAAAAGAAGTGATCTTGGTGTTACATAGAATAAGAATAAAGTAAACAGGTGAAAATCTATACAAAACTTCTTTAAATTTGTAATAAAAACATATAATGGTAAAATTTGTTTTTTCAGATGTATTCTGAAGGGAGTCCAGCTGTAACGCAAAATAATCAGACAGCTCTGACATATTTCAAAAAAGCTGCAGACAAGGTATCGTGAAATGCTTATGTATTTTACTGTATTTCAATTAAATGTCAACATCAGTGCTATCACTACATCACGACTTCAAGACAAAATAATCTTGCAGTGACATAAATCAACAAAAAAACAAACATTAGTAGAAAATGATACATAAATTTACATGTGTAGTAATAGAGTTGTGTCCATTTGTAGATGTTTTGTGTTGAGATATGTAAATGCTGAAAATTGAGAAGTCTAACATGTATGTATCATGTATGTTCACTGTGACTAGTTGCAAAGTTGTTAATTGAGATAAGATTTTGATGTTACCTCTTCTTTTTTCATCAGGGAAATCCTGTTGGACAAACAGGTCTTGGTATTTTATACCTGAACGGAAAAGGAGTTGACAAGGTAAGGAGATGTAAGTCTTATTCGTACTAACATCCCAAATTCTGTCTTGAAAAGCTGTTGAATAGTACACCTGCAATGAAATGTGTAGTACTTTCTTCCCATTCTATTTTCAGGATGTGACTAAAGCGTTTCGACATTTTACTCTAGCAGCTGACCAAGGCTGGGTTGAGGGTCAATTACAACTTGGAATAATGTACTATGGTATGTGTCAGGGAATAATGTACTATGGGAAGTGTTAAGGAATAATAATGTACTGTGGTAAGTGTCAGGGAATAATAATGTACTGTGGTAAGTGTCAGGGAATAATGTACTGTGGTAAGTGTCAGGGAATAATGTACTGTGGTAAGTGTCAGGGAATAATGTACTGTGGTAAGTTTCAGGGATTAACATACTAGAGTAAGTGTCAGGGAATAATGTACTGTGGTAAGTGTCAGGGAATAATGTACTGTGGTAAGTTTCAGGGAATAATGTACAATGGTAAGTGTCAGGGAATAATGTACTATGGGAAGTGTTAGGGAATAATAATGTACTGTGGTAAGTGTCAGGGAATATGTACTGTGGTAAGTTTCAGGGATTAACATACTAGAGTAAGTGTCAGGGAATAATATACTGTGGTAAGTGTCGGGGAATAATGTACTGTGGTAAGTGTCAGGGAATAATGTACTATGGTAAGTGTCAGGGAATAATGTACTATGGGAAGTGTTAGGGAATAATAATGTACTGTGGTAAGTGTCAGGGAATAATGTACTGTGGTAAGTTTCAGGGATTAACATACTAGAGTAAGTGTCAGGGAATAATATACTGTGGTAAGTGTCGGGGAATAATGTACTGTGGTAAGTGTCAGGGAATAATGTACTATGGTAAGTGTCAGGGAATAATGTACTATGGGAAGTGTTAGGGAATAATAATGTACTGTGGTAAGTGTCAGGGAATAATGTACTGTGGTAAGTGTCAGGGAATAATGTACTGTGGTAAGTTTCAGGGATTAACATACTAGAGTAAGTGTCAGGGAATAATATACTGTGGTAAGTGTCGGGGAATAATGTACTGTGGTAAGTGTCAGGGAATAATGTACTATGGTAAGTGTCAGGGAATAATGTACTATGGGAAGTGTTAGGGAATAATAATGTACTGTGGTAAGTGTCAGGGAATAATGTACTGTGGTAAGTTTCAGGGATTAACATACTAGAGTAAGTGTCAGGGAATAATATACTGTGGTAAGTGTCGGGGAATAATGTACTGTGGTAAGTGTCAGGGAATAATGTACTAAGGTAAGTGTCAGGGAATAATGTACTATGGGAAGTGTTAGGGAATAATAATGTACTGTGGTAAGTGTCAGGGAATAATGTACTGTGGTAAGTTTCAGGGATTAACATACTAGAGTAAGTGTCAGGGAATAATGTACTATGGTAAGTGTCAGGGAATAATGTACTGTGGTAAGTGTCAGGGAATAATAATGTACTAAGGTAAGTGTCAGGGAATAATGTACTGTGGTAAGTGTCAGGGAATAATGTACTATGGTAAGTGTCAGGGAATAATGTACTGTGGTAAGTGTCGGGGAATAAAGTACTATGGTAAGTGTCGGGGAATAAAGTACTATGGTAAGTGTCAGGGAATAATGTACTGTGGTAAGTGTCAGGGAATAATGTACTGTGGTAAGTGTCGGGGAATAAAGTACTATGGTAAGTGTCAGGGAATAATGTACTGTGGTAAGTGTCAGGGAATAATGTACTATGGTAAGTGTCGGGGAATAAAGTACTATGGTAAGTGTCAGGGAATAATGTACTGTGGTAAGTGTCAGGGAATAATGTACTATGGTAAGTGTCAGGGAATAATGTACTGTGGTAAGTGTCAGGGAATAATGTATTATGGTAAGTGTCAGGGAATAATGTACTATGGTAAGTGTCAGGGAATAATGTACTGTGGTAGGTGTCAGGGAATAATGTACTGTGGTAAGCCTCGAGGAAAATGAAATGTATTCATACTATATAAAAGTATATCATAATTTCCGGAGTGTAGGTCAGTATTTTTATAATCATTGAAGGACGCTCAACCTGTACAATGGTTCTACCAATATATTGTTCAAATATACGATCTCATCTTTTGTGTGATAGGTAAAACGAGTATAAAAATGTGAAACTATAAAGAATTTCTTGATTAGTAATTGTAACAGTTGTAATTTTAAACTTATGTATACGTAGTTTTATCTACTGATAATGAAATTGGCCAAATGTGACGTACATCATATGTAACTATTCTGCAATGAGTGAAGGACACTTGGGCAAAGGTTTGGTTTTCATTAGTGGGTTTCTTAAAGCCGAAATATGCAATATTCCAGAGGTTATATCCGATTACAAAGAACAAACTGTATATTGATGATCTCTCTCTTGCTTCGATCTTTCACTCAGATATGGAAGATGATGATTTTGATGGTTTTGAAAGCAATAGATATGATTAAAGTAATCTATGTGCAATATATAATGGTGACAATAATGCCCTAGATGAAATAATATCACACTTACAGCTATCATTTCTTATTACGATTCATTAAATTTACCTAAACATTCCGCTAAATTACCGGTTCCTATCTAGGTCAGTATCACATTTACCTTTAGGGTAGAGTATGCACAAAGTGACAGCTGATTTCAAAAGTAATTAAAGACAGACAATAACTCGTTAGAAAAAAGATATTATATAGCAGGCTGATACAAGCCAATGTATGGGGATTTGTAATCATTTACATGCAGCATAAGCATTTTATTTGATAACGAAGTTTAAATAGGTGCACGATACTGCGGTTTAAGGTAGGTATTTGACTTGTACAATGGTACAACCTGTATATGGACATGCATAGAGAAATGCACCATTTTTAAGTCCCTCGACCTATAGATAGTTTTTGAATGCATGAAATTTATTTGGAGTTACTTCCCTTTTCCGCCATTTTGGAGGTGAAGCTGGATTTTTTGCTTCATATTCATACCAATTGTATTGAATTTTGAATGTCCTTGAGAAAGTTGTCCACATTTTCACACCTCTGAAAACAATTTGACACTGCTCAGTGGTTGCTTATTGCATAACAATTGCAAAAATCCATGAAGCAACCTTAATTTGGACAAATTCTATACATGATATTGATTTATGCATGATTTTCCAGGAAGCTGGCATGGCCTAATGGTATCGTGCTCGCCTCCTGATCAGGAGACCAGGGTTCGAGTCCCACTATGGTCATGTCAGTGTCCTGTCTTTTGGATGAGAGAGTAAAACCTGAGGCCCGTCGTGGTATGCATGGCACGTTAAAGATCCCTCGCTGCTTCAGGTGGATCCTTTGTAAAGGTCAAAATTTGTATGCCTTTCATCAGACAGATGCCTTCACCATATAGATTACGTGAAATATTTGTGGTGTGACATTAAACAAGAATCAATCAATCAATCACGATTGTCCACTCATATACCGCCAACATGGCAGAAAAGAAAAGTAACTCCAGTTAAATTTTATGCTTTTGAAAACTATACACCGCACCAACCTATAGTGTGGAAATGACGGTAAATGAAAGTTCTTTTAATTATGAATTTGCATGGATTTTTTATTTAGATTTTGGTAAAGAAAATTCAAAATTCTTGCATTCTTTATGGATTTTTCCAAAAAGATGGAAATCACAGGAAAATTTACAATGTACAAAGGGATGTACTATGTGAATAAAGATTTAGATAGAATTAGAATAATAGATATTAGAATATATATACGTTATGCACATTTTGGTATATTGTGTCACTTCAGTGATGCTCATGTCTGAAAGATTGGAATTCTAGTAATATGTAGATATGTAAAGAGTAGAGTTAAGATCAAAGTGGCGGAAAAAGTGAACCAAAGAATCGATATCTAGGAACATGAGAGAGATACTTCTTAGTGATTTAAAAAATTTCATGATTGTAAATTTCATGTATATATTTTATGTCAGTACTAAAGCACTGAAAACTAGACTTACGATGCCCTCGAGGACTAACATGCGGAAACATAAGAAACTGAATGTAAGATTATTTCGAGTTATTTTTTACTCTTGAGCAAAAATAATTAAATCAATTTCATTTTTTATTTATTACAGGTGGGAAGGGAGTGAAGAGAGACTATAAAATGGCTGTGAAATATTTCAATCTAGCTTCTCAAGGCGGACATGTCTTAGCTTTCTATAACTTGGCCCAGATGCATGCCACTGGTACAGGTGTACTGAGGAATTGTCATACAGCTGTGGAGGTAGGCAAATTATCTTGTATTTTATGGCTTGGATGCAAAACATAATATCAGTCATTAGGCCAAATGAATTTAATTTTCTGATTCTCAAACACCGTGGTGTGCTCAAAGTTCATGCCAAGGCAATGAGGGGCTGATTTGGTGTAGTGGTTAAGCACTTCACTTGAACTCCAGGTTCATTTCCTGGGTCGTAGTACTATGTTTGAGATGTTGGTTACGTCCTGCTTCTATGTCGTGATATAACTGAAAAATTGTTGAAAGCAACGTTAAACACCAACCAACCAACCAAGGAGATGTTTGAATTGCACCATATGAAAAAGATACCTGCCCACCTTATCATTTCAATCGCTGTTTAATAGGAAAGTCAGATTTTCCCCTTGAGAATCAAAACAAAAACATTTTTTAATCATTATCCAGATGGGTTTTTCATCCCAAACGCACATGAATGTGCTCCATTCAACTTCAGAAGGGTTTATTTTATAGTTATGCTAAGTAGAAACTATTTTTCATTAACAGAACAGATGTGTTATACATTTTATGGGGTTTACATTTTTATGCTCCCTGAAAGCTTTCAGGGGAGTATATAGTTGCTGTCATGTCCCTGTGTCTGTGTGTCTGTCTGTCTGTCTGTCCAATTGTCTGTCTGTCCGAGCTCATATCTCCTATTCCTTTCATCAGAATTTGATCATACTTCACCCAAATGTTATTCAGATTAGGGGCTTTGGGACAAAGGTCACTCAAGGTCATTTCTAAAAGGTCACTTATTAACTATGACTTAAAGTAACATGAAGTACATATATCTCCTATACCTTTCATGAGAATTTGATCATACTTCACCAGAATGTTCTTTAGGTTAAGGACTTTTGGACAAAGTTCACTCAAGGTCATTTCTGAAAGGTTAAGGTCACTTATTAGCTATGAATTAAAATACCATGAAGTATATATATCTGCTACACCTTTTATCAAAATTTTGATTATACTTCACCAAAATATTATTTAGGTTAAAGACTTTTGAACAAAGGTCACTCAAATTCATTTCTAAAAGGACAAGGTCACTTATTAACTATGACTTAAAATACCATGAAGTACTTATATCTCCTACACCTTAGCTCACTCATTTTAGTTTAAGAAACTGTGATCACTTGTTCTACAGTTAACTCAATTGGATATCCATATGATACATTGAGATTTGAAATAGTCATCAATTAATACAATGATTTCCTATATACTGAGTCATTCATTTCCTTCATTATTGCTGTGCTTCTTGGAGCATCTATCGGTTTTACTGATTTTTTTATATGAATTGAGTCATCAATTTCCTGCATTATAACTGCCATTTGGGGAGCATACATCAGGTTTATTGGTACTCTTTTTCTTTTGTTACCTTATTTACTTGGGTATAATGCACACTTTTTTTTTGCAAAACTTCTGACATTTATTTTGTAGGTACACATTATATATAAGATATAGAATATAAAACTTTTCTTTCTCTCATTAATACAATATCAGTAACATCCATCTTGTTGCATCACTAACTTTTCAGCAAGTGTTTTGATCACAAGAAAGTTTATTAACCGTGAAATGTGTATCACTTGTGATGTTTAATACCTGCTGTGGGCAGATGAGAAAAAAAACCAATACTCTATGCCATGAGTGTTTCCTTGATGTATAATTATAAGACATATAATCCCAAATAAGACCGATATTTGAGAGCATAGATACATGAAGTAAATGTCATCTGTCTAATATTACCTGTACCTGGTTATTGTCTGATAATCATGCAGAATGCAAGGGATCAATAAAGTATATATTTAGAAAACAATTTAATGTCACAAACAGCGTGCGTTACAGAGATATTTAGCACAGATAGCAAAATATCATACATGTGAGTGAAATGACTGATTAAATACTGAGACCCTTAATTCTGATTAATTACAATCACATGTTGTTTTATAATTGATACATCTGTAATTCATCACTGTGTAGTTGCTTTGATTGTCGAATTCCACTAAGAATTATATCATCCTTTTCACCTTAATACTATACTTGGCAAATCAAGATTGGGTTCGTTTTGTAATTCAAACGCCTTGTCAGACTACCATTTCTTGCATCACATTTGGCTACTGACACTGGCTTCTGAGGTAATTTCTATTGAAACGGTTGGACTCATACTGTTTCAATAGAAATTACTTCTGAGGTATATTCATATTTAATTGCCCTACTGTCATGATTTTACATGTTTACCAGCCAATCTCAATTTTGCACCTGCTCATTAATTTTTCATTGATTTTTAGCTTGCAAGGACAAATGTCTTGTGTCATTATCCCAAGCATTGTCATCGTCCCATGGCGTAGACTGTTACCAGGATTTTATCTTTTGAACTATAAGAGATAAGGCTTTCGCCTATCACATATAGATTCCTCAGAATTAGAACTGTCATTTCGTACAATGGCTTTTGACCTAGTGACCTTGTCCATGGAGTTTGATTTTTACATTTTGAAACTTTAACCTAGACTGTATATCCTTTGAACTGTAAAGAATAGGGCTTTCATATTTCGTATATAGATTCCTCACCACCAGAGTTTTCATTTAGCTTTTTGGATTTTGTCCTTGTGACCTTGCGACCTTGGAATTTGACCTGCTTTTCAAAAACTTAAACTTGCACTATATATCCTTTAAACTGTAAGGGATAGGGCTTCCATATTTCACATACATGTATAGATTATTTCAATGTACATCAGATCCAGCAAGGTTTTCTGGTAACTCTCACAGTCATATTCTTTATACATAGATGTAAACTTTTTCTTGATATTTTTTCCCATCTTTAGGATTTTACAAGGGTGTGCCTTATCCAGGAGTGATAGCAATGTATACTGAGGGACTTTAAAAACGCCTATCTGATATCATTATAGTTTAATCAACAACTAGGGTAAATAATTGCATCAAACTTGATTTATTTCGAAAATTTGTATTATATTTGACAATATGATTGATACTATCACACGTTTCTTTTAAAAAATGATTTGATTTCATCAGTTATGTATACCAGGTCCAAAATTTCATGTGACTGTTTTGTTTAGTAACGAGTATGCCCCCCATTAGCTTTAACGAATGCTCGCAATCTGGACTGCATGAATTAACATAAAGGTCGAATTTTTCTCATAGGAATATTATTGATTTCCACTCTTCTTGAAGAGCATGTGCCAACTCATCCACAGTTCTTGGTTGACGATGACGTTTACGTAAGCGTCTCCCTACCTCATCTCACATGTGCTCTATAGGATTGAGGTCCAGTGAACATGCTGGGAAATCCATAACATTAATTCCTTGGATGTTTAGAAAGTTTAAGGTGACTCTAGCAGTCTTCGGACGTGCGTTGTTTTGTTCAAACGTCAACGGAGTGTTGACAGTTTGATGACGTTGAATTAATGGAAGGAGCTCAGGCTGTAAAACGTCGTCGATGTAGTGCCTCGCAGTAAGAGTGCTCCTCAAAATAACCAGTGATGACTTGAAATGTTGATTGATGGCTCCCCAAACCATGACGCCACCACTGCCAAATTTGTCACGCTCAATTATGCAGTTTGCGGCAAAACGTTCATTGCGTCTCCTATAAATGGGCTGAACACTATGTCATACCAATTACGTCCATTAGCAAGCATGTTCAGGGACCAGGTCAGACAATTTTTCGGTGGCGAGGAAATAGGATCAAGCCTTTGAATGGGTGACGGCATAGCAAACATTGCTCTTTCAACTGGCGGCACACTATCCTGGGGTGGATTTGCCTACTGTGACAACCTATCACATGTCTTGACGTGCCTATGGCTGTCGCAAACCTGTCACGTAGATGATATTGCCTTATGAAAACGTCTTGACGTCTTGTCGTTACGCTTGGCTGACCACTTCGAGGACGATCCTTAACACTTCCTGTGGTCCGATACTTCCGTACAAGTCTCGTGATTGTAGACAAATGGACGTTGAAGCGTCCTGCGATGATACCTTGATTTACGCCGGCGTCTACAAGGCCAAGGACAGCATACCTCTGTTGATCAGACAGTCTCGGCATTTCACACGTTAGTTTTAATGAAGCAAAGTTTGAAATCAGGATAGATAGAGGCACTAGGTACCAGTATACGTGATTTCTGAAGAAAATGACTCGCTGTAGAGCACTTGGTCGAGTACTTTTTGAAAAGCGCACGGGTGAGCAGTATTACGTTATGGTTGAGTGATTTGTCTCGCCGATAGCATGAAAGTTACCGCAGTCACACATATCAAGCAGATATTCAAATCGATTTATTTTCAAAGCATTTATGTTTTTACATAAAAAAAACATATAGGCGTTTTTTAAAGTCCCAGAGTATACTTTTATCAAAGAATTTAGAGAGATTGATTGTACAGATTTAGGCTTGCTTTTGCCAAATGCCTTCTGTTTACTAGCAAGTTGTTTAACAGTGATCTTGGGAGGGGTAGAGGGGGAAGGGAAACAAAAATTAAAATAAAAACACTTTTCTTTGACCAGTTATCTAAGAATCATATATTTATTATCCCCCTGGACCGATGGATTGAGGGCATATTGTTTTCGTCCTGTTTGGAATAACATATATTTTCTTCACATTTATATAGATTTTGTAAGATCTATTGAATGATACCTTCAAATTAAACCTTGAAGTAAGAATTGATTACTTTCTATAATACAGAATTAATATTGATTAATTTTGTTTTAATGTTTTCTTTGTTTGGCTTCATATAATGCAGTTAAATGTCAGATCTCGTGACTTGTTGCTTCACCAATTGCTTACTTTGCGTTGATGATTACTCCTTAGCCATCTTTGTTAATGTTATATCAGAATTTGTCACAATTATCACTTTCACCATGATGGCCATGGTCAACATAGTGCACTTTGAAGAAGTTGTAAAATAATAGTCATACCTGCTTCAAAGACCACCTGTCATAAACAACCACTTTTTCATGTTCCTTACAAAATTGACTTATATTAAGATGTTATTTTTGTTCCCCACTTTTAGTGAAAGCGTAGGGACATCTCATTCGTCTGTCTGTCCCTCTGTCTGTCTGTCCGTCCGTCTGTAAGAAAAACTTAAACCTTGGTCATTACTTTTAACTGTAAGACATAGGGCCTTCATATTTGGCATGTGTGTCTCTAGTAATTGCAATACCTTTCTGTTGGTATCAGAATTTTTTATTATGTGACTTTGACTGTGACCTTTGACCAACTTCAATGTAACTTTTTAAAGGTAAGACATAGGTCCTTCATATTTGGCATGTGTGTCCCTAATTGCAATACATTTCCGTTGGTATCAGAAGTTTTTATCATGTGACCTTGACCGTGACCTTTGACTTACTTCAGTGTTATTTTTTAACTGTAAGACATAGGGCCTTCATATTTGGCATGTATATCTGCATGCACAACCATGACTGTATGTCACAGATCACTGCACCCTTACTGATAGAACCCCCAAAGCGGGGACAACATTTCTCTGAATTTGCTTGTTAGTATTATTTCCCCTTAATACTGCTTTCCATACTGTTGTGCAGTTCAGGTGGTTTTCCAGCAGTTTCAGTATTTCCAATCTAGTTAGAAAATTAGAAATTCCCACATACATTCAAGATTCTGTATAAAAGTGTGAAGCAGCAAAGTTATTTTCACAAGAGTTCCCAATGTGTTTTGTGGTAATTTACCCACAGTGTTTTGTGCATAGTCTCTATAACACCCAAACTGTACTGTAACATTAACGGAATATTCTCCCCAAACATTCAGACAACAGCAATTTGTCAGAAATATTTTAAAGAAGTCGCTTATTCTCTACCAGTACACAAGGTTTCTGTAAATTACCCAGAGCACTTCAGCAATGTTAATGGATCTGACCTTTTTGTTGTCTGCTATGCAAGATTTCTAATAGTGGTTGAGAACACTTCAGCAAACTTAATAGCTCTGATCTTTTTACATTTGTTGTGTATGTGTTAATACAGCATATAGGGAGACAATCATGTCCCTTTCATGTACATTTATAATATTCTGAACTTGTACTTTTGAATTGAGAAAGAGAAAAATGTGCATGTTGCATTCTGAACCTACTGAGCATAGAATGTATTCTGGTTTTATCGTTCTTGTTGCTCTGACACATCAACCTTTCATGGTGGACATGGAAACTAATATCAGGTGCCCTGGAGGAATGAAATTGGGTGACCGAGAGAAATGAAATCAGAGAAATGAAATCAGGTGCCCCAGAGAAATGAAATCAGGTGCCTCAGAGAAATGAAATCAGGTGCCTTGGAGAAATGAAATCTAGCCACCCAGAGGAATGATGTCAGGTGCCCCGATGGAATGAAATGAGGTGCCCGGGGGGAATGAAATGAGGTGTCTAGGGGGTGTGAAATCAGGTGCCCCAGAGTAGTGAACATCTCCTGTTTGGCTCATCACATTTCCGATGAATGCCTATAATACACAAATGGCACAAAAATATTGATACAGTGCATGTGACTTTGATGAATATGACCTTACTCTGTCCAGAAAGTGTCACAGCCCTGCAGTATAAGTTCCTGCTTGATATATTCCTTAAACCAAAGCTTATAATACTATCACTTTTGATGATTTAAGTCATACTGATAGTAAGTTTTGTGCCATATTGTATTAGTCTGTTACCAATGTTGCATATAGATTTCTGTTACTCAATTAAATCCCATTATTCTTTTGATTTTGATACTCCTTTGTAGTTAGAAACATAGTACTTCTTCTGGGTTTGTTGTTTCGGCAATTCCATTTAGAAATTCCTGTCATGAGTGGAAAGGCATTGTCATACAAACTGATTCTTCTTATTTTCTGTGAATATAAAAAGTCATTGAAACAGTAACCGTACTTAAGCCGTGTTCATTAACACAAAGCATTCTGCTGGTGCAGGAAACATGTATACGGCTAGCCAAGTTTGATCTCTGAAGACATAATTATCATTTTATCTCCAATGATAGATACCATGCATTACCAGTTGTATCTCTATAGGAAAATTTATCATGTTTATTAAACCCTCTAATCAGAAATATCTAGGGGCATTAAGCGTCCATCATTCCTGTTTTCTTGAATTAGTAAATTCTTAATTGTTGCCACAAGGGAATCAGTGTTTCATAGACACATCTTGTTTGCAGTCAGAATAATTTATGATCTAAACTCGACATCTGTTCATAATAAAGGATAATACAGGAACAATGTATAGCTACTTCTTTCATGAAAAATACAATTGAATTGTACATCATAAAGGTAACATGCATCTTAGAATGTTTTGCCGGATTGCATAGCAATTCCAGTCTATAGATTGGTGATGTCTGTCTGTCTATCTGTCAACATTTTGGTTAAAGTTACTGGTTTAAGCAAAATTTCAGCAACTAAAGGATTGTAAACATAATACTTCACATATAGATTCCTTGTGACCATAGCTTTCAAATTATGCCATGACTTTTGACCTATTGATCTTGGTCTTAGACTTGAGCTACTTTTAAGAAATTTTAACTTTGGCTGTATCTTTTGAATCATGGAGGGGTAGGGCTGTGATACTTCACTCACAAGTTCTTGATGACAAGTACTTTCAATTGATACCATGATTTTTGACCTTTTGACCTTGACCCTGTTTTGAATTTGCTGTGTTGAAGAATTCCTGTGTCATTATCTTTCTTATAATTGGATATTTTGCATTTTACCTTTACATACATGTGTGACAACTTCTGACACATTCCCTACATCAGTTTATCTAAAAGCTATTACATTGTATTTTAGAGGGGGGGGGCCCTAGAAGAATCATACTGTTATTTTAATCGACCTCCTGTTGGTTGATTTTGAAATGTAGATGAAATCCTATCTATCACCTTGATGAAACATTTTTTAAACAGTGTCTATTCTGCCTTTTAAGTGACAAAACATTGATATCGATGCTCTTTCACATCTTTAATGCAATCAGAAATAGTTGTGCAATATCGAATGTTAAAAACTGAAAGTCCTCAGGGGGATAGAATTTCTGCTGAAATCTGCGCAGTGTATGAAACATAATGAACTTCCGTACTGTGCATAGATGTAATCACATAAAGAATTCATTTCGTAATAGATTCTGTGCATCGTATCTTTGCATTTAGTGAAGGAAAAGAGAAGCTGTAGTGTACAATAGATTTCGCAAGTGTAATGAGCACAAATGACAAAAGATCTGGATATTGGCCAGGAATACTGCTGCATGTCCACAGTAATGGAGGTTTTGAGGCTGATTGTGTTTTGTCTTCTGTGGTTGTCTTTTCAATTACCGATAGCTCTTCTACTCCATAAGAAGTAATCGGTGTACATATTTCCTGTATACGTTCCACATAAGATTTTTCAATTGGTACATAAATTTTTGACTTTCTGACGTTGACCCTGACATTAAAGTTAACTCTTGGCAGAAAGCTATAATAGTAAGAGGTGTGACTTTCATATTAGGTCTGTAATCCTTTTGATTAAAGCTTTTTACTGACTTTACATTTTCTCTTACTTTGGGATGTTGACTTTGACAATTCAATAGAGTTAATTTTTACAACCTTTAACCTTGGCAGTATCTTTCAAATAGTAAGAAATATAACTTTCATATAAACCATCTTTATTTTATGTGACTAGAGTTTTTAGCTCTACTGGTCTCGACCAGTCGAGCTCATGCGATGGTCCTTCGTCCGTTGTCCGGACGTCCGGCCGTCCGGACGTCCGGCCGTAAACAATTTTTTGTTCCCTCTTCTCCTCTGAAGGTATATACCCCAGAGACCTTATTATGGGTTCTTCTTGTTGGGTAGGTGGTCTAGTTGTGCATGTGCAATTTTGGTCCAGTTCCGACCCCTTGGGGGCCCACAAAAGGGC
This sequence comes from Pteria penguin, assembly GCA_035048485.1. Lineage (NCBI taxonomy): Eukaryota > Metazoa > Mollusca > Bivalvia > Pterioida > Pteriidae > Pteria > Pteria penguin. Next base: position 50,466,824 of record CM068587.1, on the reverse strand, counting down.
GTGGTCCCAAAATCTTGTTCCCTCTTCTTCTCTGATTGTATATATCCCAGAGACCTAATTATGGTCTCATCATGTTTTGTAGCTGGTCTAGTTGTGCATGTGCAATTTTGGTCCGGTCCGGACCCCCTGGGGCCCCTACAAAAGGGGCGTGGTCCCAAAATCTTGTTCCCTTTTCATTTCTGAAGGTATATATCATAGAGACCTAATTTTGGTCTCATTTTGTTATATAGGTGGTCTAGTTGTGCATGTGCAATTTTGGTATGGTCCGGACCCCCTGGGCTCCCAGAAAGGGGCGTGGTCCCAAAATCTTGTTCCCTCTTCTATTCTTAAGGTATATGTCCCAGAGACCTAATTATGGTCTCATCATGTTTGGTATGTGATCTAGTTGTGCATTTATTATTTTGGCCTGGTCCGCCCAGGAGCTGGTCTTAAGGTATATGTCCTAGAGACCTAATTATGGTCTCATTTTGTTGGATAGGTGGTCTAGTTGTGCATGTGCAATTTTGGTCTAGTCTGGACCCCTGGGACCCCACAAAGGGGCGTGGTCCCAAAATCTTGTTCCCTCTTCTTTTCTGAAGGTATATGTCCCAGAGACCTAATTATGGTCTCATCATGTTTGGTATGTGATGTAGTTGTGCATGTATAATTTTGGTCTGGTCCGGACCCCCTGGGGTCCCAAAAAGGGGTGTGGTCCCAAAATCTTGTTCCCTCATTTTCTCTTAAGGTATATATCCTAGAGACCTAATTATGGTCTCATTTTGTTGGATAGGTGGTGTAGTTGTGCATGTGCAATTTTGGTCCGGTCCAGACCCCATGGGACCCCACAAAGGGGCGTGGTCCCAAAATCTTGTTCCATCTTCTTTTCTTAACCTAAAGGTATATGTCCCAGAGACCTAATTATGGTCTAATCATGTTTGGTATGTGATCTAGTTGTGCATGTATAATTTTGGTCCAGTCTGGACCCCCTGGGGTCCCACAAACGGGTGTGGTCCCAAAATCTTGTTCCCTCTTTTTCTCTGAAGGTATATATCCTAGAGACCTAATTATGGTCTCATTTTGTTGGATAGGTGGTGTAGTTGTGGATGTGATACAGCTCTCATGTTTTTAGCTTTATATATCTATGTTCCTTTTTACTAGGTCTTTTGTTTGTTATTATACCCCCGCAAACGAATTTTGGGGGTATATTGGAATCACCTGATCTGTCAGTATGTCTAGAAAACTTTAACCTTGGCCATATCTTTTGAATCAACTATACTACACATATGTATTCCTTGTGGCAAGACCTTTCTGTCAGTACTAAAAGTTTTGACTTCGTGACCTTGACATTTGACCTCCTTTTGAAAAACTTTAACCTTTGCCAAAACTTTTGAACCAGAAGAAATGGGGTCTTCATACTACACATGTGTATTCTAAATTTGTGGCAAAGACGGTCTCGTCGGCACCATAAGTTTTTACCTCATGACATTTACCTTGTTTTTTTCCCCTTCTTTGAATTTTGTTGTCGCGGGGGGAATTTGTCCTGTTAGGACAGTGTTGGTTTTTGCTTCATATCCTTGACCTTGACATTAAAATCAATTTAAGTAACTTTAAACTAGACCGTATCTTTTCGATAATATTATAATTAAACAGTAAATGCAAACAATGCTTTTTATCAGTGAAAACATTTTTTTGCATGATTGAGATTTACAAATTTACATAGAAACAGGATTCTTGTATATGAAAGGTACTTTACAGTATTAACACTCATCCTGTGAGCTTTGTTGTCTTCTGTCAAATCTTGTTTCAATTTCATCATTATAGACATATCACAGGCTTTTTTTTTATTAGAATAGCTTTCTGAGTAGATTATATACCTTAGGTGTTTTATTTATGACAAAATGATAACACAGACCATTAAAAGTGCTTTTTCTTTGTCCTTTTGATCTGTATCTGTAAGAAATACTAAACATTTCTTGTTTGTTTTACAGTTGTTTAAGAATGTAGCAGAGCGAGGTAGATGGGCAGAGATGTTATCAGAGGCATACAGTCTATACAAAGACGGCAATATCAATCAAGCTCTACTTAAATATACCTTACTGGCCGAACTAGGGTACGAAGTAGCGCAGTCTAACGTGGCCTACCTTTTGGATCAAGGTAAAGGAGTCCTTACAAATGTTGAAGAAAAAGTCAGAGCATGTCATTTAAAAATAAAATGTGTAAAATCATAAAAAAGTAACTAAACAATTACCAAATATGTGCTAAATAATCAAATTACCTCAGAATAATGCACAGACTATAGATTCTGAAACAAAGAGGGAGAAGCAAAATCTTTAAGTATGAAGAGTGCTGGATTTTTGAAGTAGTTGAATAGCTATGTTTTCGTATGTGTTTTATTAAGGGAATAAAATATCTTATGTATCTCACAGATAATGAAATATATTGGTATATGAATAGGTTAAATTGAAATTCAAAGAGGGTTCTTAACTTTACATGCATAAAATTAAAGGCTGCAAAGACTCTCATCGTGGTGTGAAGATTTTGGTTCTGGAATAAACATAACTCAGAATAGTCCGTAATGGTGGATCTTGAAAAAAAATCTCTTAATTGCGTTCCAAACATGTTTAAATTGGCACATGTCTCCTGTATTTCTTCAGTCCACTTGAGCTTTGCTATACTGCGTTCCGTGACCTGAGATAATTCAAGCTGCGGTCCTGAGACCTGTACGATCTGTAATGTCTTTTTACAACTGAACATGGCCATGTTATAGATCCTCTCTCTTGAATTGATGACAAATCAACGGCAAATGCGCGATTAATATCCATAAACAAGCTTCCATTGCTGATTGATAAATGGCTGCTGGTAAATTAGCCTTTTACATCAGTTTTATGTGAGCAGATTTTACAGCATTTCTCTGTCCTTCAGTTTAAAAGATGAAATTCCCACATGCTTAGCGAACCAAGCATTTCTATAGGGTTATTATGTACTCTGCATTATTAGATTTATGTCTCTCTGTCACAGAAAAAAGGGGATGGTGGTTTTGAAGACTGATTTTTTGATAGTTTTATTGATAGCATTTTGGTATCTTTGACTTCAGCACACTTAAATTGCCAGTGCTCTTGCAAGGATTGGAATGTAAAGTAAGAGTCTTGAATGGAAATCGAAAAATTCACTGATCAATATCACTTTGCATGAAAGCTATATGTAGTTGTATTGTTTTTGTGAACAAATTTTTGTAAATGGAAAGCGTTCAGAATGTGACCTGGTCTTTTAATACTACAAAATGCATTGAGTCAGCCATTTGTAGAAGAGGATTCTAACATTATCATTAAGAGGTTTCCCAACCGAGATAAAATTTGAAAAATTAATGGATTGCCATATTTATCTGTCCATCTGCCAGGCTGTATTTTTCATTCCGTACATCCTATCACTTTCATATTTCATTGTTATGTTGATCATGACCCAAAGGTTTCACAGCACCTTGACCCAAAGTCATGTGACCTAGGTCAAGGTCACTTTGAACGTCAATGATGAAATTGTGTCCAGACTATATCTTTCATACTGTAGAGGAAGAAAGGGATAATGGGGAGGGGGTGTGGGGAGAAATATGTGTTTATTCAAAAACAACATCTAGATAGTATATTTTCTTGGAAGTCACTTGCCTCAAGATCAGGGTACTGTGCAATAAACTGAGAAAGTACCTAAGTCATAATTTCATTAATAACTGGAATTTGGATTTTATTGAATTTTATTCTATCGATAAATAGAATTGAACCAATCTGCATGACAATCAGTTTGAACATTTGATAATGGAATAAATTAAATGAAATAATTGATGTAAGTATTTTCTCAGTTTATGGCGCCGGACCCAGATGTTTTCAAAAACTACTTTAAAATCAATTCTCTTGTCATTATGATAACAATCAGTGTAATTTCATAGGAGATGTGGGTCTTTTTGATGACACTGAGGTATTCCAGCGAGCCTTGCTCCACTGGACAAGGGCAGCCGCCCAAGGTTCCACCATAGCCAGGGTCAAAATGGGAGATTACCATTACTATGGCTACGGCACCAAAATAGACTACGAGACGGCAGCTACACATTACAGAATGGCATCCGAACAGCAACACAATGCCCAGGCCATGTTCAATCTGGGATACATGCATGAGCAAGGACTTGGTCTCAAACAGGTAAATATCTGACCACAGAATAATGTAGAATGTGGTGCAGCTCAGAATTCTCTTCAGTTTTCATTATTATTATGTGTAGATGTGGTGTTCTTACTATAATGGCTTTCACATACTCGTGTTATTGTTCCTTTGGTTATGATTTATATGGAGGCAAACTTTTAACAGTGTCTACAAAACTTTATGGAGCTCCATTTGGTCCTATGAGGAGAAACATTTCATAGAACTGAAACTACTTTTGTCTTACCGAAAGACAATAAAGGTCAGAATAGCGTATGAAAGTACGCCATTTGGATCTTTAAAAAAATTGTCTGGCTGGTCCGAAGGTCTGATGAATTTGGCGGACACTGTTTTAAGTTTTTTTATATTTTGTGTATGTTTCTTATGCATACAAAGAGAAACTTGAGTGGCATTTTTATATCTGTCTGTTTGTCTGTCCATCTGTTTTTCATGTGTTGTAACTAGTTTGGGAGGCCTTGGAATGCTAGACTCTATCATCAGATCCTCTGGTCAAAGATAAGCAGAGCTCATGCCATACCGCATTGTCTGCCGTTCGTCTGGTTATAAACATTGGTTAATGATAGCTTCTCCACAGAGACTCTTCAGCACAGAAAGTCAATGATAGCCACATTTTGTCAGGAGCATGTGATGTAGTTGTGATTGTGGAATTTTGTCGCTGGTCCTGGACTGAGCAACCCCGAAATGGATGTGGTCACTTTTCTTGTATAAGTTTACATATGCCCTCTCCTCTGTTTTTTAAAGAAATTTAGACAAACTTTATAGGAATGATATGCTTAGCTTGAATATGAGAAAAGCTGTGTTACATAATCCAAAATGACAAAATGACTGCTGCGGCAAACCATGAAAAAATCTGAGAAAATTGTATTTTCTCTCTTATTGTCATAATGATTTTAATAAAAGTATGTACAGGAATGATTTACACATGATATGTGACACACCTATTAAAATCTATGGTGTTACATGATCCAGTATGGCTGTTAGTGCGATAGCAGCGAGATTGAAAACCTATGATTGAATTTTCTCATTTTCATAGCAATTTTGATAAACTTTATAGGAATGATTTATTCATGATTTAAATACAGGAACTATACATGCAATTTTAACAAAGAAAATAACTTTATCAGTTGATTAACCACTTAGTCAAAAGCAAAATCTCAATATGAAAAATGATTAAAAGACGGCATTAGTAAAGTCTCTTCCATTGCCTAGACCAGTAAAGCTCAGTCTCAAAAGAGCCTCTGATTTCCAATTTCAATATATCTTCATTTATTGTCCCCAATATTCTTGATTTCCTTGTACAGGTTTGGTGTGAATGCCTTTTTCAATCTTCACTAATTGTTTAAATGGCTGGCTGCCTAACTCCATCTTCTTCAAATTCTGTATCAATTTATATTGGTGTCCCTGGTGACTAAAGAGATGCAGTTTCAAGGACAATGAACCCTCGTTCTGAATTCATTAGTAATGCATGAATCCTGATTCAGACTTGGATCACAGACACACTTAAATGGGGAAGAAAGATAGATGTTATGTTTTCTTGAATATTTTATTCTTTTGAATAATCAAATAGACTTTTTTCTCTCTTTCAGGATATTCACTTAGCAAAGCGATTTTATGATATGGCAGCCGAAACCAGCATTGATGCTCATATTCCAGTAACGTTGGCATTATTCAAAATGGCTGTACTGTATGGTTCCGAATTATTTAATAAAGAAGTGAGTATCTCTATAAATGCATTCCTCTCATCAATCTTCTTTTTTTTTGAAGTTGGTGCAGCTCTGTTATTGTATAAATACATTCCTCTCATCAATCTTTCTTCTTTTTTTTTTTTTGAAGTTGGTGCAGCTCTGTTGATATGATGCTTAGTCCATGACTGAGAGATCCAGGGTTCGATTCCCGCCGTGGGCACATCAGTGTCCTATTTTTTTTTATGAGACAAATAAATCTGAAGTCCCTTTTTAGGGTAGGAGTAGCACATAAAAGATCCCTCACTGCTTGGGTGGGTTCTGTTGCTAAGGTGATACTATATTAATTTGTATACAGCGGATCAGACAGATGCAGTCACCCTGTACTTGGAGTGACGAAAAACCATAATTAGTCAATCTAGCAATACTCCCATTAAATGGGATGTCAAGTTAAAACTAATATATTGATAAATGGTACATATAGGAAAATAAACTTGAAATAATGTCAAGCTATTTTTGAATACCAATAGATTTCATCACAGCAGCAACGAAGTTAACTTGCAATTTCTTGTCTTTTCGTCAAATGTGATTGTGTCTGTTTTTGTGGGCTACCAACTTCCAGCAAGTAATATTTCATGTTTATTTAATGTTTTAGTTGTTTTGCTTAAACGGGTTAAGTTTTATCTCCTAGAATTTGTTTGATTTAGGGGTAAATGTTGTGTTCTGATTAATTTTGTTTTTCTATTGCTTTGGAACAGATAAAAAAGTATAAATATGTATAGATATCATCGTGAAATTCTCTACAGTGAGATCTCTACATTTAAACACAAAAATGCTTTCAACTGCTCATGGTTAATTGAAAAAAGATCCTTCACTGAATGTTTGAATGAGCATTAGTAATTAATCATCCAATTGAAAATAGTATTTAACAAAAGCTGTGGTGCTACTCATTGATTTCTTATGTTTAATGAGCATGAGAGAAAATTCCATAGAATCATAGGAAGGTTTTTCCTTTGTGTATGGCAAAAGTTGATTGATGTATTTTTTTATTGTTTTTTTTTTTTTGTCACTGAAAACAGGTCACAATTAAATAGAGAAAATAATCCTACTTTGTGTTAACCTTGCTTCTTGTCACAGAAAATTCAGATTTATTGTATAATTTTATAATACAATGAAATAAAGATGGTGATCACTTGCATGTGTTTTGTCTTGAATAGATTACAAGACATTTTCTCAAAAGCTTCTCTGAATAAAGAGATATCAAGGATTTAATTTAGAGATAGGCAAACACTTATAATAGATTTAACAATGATTTTACTGCAAATAAAACCTGCGTGTGAAATTACCTCTTCAGTGCTGTTTGTATTGAGTTGTATAGGGATGTTAAACATCATAACAATGAATGCAAAATTAAACATTGCGTATCAAAACAAATAAACTGATATAGCATCTGATTGTGAAGACCTTTAAGCAATAAATCACTATAATTATATAGTTGCGACAAAATAAGTCCAATTCATTAGTGTGTGATATAAAATGCGTAATCTCACTACTTTAAAAAAAAAGTTTTTGATTTTCTGTGACAACAAAAAAGAGTTAAATTTGCAGCAGTAAAGCAACAGATTTATTTATGATCTATGGCAATCACCTGACTTTGTTTCTTCTTTAATGTTAATAGCACTAAAATGTATACATGTATATTGAACCAGTCAGTGTAAATAGTGAAACGCTCCCCTCTTCACTTTCTCCCCCTTTCTTTCTCCACCATTTCTATTTTAACGTTTGGCAGGTAGATTGTTTTTTCACTGGATATAATCTAGACATGAGAGGCAACAGAGGGCTACAGTGGAGCGCAGCTTTAAACATACTGTATACAGTTTATATTGGTAGATGGTACTCTCGGTACATTTTATGAAAGAGAGGAAATATGCATCATACATCGTAAATGAAGAATACGTTTAGAGAGGCTTCGTATCAATCTATACTTTCTTTAGCTCACCTGAACCAAAGGCTCAAGTGAGCTATAGTCATAGCGTGTCATCTGCCCGTCTGACCGTTTTCACATTTTCGACTTCTTCTCAAGAACTGCTGAACAGATTTCTATGAAACTTGATAGGAATAAAGTACTCATGGTCCCCTTAAAGTGTTGTTGTTTTTTGTTCCAATCCATCATCAGTTGGTGCCACCACAGGCAAAAGTAGGTCACATAGGGTATCCTCCTTTGACAACTTTTTCAGACCGGGTGCATACAAAGACAAACTGAATGCATAGGAATGATCTAGAGGGATGTATGAAGAAGTGTTGTTATTTGGATTCTGTTCTGAAATCAAATTTTTGACGTTTTTGCACCATTTTTTTGGACGTGGTCATTTCAATGGAGAAAAATGTAATGTTTCTCAATTAATAATGATTATTTCTTATAGACTATTTTGATCATAATTATGGTAAGGAATATTATTGTGAAAGATTTTTGTCAATATCTCAATTTTTGGATTTTATATGAATTTTTTAAGACTTCAGAAAAGAAAGGGAGGAGGGGGGAGGATTGGCCATTTTCACATTTTCAACTATTCCTGCAAAACTGTGTGAAGGATTTTAATAAAACTTGGTAGAAATAAATAACTTATGATCCCCTTCAAAATTTTGTCGTTTTCATCCAGACCTCTTTAAAAGTGGCGCCACCACAGTCAAAAGTAGGTCACAAAGGAGTACCCTTCTTTGACAATCTTCTTCTTCATACTTGCTGTATACAGAGACAAACAGAATGCATAGAAATGATCTAGAGGGATGCGTGAAGAAGTATGTCATTTTGGTTCCCTTCCAAAATCAAATTTTAGTTTTTTTCGACATTTTTTTGGACTTGGTGATTTCAATACAGAAAAGTGTCATATTTCCCAGTTACATGATAATGATGACTTTTTATGGACTGATTTGATCATAATTATGGTAAGGAATGTTACTTTGTGATCATAATTATGGTAAGGAATGTTATTTTGAAAGAATTTTGACAATATCTCAATTGTTGGATTTTCTAGGAATTTTTATACGCCCGCATTTAAAAATGTGGGGGTATTATGCTATACCGCTGTCGTCTGTCTGTCCGTCCGTCCGTCCTTCCATCCAAGCACGATGACCTATAAATTTTCCTTCATGATACTATTAATTACTTTCATTCTTACTATAAAATCAATTAGATTTGACTTGTGATGTTTTTTTTTCAAACTTCAACAAGTTTCGCAGATGGTGTATTTGTGAACCTTAACTGCAAAATGTTTTGATATACTGAAATGGATAAGTGAGCAGTGACTGTGATTTATCTTCAAAATGTACCAAAATGGATTAGTATTCAGTGACGTGTAGTACTTTATATTTGTACCATAATGATTGTATAAAGTTCATTGAACTCCACTGAGGAATTATACTAATAAAGTTCATTGAACTCCACTGAGGAATTATACTAATAAAGTTCATTGAACTCCACTGAGGAATTATACTAATAAAGTTCATTGAACTCCACTGAGTTCCATGGAAGCACAAATATCATCTTTAACATCTTCATGCATTAAGTCATATGATATCTCAGCAGCATGTTATGGATACTTTCCTTATCCAATGATAAATAGCATAATATCACTTTTCTTACAGCAATCTTACGCACTTTCCTCTTTCTCCTTCATAAGAAGCCTAATGGCTATGCTAACTAGACCAGGACAAATATGCCATAGCTATTATGTGCTATAAATAATGCATTATTACATTCACTGTCTCATCCTTTATGGACAGATCTGCATGAATGATGCGTACGGATCACTCGATACCGGCATTACCCTTATAGTCCTGGTCCATAGAGCTAATACATCGACGATTTTCCAGATTTCTGTTCTCCCTGAGCTATATCATCCACTTTCTAATAAGAAAATCATGTTCGGTGACAGACCAAGGTTAATCCCGAGACACTAGGCTATGATTTATGCTGATTATTCCTTGTCCATTCGGACTGCATTAGTCAACTTGGACCCCAGATGTGATAAACATTGCTATCTGTTAGGTCTAGGGGCAGTAATTGTAGCCCTTTGTTCTGTAAGCTCTTGTGGGCGTTGTTGATGAAGTAGAAAACATTATTCTAATACGGATTTTATAGGTTTGATCGTTTTTCTGTTGTCTGCTATATTACCGGTATGCACCATAGTTAGTTTTAAATTAGTGATTGAAAAAAAAAATGGATGTGTTATTTCATTTGAAGTTTATCATTTAATTCACTCTGGGACTACCTCACCTGTATAGTGGTGGCCATTCTTAAAGTGTAGAGATGACCACAAAATGCAAAGAAACCATCAATCTCATGACTTCCGGCTCATCCCATCAAGGGATGAAATCTAGATCCACAGAGGTGGGATCCTTCAAGCTTAACAGTGGTCCTTAATACCTGAATTGCATTAAAGTGGTCATCCATGTAATTTTTACCTAGCTGTTTGTAGTTTTGAGGACTTTCTTAATGTATAAATGTTGAGGACTTTTTTTTAATTTTTTATTTTTTTTTTTTTTTGAGTATCAGTAGTCATTTATTGATTTGATAGATTATTCATCTAATTATTTCACCCCATCATTATTTATCTTACATAGTGATGGCATCTGCATAATGCATTGAATAGAAATCTATACCTTTACAAAAGACCCACCCGAAGCAGTGAGGGATCTTTTTTGTGCCATGCCCACTGAAAATAATTATCATAGGTCATTATGTCAGTCTTGACCTATGTACAGATAAAAACAGTATTCTAATTATATTGACTGAAAAGATAATGTATTTTATTTTCATTTACTGATGCACTTTCTTTTGTTTTTCAGTTAGACGATTATAAATCATTCATAAAGAAATTGGACCCTCGTTTCCATCTGGGACCTGACTGGGATATATATTTAATGACATTTTTAGCTTTACTTTTAGGATTAATTATTTTACTTCGAAGAGTCAGGTGATAGTTAACATCAGATGTCCATTTCATTTTTTCGTCTTATAAATCATCGTCTGGTTTTGAGTCATAATACATTTCATTCATTCCATTGTGATACATTGTATTTATTACCTGTTGTATGTATTATTTTGGGTTAGTCCCACTAGCGATGAATGTGGAGCCACATTTTTCTTTTAACAGAACGTTGAAAGGTAAATTTCTGTTTACTGACTTCATAATTACAAAGCACTTGTTACTGACATCAATGATGCCTTTTCTATTACACAGTAGATATTTTTTGAATGCATGAAATTTAATCGGAGTTACTTCCCTTTCCCGCCATTTTTGAGGGGAAGGTGGAGTTTTTGCTTCATATTCATACCAATTGTATTAAATGATTTTCAGAAAGTTGTTAATATTTTCACTCCTCTGAAAACATTTTTACATTGTTCAGTGGTTTTATTATTGCATAACAATTGCACAAATTCAAGAAGCATCCTTAGATTGGAGAAATTCCTGACAAATTATGGTTGATTTATGCACAAATGTTCATTCATATACCTCCAAAATGGCTGAAAAGGGAAGTAACTGCAGTTAAATCTTATGCATTCGAAAACTATCTATACTATGTTAAAACTAAGGAATATGTGAGTCTTTAATAATTAGGGCTATTCTCCCCACAACACTGAATGTTCTGTTATCCTTGTAGTTCTGCAATTTACCCAAAACTGGAAAATTTTTAAATGCTCATTGCAAATGTAGAGCTATTAGGTAGTATTTTTTTATAGAAAATATTTATGCTATGCATAGTAAATGTTACAAGAGAAACGAAGAAAAAAATTTTCATACTAAATGTTGAATTTTAGTGTGAAATATAAATTTCATTTCTAGTTTTACATACAATTATTAGATTTTTTACAATTGTGATGTATGTAAATATATTATTATAAAGGAGTAAAATGTAATTTAAAAAGGATAGTTAAGAATAGCATTTAATAAATGCTCCAGTTTCATAAAAGTCAGTTGTAATGATTTAGAAGGCAGAGGGAATTAGAAATGAGAAGTGTTTTAGTATCCTGTCAGTTTGTATCTAATTGTCCACACTTCTGATTTACAGCAATATCTGAGGTATGTTCTCTGTAATTTAACATGAAAATATTATAATGAAATGTGTTGTATGTGATAAGAGTCAAGTTGATGACTTCACTTTCTGTCTGTTTGAGTTTATTTTCTTTTCTTTTTTTTTTTTTTATTTGCAATATAGTACAATTTTTTGAAAATGAATGTTGAATAATCATATAGCAATATTGATTCTTGTATATTTAAGGAACATAGTAACTGCATTTGATATCTTTAAATGTCTGTGTGATATATATGCCGAAGGTAAGATGCACAAATTATGAAAAATTAGAAATTATATTATTCATAATTAACATGCCCCCCCCCCCCCCTTTTTTTTGTAATAAAGAAATAATGGTAGTATTTCTGATTGATATTGCTGTTTAAATATTGTAACTTGGTCATTTATCAATACAAAATGTCTACACTGGCCTCTTATAAATAAATGATTTATAAACTGTGTGTATTCAGGATCCATTTTTGAAAATTCTCCTGTCCAGTGGTTTTTTTTTTTTTGTAATTTTAGTAGAAAGTGATTTAATATTGCAGTTTTTAAAAATCTTATGTAAATCCTAATTGGTTTTTGTTTTTTTACAGATTTATTTCTAAAAAAAATTAGAACGTTAATTTCATCGATGTCGTTTTCTCATATATAGAAGGGATATGCTGTCAGATAAAAGTAGTGAAAAAGTCTGTATCACTGTGCGTGACACTTAAATAGTCGGGTTAAAATTAACAACAAACATAATTATCTCTTAATGTTGGTGGTTAAAATTAACTCAGAGGATATTTGTTGAAATCTGTTCACCCAGTTCCTTTGAACTCCTAAAGATACATTACAAAGATAGTCATGAGACAATGAATTTTATTATAGTCACATGATGTAAAATTTATGTCTGTGTTTTACCAATCCTTGTTACATCTTACTCTGTAGAAGAAAGAATTCAAATATTTTAATGCTCATAAGGTGATATAAAAACAATTGCACATTGATGTTCCTTGATGAAATAGGGCCATTAGCATTGTTTATCTTGAATGTGTATGTGGAATTTAACAGAGAAATAAACATCTGATAAAATATTACTTTACATCTTGTATGTTTACTGAATCTCTTTACGAATCTTAATGTGTGTCTAGGTGCTTAACAGTTGTGTGTGATCCATATCTATGGGTAATATTATGGGATATCTACACAGTAATATGCACAGTTCTGAGCGGCTCCAGAAATTGAAATTTAAGACATGGATCACCTCTTTTATTAAATGTTGGTAATTATTTTGTTGGAAACAAATGTGGTTCCAAATTCAAATATTTCCCTCTTTCTTACACTATTGTTGTCTAATTTTAATAAAGATATCTCTTTTTAAGAAGGTTCTTTAAAATAGAGATATCACAGAGTTACATGACCATATCTGAATTTTAGGTCACTTTACTACTGAATAGATATTTTTTCAGTTGATGATGACATTATGAGCCTTATGCCAAACATGCCACTTTTTTCCGGGATTTTCATTATGACATTAATGCTAACATTGTGACATCATAGAAATCTGACGCAGTTTTTACGGTAAATCAGCGTATGTCTGGCATAAAATTAAATATAAGATCATTTGAAAAAAATGCAATTAGAATATATTCATCCTAAAACAAGGGTATTTCCCACAGCTAAAAATAAATTTCAGCTTTAAATCAGCTTACGGGTTTGAATCTAAATACCAAAAAAAAAAAAAAAAAAAAAAAAAAAATCAGTCCGTCATGAACTGAAAAATCAGTCCGTCATGAACTGACAAAAATTTAAAGAGCAGTAGATCTATGAAAAAGCAACAAAGATGGATGGGGCATCCTCTAGTAAAAAAAAATAAAAAAAAAAAACAAAACAAACAACCCCCCCCCCCCCCCCCCCCAACTATGGAACACTTTTGACTGTCATTTTGTTTTATACACGCATCAAAATTGTATTTATCTATAGAAACAGTCACTAAAGTGTCTATTTATCAGGTTTGTGGTTTCGTTGTGTATGTATGATTATAGGTTCCGTCCATCACCCTGGGTTCCCAGGGTTGGTATACATATGATTTTATAACTATGCGTGCGCGTCTCGTCTGAGACTTTTCATCAACATTTTCAATAGTCTATATTCAACAAGTATTTAGCATAATTGTCAAATTGGTTTTCGTCTTATAAATTTTTACCCAGAAAATCGAAGTTTAAAAGCCCTTCCTCCAATAAGTGCAATGTCGCTTTTGAGGCATATTCGCACTTTCTTAAAGTTTGCCTAGCCGTGAGGGAGTCTATTTATTTACAGATTAAAAGGTTAAAAGCTTATTAAAACTAGTGTTCGTGGCTGCTGGGGATGGAAGTCCTGGACCCTCGCCTTGAAGGTCTGCTACCTTGATGTAATCTGGCACCGTGTTCCACAGCCTGCTTCTTAAGGGGAAAAAGTATTGCTTATATGCTGATATTCTGCAGTAAGGAACTGTGTATCTGTGTTGGTGTCCACTGGTAGCGGCCATAAGATGTAAATGGTGTGACTGACTGATGGCTACCAGAGGGTGGGACACGGAACACCACTGTAAGCTTGGTGCGTTGTCTGCGGTCTGCAAGCTCTCCCAGCCTAGTTTGTCAAGCATGGCAGCCACGCTGTCAGTTGTATTGTGATTACCGGTGACGAAGCGGGCTGTTCTACATTGGACCCCTTCTATTAGCCTGGGTGTTAGGTCCTACACGCTTGATATTGTAGGTGTGGGCGCACGAAAGTGGTGCAACTTCAAGAATTGATGTACTTGGGCCATGGCGATAAGTTGCGCGAAGGAAAGCTGTTGTCTTGCTGGCCCTTCTGCAGATCTTGCTGATGTGCGAGTTTCAGGAGAGGTTGTCGCAGATGGTAACGCCGAGGCACATGGTACTTTTGCTGGTACTCAGTGACTTGCCGTGTATGTAGTATGACATCTCAATCATCATCCCTCTCCTGGTAATGTGGGTAACTTCACATTTGTCCGGGTTGAAGTGCATCTGTCACGCATGCTCCCATTCCTGGAGGTTGCTAAGGTCCTTTTGGAGGGAGGCAATATCGTGTGATGAATTCACCGTTCGGTACAGGAGGCAGTCATCAGCGAACAGTCTGGCGGTGCCCTTGACCCTGATTGGCAAGTCGTTGATGTGCACCAGGAATAGGAGCGGTTCTAGTACAGTTCCCTGGTGGACTTCAGATAATCGTTTCTTCGTGTTATCGTGTGTTTTCCAACAGGTCCGCCGAGTGACATCCGATTTTTTTTTTTTTTTTTTTTGTTTGTTTTCGGAGGAAAAGGACGAGGTAGTTCCGAATGTCAAGATCCCTCAGCGCTTTGGGTGGTCCCATTGCATAGATCTAAATTTCCATAAAAACCATAAAAATGAAATAATATATTGGTATGATGCATAAATAGAAACAAACTAATAATTTGCCTCAAGGTCACAGAAAAAAAATTACATAATCTGAAAAGTTATGTTCAACATCAGCAGTGGAATAACAATGAACTTTGGACAAATGGGAAAATTATTCTGTAACGTTTTGTTTGTCATTCAGTCAACGTTCATTGCATTAGCTAAAACGCGGCAATTTAGATGCCGAACTTGAATGAAATTTGTTCAGCTGTAAGAGAGATTTCTTGAGAAATCCTTTGGTGTAATTAGGGTTGTATACATCTCTAGTTATATACGTCCCTGGTATAATGTATTTAAATGTGAAGTCTAGCCTTGCAATCGTGTGTCTAGAGGTTTACTTAAAACGGTTCTTTCTGGAAAAAGGAAAGGGGGGGGGGGGGAGGGTTTATGGATACCCAAATAATGTTTATGTAAAATATATGACTCGGTTACATCTATGGTTAGATCTGGTAAAGTAAAATCAATTAATGTGTACCCCTGTTTTTCAATTTGCTCACTCCCTCTCTTAGGGCCATTAGAATTTAAAATGTAAACTAAACTTACGGATCCTCGGACCTTAATTTCACCTCTTCTGTAAAAACACCCCACTGCCTAGATATTGATAGTTTTTATCAATTATTCTGCATGGAGATCTTTCCTTCTTCGTATTCCCAAATCAACAAAATGTTTGTCCATCATGTGTAACCTTCTCACATGAAATGGAAACTTGGAAACTTTTTAATGAGCACAAACATGAAATAAATTGATTTTAATTTTCTTCTTTCTGTTTATCTCTCTCTCTCTCTCAGTCCTCCTCCTCCTTCTAAAAATATAAAATCCGTAAAACTGAAAATTAAATTTTGATAGGCTTATGTCTGATTGATTTCTCCTCCTTGGTGTGGTATGTTGAATGACCCTAGTAAGTTTGAATAGGACTCTTGACCATATAAACATGTATACATGCACATATTTCTTTAAAAAAAACTCTTTCTAATGTACAAAGCCGGTGTGGCCAAGTAGATGAGGTACTCGGCTCGTGACTTATAGGTCCCGGGTTTGATTCCCACCCTGGTCACACCGGTGTTCTGTCTTTCGGACGAAACAATAAAAACCGAGGTGTCGTTCACGGTAGGCATGGAACGTTAAAGATCCCCTCACTGTTTTGGGTAGGAACGTTGCAAGTTATAAATTTCTATGCAAAGCATCAGGAAGATGCCGTCACCATATACCTGGAATAATTGTGGAGAGACGTAAAACAATAATCAATCGATCATATTATAAAACGTGGACGAAACTTCCCCCATAAACATCTAGTCTATCAATAATAATCTTATAGAAGTTCCGTTCAGTTTTATTCGATTTACCAAGCTTAAGAATCATTGTGATTGAATAATATCCTTGATCGAAATAACATTAAAAAGATATTTAGCCCCAATCATCATCATCATCATCATCATCATCATCATCATCATCACCATCATCATTATTACTAATATTATTAAATCTATTCCGAAGAAACATAGTTTTCTCCTCTAGTGATCTAATTGATTCTTAAATACCCTCTCCCATCCAGGGAAATTCATAGAACCCTCTCAAGGGTTACGCTCAATAGTGGTAACTTTAATTTCGTTCTAATTATAAGGTGTTGCGTAATTTCAAGCTGCCAAACGTGACCCATTTCTCCGATTATACTGCAGGTAAATGTGGCTACGGGAGTAAGGTGTTATTTCCTTGAATGTTTGATGCCAAAATGCACAGAAATGTGTCGGCCGATACGTTTATCAAGGCACAAAATAATTCAACTTATGATCCTATTAATATTATGCAAAAATGCTGCCGCGTTTTGCTGCTGGGTAATGCTCAGTGTAACTTATCTTGATTATTTTGTAAATCCTTACACGAAGAGTATATATATATATATTTTATGAAACATGCAAAATGGCACTCTGTTAACTTGAAATATTTGACGCATTTCTCCGACCCCCTTGCACCGGACACTGCACCGGCCTCCGTTCGTAGTATGAATGCATCGTTTATTCTGTCAGCGAGTAACATGATTGACAAGCTTTATTAAGACCGGACCTTTGTTTTCTTGCTTTGTCTTTATTTCCTGGAATGTCGTGACTCCAGACGCTCGGATTAAAGGATTTACCAAGCAGTTTGACATTCTTCATTACAGACTTTTCGTCTGAGGCCTTAATTAACATTTCAACCTCTGCCGGTAAATCATACCAGACTTCGAACTCTTTCTCAAGATAAGGATGAATGTTTATACTTAATATGGGTGTCGTTTAGTATTATGAATCTTTTGATACGCACGAATTATTTAGTTTTATTTCGATTTTAACAAACCTTGACACTGAAGATTTTGATTCTCGTTGATTAAGTGAGAAAAAAAAGTTCTAGGAGAAAGTTTTTAATCTTTACAATATGATGAACATGTATTTATATCTTGATGGCATATGTATGATCATAATTCACACAAATTCAACCGACCCAACCGAAGCAGCAGGGAATCTTGACACAAGACCGCAGTTTTAAATGTCTCATCCGAAAGACAGGACCCGGACTAGCCACCGTCTTGATTCGAACCCGGGACTTCTCAGTCACGAGTCTAGCACCACACCGATTGAGCTACACCAGCTCTGGAAAGAAAGATGTATACCAAATTTTAATAAAATCCTTCAAGGGACATGAGAAAAAAGACAGGAAAACTAATATGTCAACGGACAGAAAGACAAACAGACAGACGACTTGATTCCGGTATAACTCCCTCAGATGGGAAAGGGGGTTATAATGATAATTATAATGATAAAGCTTACAATCTATATAAGTTAATTTTGTACACGTGTCGCGTTAATTATCTCTCATTATCTCGCACTGTCTGGGTTAAATCCGCTATAAAGATCTGTCTAGGGAGTTCGTAGACATGGTGATTTTGCTTCCTTTGCTGGAAAAGCACTTAATGAGGTATTTGACACGAACTAACATGTCTGACAAATCTACCTTGATAGGGGCAGGCTTGGTGTAGTGGTTAAGCGCTTGGCTTGCGGCGCCGACGATCCGGGTTCGATTCCCGGGTTGCGCCACTATGTTTAAGAGGTTGGTAACCTCCTGCTTCCATGTCGCGATATAACTGAAAAATTGTTGAAAGCGACGTAAAACACTAAATCAACCAACCAACCAACAAATCTACCTTGAAGTTTATTCGGATTAATGCTTTGTTTTTATTAATTTAAAAGATCAGAAATATAAAGGTATAAAAACAAAACATGGTGAGTGACTGATTATTACCATGGTCACGCCAGTATTGTTTCACCTTATTGTGGCGACACCAGCCTGGTGCGTCGCTAAAGTAATTTTCACATTTGCAACGGACCATAGCCCCTGTGTTCAAAGATTGATGAGCTTAAGGATTTGATTTAAATAAAATCCACAAAGTCTGATACAATTCGGTTTGGTGAATATAGAGGAACAAAACAAAATAGATATCATAAATAGAACAAAAAAGGGGGAAAAAGAGATAAAGAAAAAAGAAAAAAGAAAACTGAATAAAAATGATAAATAAATAGATGGAATAAATACAATAAGTTAATAAATTAGATTTCAAATATCCTGAATCACTGCGATTAAACTATCGATTATTTTAAACATTTGAATTCTGGATGAGTTCTTTTATATGTCATTTGTGTAAGATTGGTCCTGTGGTAATGTATTGTGCATTGGACTCTAAATCTGAGGATCGGGTTCGATTCCAGATGTCGGCCCGGATTTTTTAAGGTGATGTATCATCACCCTCCTTCCTATTTGACTGTCGGATGGGGCAATTTAAACCCAGGCCCCTGTTACGGTATAAACCGAGTCCCCTGCTACAGTATGCAACGAAGCACCTGTTACGGTATAAACCGAGGCCCATGTTAAGGTATAAACCAAGGCCCCAGTTCCGGACATAAACCAAGGCCCCTGTTATGGTATAAACCAAGGCTCCACCTACGGTATGAATCGAGGCCCCTGTTACTGAATAAAACTGGGCCCCTCCTACGGTATAAACCGAAGCCCCTGCTACGCTATAAACTGGGGTCCCTGTAACGGTATTAACCTAGGGCCCTGTTACTGCATAAACCGAGGCCCCTGCTACAGTGTAAACCAATGCCCTGTTACGGTATAAATTGAGGTCCCGCTCTTACCTTTAAAACAAAGCCCTCCTTATGGTATAAACCGAGGCTCCTCCTACAGTATGAGCGGTATAAACTGAAGCCCTGCTACGGTATACACCAAGCCCCCTGTTGCGGTGTAAACTGGGGCCTTTGTAACGGAATAAACTGAGGCCCATTTTACGGTATAAACCAAGGGCCCTTCTTATGGTATAAACAGAAGCCCGTTGCTACGGTATACGCCGGGATACCTGCTACGGCATAAACAAGGCCCCTGTTACGGCGTAGACCGAGGCCCTTGTTACGGAATAAACCGAGATCCATGTTGTGGTATAAACCGAGACTCCTGCTACGGTATGAACTGAGGCCCCTGTTACGGATTAAAGCAAGACCCCTGTTACGGTATAAAGTGAAGCTCCTACTACGGTATAAACTGGGCCCCTGTTACGTTATTAACCGAGGGCCTTGTTACTGCATAAATCGAGGCACTGCAACGGTGTATACCTATGGTTCCTGTTATGGTATAAACCGAGGCCCAGTGTTAGGTTTAAAAACAAGGTCGTCTAATGGTATAAACCGAGGATTCTGCTACGGTATGTACCGAGGTCCCTCTTACTGTATAAACCACGGCCGCTGTTACGGTATATAAAGCAAGCCCCTCTTACAGTATAAACGGAGGCCCTTGTTACGGTATAAACCAAGGCCTCTGTTATGTTATAAACCTAGACGCCTGTTCCGTTAGAAACCGAGGCTCTTGTTACGGTATAAACCAAGACCTTTGTTATGGTATAAACCAAAGCGCCTGTTACGGTGAAGCCGGCGTGGCCTAGTGGTATCACGCTGGACTCCTAATCGGGAGGCCGGGGTTCGATTCCCGCTCTGGTCATGCCGGTGTCCTGCCTTTCGGATGAGACAGTAAAAACCGAGGCCCAGTGTCGTGGTATGCATGGCAGGTTAAAGATCCCTTACTGCTTGGGGTGGGTCCGTAGCAAAGGTCAAAATTTGTATGCCCCGCATCACGCAGATGCCGTCACCATATACGTGAAATATTCGTGGTGTGACGTTAAACAAAAATCAATCAATCAATCAATCAACCTGTTACGGTATAACCGAAACCCCTGCAACGGTATAAACCAGGGCTTTTGCTACGGTATGAACCAATGCTCCAACTACTGTACCAACTGAGGCCCCTGTTACAAAATAAACCTAGGCTACTGCTACGGTATAAAGCGGTACCCCCGCTACGGTGTAATCCGAGGCTACAGCTCCTGTATGAACCGAGGCCCCTGTTACTAAATAAACCAAGGCCCCTGTCACGGAATAAACCGAAGCCCCTATAACGGTATAAAACAAGACCACTGTTACGGTAGAAACCGAGGCCTCTATGGCGGTATAAACCGAGTCACCTGTTGCAACGTAAAACAACGCCCTTGTTACGATATAAACCGAGGCCTGCGTTACGGAATAAACCAAGGCCCCTGTTACGGTATAAGCCGAAACCCCTGCTACGTTACCCTAACTGAGGCCCCTATTACGGTATAAACCAAGGCTCCTGTTACGGTATTAACCGAGATCCCTATAACGGTATAAAACTAGATCCCTGTTACGGTAGAAACCGAGGCCTTTATGGCGGTATAAACCTCTGTTAGGTATAAACCAAGGCACCTGTTGTGGTATAACCGAGTCCCCTGCTACGGTATAAACCAGGGCTCTTGCTTAATACGGTATGAACTGATGCTCCAGCTACTGTATGAACTGAAGCCCCTGTTACGAAATAAGCCTAGGCTACTGTTACGGTATAAACCGATACCCCTGCTACGGTGTACATCAGGGCCCCTGTTACGGTATAAAACGAAGCTTCAGTTACTGTATGAACCGAGGCCTCTGTTACGGAATAAACCAAGGCCCCTGTCATGGAATAAACCGAATCCCCTATAACAGTATAAAACTAGGCCGCTGTTACGGTAGAAACCGAGGCCTCTATGGCGGTATAAACCAAGGCACCTGTTGCAACGTAAACCAAGGCCCTTGTTAGGGCATGAACCGAGGCCCGCGCTATGGATTAAACTAAGGCCCCTGTTACGGAATAAACCGAAGGCCCTGCTACATTACCGTAACAGGGGCCCCTATTACGGTATAAACCAAGGCCCCTGTTACGTTATAAAACGAGGCTCCTTTACGGAATAAACCAAGACTCCTGTTACGGAATAAACCAAGACTCCCATTACTATAAACCATGGCCCCTGTTACGGTATTAACCGAGGCCCCTTTACGGAATAAACCAAGACTCCTGTTACGGTAAAAACCAGGGCCCCTGCTACGGTATAAACAAAGGTCCCTGTTACGGTATAAACCGAGGCCCCTGTTACAGTACAAGCTCGCATATAAAAGACTTGCTGCTGCTTAGGTTTTGGTCCGTAGCATACAGAAAAATTATGAAGCAGTGCACCAGACGGGTGCTACCAAGGTATAGATGTAATAGTTTTGGAGTGAAAATTTAACCTTGGTTCAAAGTCATGACAGACATTTGGGACCTGGGTAACAATACTGTGAAATATTATTCAAATCCATGCAAAGGAAAGAAGTTATGGCACGGTCATATACATTGTGACCTTGACCTTCAACAAAACTTTGGTCCCGGGCACAAATTCCTTAAAGCATTATTCACATCTATGCAAGAGGTAGAAATATATGGCACGGACACGGATTTACCGATCATATGTACTGTAACCTTTACGTTGCAGGTATGACCTTGGTTCAAGGTCGGGACACACCTTTGGCCCACACAACCTTTTACCCATCATATGCATTGTGACCTTGATCTGGCAAATATGATATTGGTTCAAAGTCAGGACTCATTCTTGGGTCCTGAGCAACAGTTCTGTGAAATCTAGTTCAAACCCATTAAAGGGGTAAAAATTTATGGCCTGGACAAGCTATAGCGGACGGACGTCGCACGGATAATGGATGCACAACGCCATAATATAATACTATATGATGTTGTTGCTAGAGTGTAATGTAAATTAATGAGCCACAACAGAATTAAACTACTTGAGGGCTGTCACTTTATCCTTATTACAAATTTACAAGAATTCGGGGACAGAATAAGGGAAGGGGGTGTAAGTATAATCTTGCAGTGCCTTTTCTTTGTTTATTTATTGCATGTGATACTGAAGAATGAAAAGAAATCAATAAAATGAATTTCAGACATATTTTTAGTTTATTATCTCTTTTGGTATCATATTTGATACGTTTTAATGACATTAGCACCGTAAGACAGTCTTTTACATCATTCAGTATTTCAGTGATTCCAAAAAATAAGAGAGGGGCAGGCTTGGTATAGTGGTTAAGCGCTTGGCTTGTGGCGCAGATGATTCGGGTTCGATTCCCGGGTTGCGCCACTATGTTTAAGAGGTTGGTATCCTCCTGCTTCCATGTCGCGATATAACTGCAATATTGTTGAAAGCGACGTAAAACACCAATCAACCAACCAAGAAATAAGATGCTGAATCATGAAGTATATCATGCTACAGGAAAGTATCCGTTGTTCTTGTTTCTTGTTTTAATTGATATATTATACAGAAAAGAACATATCTTTCACTTTTCTTCGGGATCGATAACCCTTAAATACAATGTTAGCATGCAGTAGATTTTCCTGCTTTCATTCGACAGAAATTTTCAAAACATTTAGACAATATATTTTGAATGAACTCGATATTGGATGAGGAAATTTACAATATATCTGCAAACTTTCCTTATTTGAATATTATATAGGTATAATACAATAATAAATCAGAGTCTAAGAGAGAGAGAGAGAAAGAGAGAGAGAGAGAGAGAGAGAGAGAGAAATAACTACACCTTTACGTAATATGCAGACAATGGTCAGTCAACGTAAAATACTGGTAACCTACTACCCATAGAAGACCATCATCTACGTATGTAGATGATTTACTATCCATAACAGCCGACATATTGGAAAAGTACCTGCTAATTCGTCACCTTGTCTCCAACATTAAACAACTGGAAATTATCCTTGGCAGAGATATAGCTTTCTTCGCACGGTGCATTATCTCGGGGCGCCTGCGTGCAGAATATCGCTGACGCCATCACTATGTTGGTGACGCCAAGTTCTGAATGGGACCATGCATCAACACGTATGATATCGGATATATATTTATCTTTCAGACTGTTGTTAATAGTTTCCATATGCTTTGTTTGTTTTGTATGTTGTTTCAGGTCACGTCAGGAATACTTCAATTAAACTTCGATTGCAGCTGCCTGATGAAATGCTGCAAATCCATCTAACGACGATGCAGACCTCCGTCACGACTCTAGACTAACATTTGCTGTGATTACTCAAGATCATGCTTTGTGTTTAGTGAAAGACTTTCGAAGTATCATTCAAACAAGTATTCAATACATAGTTGAGAATTTACTGTTTAAGTAGTGCGGTATATTATTTAAAATCATCATCATCTTCATCATCATCATCTTCATCTTCATCATCATCATCATCATCATCATCATCATCATAAAAATAATAATAATAATTATGATGATAATAATAAGGATAATTTTGATCATGATTAAAGCGACAATTGTCGATTCTTCGGCGTTGTTAAACGGTTTACGAGCTAACCTCTCCATTCATTTCAAAAGCTGTTGATCAAAAAGACTACCATTACAATCTATAAATAATCCTTTATTGCGGTAGCAAGGACACAGAAGTAATCAAGTGATTTAAACTGAAAGACCTCGAAAATATACAAAACAAATATTATATTTCCTGGAATTCAAAGTATCAAATATATATGGCCAATTTAACAAAGGAAGCCGGCGTGGCCAAGAGATAAGGTGCTCTGTTCGTGATCGAGAGGTCACGGGTTTGACTCCCACCCTGGGCGCACTGGGCTGTCTTTCTGGTAGCCAAGTGTAAAATGTATAAGGATGCAGATGGGCCAAATGCAAACCTGTTAGATATTATCGTGATTGGTCTAGGGGCCAAAATCGGCGCAGATGTTTATTCATATTTGAACTCAAGGAGACGAAACTACTTAACCACCATACTATGAATATTTCGGCCGTAGACCAATCACGATAATTATAATATCTAACAGGTTTGGACTTTTAGAGCACCATTGAAAATCCGTAACACTGAAATGTTCATCTGATGCGCTTAAATTAATAATATATAAAATGTTTATGTCGTCAAGAAAAAGTATATTCTATAACCTGAAAGTGAGCACGTAACCAATTGCACTCTAGGAATAAGAGCGTGCTGCAATACACGTAATGTCCACGTATAGTTTCCCCCATTTCCTCCTCTTTACTTTATATCATGACAAGAAATGACACTAAATCGGAACTATTATCCTAAAATAGATTATTGCGTCTATTAGTTTTGTTTAAAAGCCCACCTAAAGACATTGCTGTGATAGAAGCCAGACCGAGGCTACAAAAACATTTCTTTGCATTAAAAGGCTTTCCATTATTAATACATTGCGTAGGGCTGCACAGTGCAGAAGAAGGAAAGAGACCGAGTTTTGTTGATTAGCCATATATCTTATTTTGTATTTTCCATTAATACCAATATTATAGACAGTTGCTGAATACATCATATAATATAAATGCATAAATGAATTGCATAATGATTTAACATTTTTTTGGATTTCAACAATAATGTCATTGCGGGAAGTAATGTTTTCACACGAGATTATAAAAGCATCACTTGGCTATAAATCTGAAAATAATTTGATCTAAAAGAACCTTTGTGCCGCTTTAAATACCGGAAACGTGTTGAATCTACTTCTGTGCGAGCTTTACTTACAAAACACTTAATAGTAGACCGAACAATTGAATTTATCAAAATATTAAAGATAGTACCTAGACCAGTTAACCTGCATATTCAACTGCATTGTAATTGAATATTTTGTCAGTTCAGTTTTACGTGAGTGTGTGTGTGGATAGGTTCGAAAACAAAACGAAAACCTCACGTTGATCCATCGTCGACAATGTGTCATGTAAAATAATTAACAGAAAAATTTATGGTTACAACGCTCGTCAAACGTTGGTGATAATTTATGCAATATTTATACATACGCTGTGTACATTATACGTCGACACAATTGGTCAAATGTGTGAAATTTGTTGTTCACAGAAAGGTTGGAATAACAACGTTGGTTCAATGTTGGCACATTGTTTTAAGATGTCATAAACTTTGCTAAGCCAAGTAAATTAATGAACATTACATTGGTCTAATATTAGCCGAAGACCGGAAATAACTCATGATTGTGACGTCGTATTGATGGTTCGGTATATAATTCCTGCTCACGAAGTTTTAAGACTGAAGCTTGTACTTTCTTTCCCACAATTTCCTTTACCCTCAACACGTACGCTTACAGAAATTCATTCTGCAATATTAATATAAAAATAACATAGGATTCATTTCCATCGTATAAATAAAGTAGAAACAAGAAAAATGACGGCAAAGGTTATTCAAACACAAAATGCTATAACGAGCCGCTGCTTTCGTAATAAATGAGTTGCAATAGTAATATGAGACAAGAAACTCTCCGACAGAAATCTTAATTTGTCACCATATGTTTGACGCCAGACGCACGTACTTTAGCTTGGGCATTGATAGATTTATATTTACAGTGCAGTATGTTAGGATCAAGAAATGATGATTTTCTGACGCTAGTCGCAATGTTAGGTCAATGTCTTTTGCCTGAATGTGCAGGATTTATTCTGTATTATGTTGCCGTTGTTTTGGTTCATGGAGACAAAGTTTTACGTTTACATGCGATAATACTACAATACAATTCTTGTGAATAAATGGGACTACATCTGTATGATGACAATGATGCTAATGATGATGATGACGACGATGATGGTGGTAATGATAATGATGATGAAGATGATAATAGTGATGATGATGATGATTATGGTAATGATATTGATGATGATGATGATAATAGTGATGATGATGATGATGATGATGATGATGATGATGATGATGATGATGATAGTGATGATGATGATAATGATGGTGATAATGATTATGACAATGATGATGAATAAAATGATATATAATATAATAATAATGATGATGATGATGATGATTATGATGATGATGATAATAATAACTTATAACTTAATAAACATGCATCTTGACAGACGCAACATATTAAGGAATGGAGAAAAATATTATATCGAATATTTGGTACTGACTTCAGATGGTCCTTTCAACTGACAATCGGCACTCCATTGTTGTTTACAGGTTGACGGTTCACATTCCTCACAGAAGAAGTACAATAGAGAAAAACCACTAAATATCTATGATTAATCTTATATTTGGAGGACAATAATCAAATGCCTGAGAATTGAGAGGTCATTAAAATATAGATACGGATAGCATAATTGAATAAACGTTCAATACTGAATATATTAAGTTAAATACAAATGAGTTAATCGTGCTCTACCCGTCTGACAGCAAGCTAAGGTCCCCAAAAAGACGACAAACAAATAAAAGCGGTTGAAGTTCATGGCCTTATCCGCTCTTTAAGCGTTAAACAAGGTTAATCATACACTATCCCCGTTTATCAAAGGGAATACTAATGGAAAGTATATGAAAAATATCCCCTATTTCTCAAAGCCCCCTATCCATAATAATACTTCTCTAGTAGCTTATCCGAATAAGATCATGAATGCGTAAATCACCATTCTGTA
Source organism: Pteria penguin (assembly GCA_035048485.1). Lineage (NCBI taxonomy): Eukaryota > Metazoa > Mollusca > Bivalvia > Pterioida > Pteriidae > Pteria > Pteria penguin. Next base: position 50,439,602 of record CM068587.1, on the reverse strand, counting down.
GATCGTCTTAGAATAATAATATGTCGGGAACGGACGAAGCAAAGCAAAGAGTTTATTTAATATTTTGATTATACACAATGAGAATAAAGGAGCCAGACTAATCTGTATGGCAAAATCAACCCCCAAAAATAAAATTATAAAAGAAAGGAAATTTGACGTATTTGTAGAAGAAACGTAGCCACTGCCCTGCAGAGAATACCAAAACACAGAAACAGAAAGACACTATGAAAATATTTGATAAAGATGAAGTAGTGGCACTTATTTAGAATTGATAAAAAATAAAAAAAAAAAAATAAAAATCACACACACATACACACACGAATGACAAAATAAAAAAGAAACAAAAAAAAAAAAAAAAAAAAAAAAAAAAAAGGAAACAAAAAAAAAAAAAAAAAAGAAAAATTAAAATCACACACATAAATAACTCCCCCCCCCCCAAAAAAAAAAAAAACAAAAGAAAACAAAATAAAAATGTACTTGTGTAAATAATGTTTTAAGGAATATAGAGTAGGTGAAGTTCTATTTTCATGTGAAGTCATTATAGCCTCTTTTCAATGAGGTTGACACTCCTGATTGCAGCTGTTCTACATTTAACATACAAATGGATCAGGAAATAGAATTCAGAATTTGCTGGCAAGTTCATTTTACATATAATAAGTTTTGATCTGACTCACTATGTAAAAAAAGGAATTAAAGTCAAATTTACGAAATTAATATTGATTTTAATCATAGTTATTAGAGATGACTACAATTTTCAATGTAAAGTTACTGAAATATGATGTATATTTCATACATTTCCGAATTGAACTTGGTTTATAGAGAACGCATAATCGAATAACCGAATTGCAGCATAGTGGCAGTGATCATGAACGAGATACAATTTTTCTTGAATCGGAAGCTGTCAGAAGCATCCCAAGTTTATACAGATTAAGAAATAAATCGGTCGATATAGAAGCATCATAAATTCCGAAACATTCACCGATAATTTTCTGATGAACTTGAACTTAAACACAAGATATCTGTTATTTATGAGACCGGACAATAGAGGAGTTTGAATTATTAGGATTAATTGAGTAGATGGGCAGAACTTCAGCAAATATGAATATCAGTGGATAAAAAGATGCTATCATAAAATACGCAAGTGTATTTCTTAGCTAGACGATAAGGGCATATTTCAAACCTAATGATGACAATCGTATTCATGTAAATTGGGGAGGGGAAAACCAATATTATGCACTGAAAATGAACGTGATCACATACGAATTTTACGTAATCAATTGATTATTGATTTCCAGTAAAGCTTTAGTATTGTTCATATGGAATGACGTAGACAGTTATATTACCGAATTGAATAATTAAAACTGTATACCATAGTACAGTGCATATAGTTAAATTATTCTAAATTGTTTTGATTATATATATATATATATAAGCCTAAAACATATTTTAAACAGAGTCCTTGCAAATGTTACGATCAGATTCGTCGTATTAAATGAGATATGGCTGTCTAAAACGCGATGTTTGTGAACAGAATTGGTTTACAACTAACTTATGCATATTCAGTGAGAAGGGATATTCTGGTTATCACGTGATCTAATCTGGAAGCAACAGAAAATGTTATTAACGCAAAGTTAATAACTTCAGCCTAACGAGAAAAATACAGTGTTTGTTTCATATGCTCTAATTTTGAAATTATACCGAATTTTAGGTTATACAATTATATAGTGTACAACTTTAATTAATTCCACAAGAGAATGTTGTACTAAATTTTTTTGAAAATACAAACTAATCTATTGGAAGTGTTGCATCAGCTAGGATAGTAGGATAGTTTAAAATCCATTTTACCACTCATTTGGGAGATGGTTGTATGTATCAAATGATCCTCAGCGAAATAAAAAATCCATCCGACAGTGTATATATATATATATATATATATATATATATATATATATATATATATATATATATATATATATATATATATATATATATATATATATATATATAATAATAAATATAATAAATGTCTCTGGACTTCAATGGTAAAACACTGATAGGAAATCTGACAACTATGACATTAACATTAGGTAAATCGATGACAATAGTTACAATATACTCTTTGAAAGTGCAAATTTGCGTTGTTTACGCATAAGAGGCCATAGCCTTTACATTAGCATTATAGGAATGTGTTGGATTACACATGAAAACAAATACAACCTATTATTGTGGACAGCTTTTTTCCATCATCGCCCATCATCGTGTCTTATTTTAGAAATATTTCGCAAAGTATCAATCTATCCCTTGGAACATTATATATATGTTGGTTTGAATATAAGATACCTTTAGTTATTGGACAATATCCTACGTAAAATTGCTCCGTACTTGCGCACATCTTCAGTTATTGGACAAAATCCTACGTACAATTGCTCCGCACTTGCGCACACCTAAATTTATTGGACAAAATCCTACGTATAATTGCTCTGCACTTGCGCACACCTTTAGTTATTGGACAAAATCCTACGTATAATTGGTCCGCACTTGCGAGCACTTTTAGATCTATTTGGTAATGAGTTTGCACTTCAAATACTATTTTTTTTAATGTTCTTTCATTCATTTCTTCTGTCTTCTCTTTTCCACAGTTGGGCTTTGAGCATCACTGAAGAGACATAAGTTGTGGAAATGTGCATATGGTGCACCGAATTATTACATGTATATGTTTTGATATTTACTATGTTGAAATCCCTCTGAGTCATTAATCAGTATTGAGTGCCCATGATATATATACAAAAGAGAATGAATTCGAGTTATCTTATGTTAGATTCCCTACTTCATGTAACTTCATACAAATCTCTATCAAATCATCATACCAAAATAATTATATTATTATCAGAAGCACATCGAATAAAATCTACAAGGTAGTGAGTTCGAATTACCTCGCTTCTTTTGGATTCCCAAACTTTTTTATAATTAATAACGAGTTACCGATCCATAATCCAGTATCAAAGTCCAAAAGGGGAGACTAATTTATGAAATTTTCCCATATAAACTGTTGCGAACCCCATAAAATACAACAAACGTCGCAACAGTTATATGGAAATATGTCAAATTCGTCGAAAGCCCCAATGCACACAGGAATAAAAAAATGGTGAAAGTGACGACATAATAAGGATTTGACGAACAGTTATTCTATCGCTTTCCAGAACGTCATGAATCATTCTGTAAAGAGGAACCTCGTATTCTCTCATGACATCAAAAGAGTAGAACTTCTTCAGTGACGATTTCAGGCGTTCTATAACCCTGAACAAGTAGCTTCATCGGTTATCCATTTAGGCCTTGTAATTGTCTATAGCTATTAACAAAGAAAGTAAAACTCACTACTTCACCATATGACAAACGTGACGATTTCTTATTGTAAACTTACCGTACACGTGTAATAATATTCAAGTACCGGTCCAGTATCTATATGATTCAAATAATCCGATATGTTAGAGCTTCTTCACTTTATAGGGTTTTTTTTTCATATACCGGGTCATGCTTCTTTATGAAATATTAATATCACAAAAATACTAAAAACCACGTTGAAAGTGTACATTTTACGAGTCACTAAAATATCTTTTCTGCACTTATCAGAAATCATTGTGTGAACTTTGAACTTCCTTTTTGAATACAGTCCTTGTATGTATTTTGATAATACAATATTACATCTCTTATAATAAATATAACTTTTTACTAACTGTGTTACAGTTTTACCATTACAAATTTATGTGTCTACGATTTATTCTAGATTGCTTTGAAATCCAATGGCATCACGGAGAGCGTGAAATGTCAGTAGAAGGTGCTCAATCCTCCATGACAACTGCTCCCACGTCTTGGTCTTCTAGGGTGGTTTCATCTGATGTTCCTAAAATGTTGAATACTGCCCGGTATATGAAGAATTAACAGATACTAAACTCAGATATGAATCCCTCATCAGTAACGTTAAGGCACGTATTTACATTTACTATTTTACCTAGTTATTGTAATAATGCTTTAATATGAATGGTGTTTGGGATTCCTACATGTATGAGCACCAATCTCCTCTTATCGCAGATTTATTTTTATATTTTTATGAGAGGAACTTCATGCATTCTATTCAAATCACGAAACGTATCGAATTTATTGATACATTAACTTAAGATACTTCTACTGCATAGATATCTTGATGATATTTTAGTTATCGATAACCCTGAGTTTCAAATCTCTATTACTGACACTTATCCACCTGAACTTCAAGAAAAGAAAGCCAGTACTTCTGATAAGGAAACACCTTCCTTGGACTTAAATATTAAAATAATTACCTTCAATATCCATACAAAAATATATGATAAAGGTGACGATTCTGGATATCCTTTTGTAAAATTCCCTAATTTAGATGGTGATGTCCTTGGATTACCATCATATGGTATCTACATTTGTCAACTGGATCGGTTTGCTAGAGCCAGCATTAACGTTTTAGAATTTCACACAAAAAAGATTTCAAATCACTTTCAAACTTCTGACTCAAAATTTAAAATATTATAAACTTCGAAACACTTTTGCTAAATTTGATAGATATTCAGACATTTTATCTAAATTCGGAAATGTGACTTTTCAATAATACGTATCCAGCGGAATTTCTCATCCTAAATTCTACGGTGATCTAGCGTACAAACTGAGGAGGGCCAAAGGTCTCGATAATTTTATATCGACCGGTTCTAAAAAACATTAAACGCCTTCGACATGGAGAGTTTAACCCCGAGATCATCGCAAAGACCACAAAAAGTGTATTGGGTCCCCCTACAGCCTTTTACAGATTTTAACTTGAGCGTTGCACGCTGACTAAAAAGGTAGTGGGGACGTTATAATGGGCCTTGTGTAAACCTTTTCGTAGGAGACAAGGTCCTGAACCTCGTCCCCACTGAAAGTTAGTCGGAGCTCCTACAGATCAAGGATCTCCGCTAGCTTACAGACAGACAGAGCACAGTTTACTTGTGTTGATGTCGGCTTACATATTTTTGATGCTAGCATATTATTCCATAAACGTTCCGTGCGGAAATTTTGCTGAGTTCTCGTCTTAAAAATTTTTTGATCCTTGTTCCCTATATGGAGGATTAATTGTAAAATATTAAATGTATGTTTTGACAGTAACTTTTTTGCAGTGAGTGGGGAAATGGGCGCCCGTAAACCGGTCCACAACATCAACTGAGTAACATTTGTTACTTAAATTGACCGTCCTAAGTCGGTATCCTAACTGCAGTACAATCGTACTAAACAAAAAGTTTTGTAATGTCGTCTTCTGTGTTTATATGACTGTTATCATGAATTTTCTGAGTAATTTGCCTCATAGATCCTGATTAAACGCCTTCTATCTTCTCGCTTGAATAGCTATTGTTTGTTGAATATGAAATTTTCTCGAAGTATTTCATGTTGTTAGTGTATAAAAACTACCATTTTGTGAAGCAATTTTCAAATTATTATCAACACATAGTCCTATACTATACGATCATCAAATGTAACATTTGTTGATAAAGATATTCAATCATTACAAAATGATTATATAAAAAAGAAAATCCTTGGACCAATTATCTCATGAAATATATATCAATTTTATGCTTTGAACCTGTCAGCCATAGGGGCGAAAGTTTGTAATAAATAAGAAAGGGCAGATGATTTTTGCTTTGTGAGGTATAGATGATAAAGCGAGGGTCAGTGTTACACTTCTGGGACGTAAGGCTTAGAATCAATCTGATCTCTGCTGAAATATTATGCTTTTTAATCTAGATATTGACGAAGAAATTAGAGCATCGGCAATGTGGAACATGATACAGCCGTAATATGTGCACATTGCAAAATATCACAATCTATTATTGCAATTCCATGTCACGATTATAATGAAAGTTACGTCATTGTTAAGAGTCTGTGCAAAGGGAAGCAAGAAATGATTAGCAAAATCTAGATCCGAAAACCCAGAATGCTCTCATTAGGGGATGAAATCTATAAAGCCGGTGTTTTGATTATTAGATCATCTCAAAGACCATAAATCTTGTATTGGGCCCTCCTTGATTTTACACTCGTTCCATCTGAGGGTTATTCGGAACTCCTACGAGCCAGGGACTTAAGCTGGCTGTCAGATAGGCAGAGCATTGTTGGCTAATATTTATGCTATTTATTATTTTTGATATTATCATACATTCGACAACAATATACGTCCCCATACCTTTATGATCTCATAACATGATGAGATTGTTTATCCTTGTTCTATATATCTAGGGTTATTTATGAATATTAAATTTGTGTACTTTAACTGTACAGCTCGTTAGTGAGGGGAAGGTTTGGATCCTTTTACGTGAAGACTGCGATTCCAACAGACTGTAATAAGTCTGTATCACAACCGCAATTTATTTACATTAAGAATATTACTATATTATTATAATCTTAATGTTGTTAAAGTGCTATTATAATGATCACAATTTTTCTATATTATGTGCCTATGTACATAAAAGAGTCGCTCACAAAATATTATGCTCATGCGTGACGCCGATCTCAGGATATATACAATAAGCAGTAAAAAGTTCGATGGCTTTTTTCAGTAGTTAATCGCCATAATATGTGACGTCAGAAGTTGTACAGGTGCTACTTTTCCCTGATTTGTCATTATTACGTTAAATTTTGATTTGTGACGTCATACTTAATGACGTTAAAAGTTGTACAAAGGTTATGTAACAAGTTAAACCGGAAGTCTTTTATTTTGTTCGTGATACTAGGCAAATCGGTATTGTAAAACATCTCCCAGAGAAATACTGAAGCAGGAAAAGTTGTAATTTCTATCAATGAAGGAATAATTCAATTAATATTATATGAAAACGCGCAAAATTCTACAGCATTCTAATAGCACTTTAAGCTCCCATATAGAATAAGCATAGACATACATTCTTACTTTCCTTTTCAACACAAATGTAGTTAATTCAAAAGAATAACTTAAAACTGTTTCTACAGAAAGAAAAAAGAGGGGTTACTGGCTCAGTTATGTGGCAGAAGTCACCATGGAGCTATACAATACATGAATATAAATAACATACTAGCACATATAACATATTACAAAAATATATGTTTGTAGAAGAATAGACGTCTACACGTATTTATATTGACCAAAAAAAAAAAAAAAAAAGATTTGTGACTAATTTCATTTAACAGTCTGCAACTTGAAATATCTCTATGTATAAAGGCTTGTACTACATTCCAAGAAAACGGTTTTCTTCGGATGAATGTTCTTAAAACTTTCTGTTAATATTGGTGTAGAATATATAATTGAAGTAAGTTTAGATGTCAAAGTAATTCGAGCCCATCAATGACATTAGTAGCACAAACAAGAATATAAAATTAGTAACGAAGTGGGAATCCATAAAATGAGTAGAATATTTAAAATCGAATTTGGTAACATTTGTAAGAGATCAGTCTAAATACGAAATGGTTCTTCTCAGTAAATACACTCTACTTGAACGAAATATCATCAAATTAGGGCATAGTCCTTTATTTCTTTATCAATTGACCCCGACATTGCATGGTATTCTAAATTGTGACATCTTTTTAATTTGTGATTATCTGAACTGTAATTGCGCACTGTGCTCTGAAAGTGAATTTGAATAGGACTTAAGGGGGGGGTTCAATTATGGAGAAATTAAAATTCCAATTCAAATAGATTTTTTTGTATAAATTTATCTGTTTTCATATATAAATAAAGAACCATACACTCTAGGACAAACGTGACGATTTCAATTTCGCTATCACAAAGTTTCCGTTTGTAAGTAGCAACATTCCATCATCGCCCGCATACGGCGTATTCATATCTCAGTTAATACGCTATTCCAGAGCATATTCAAATTACAATGACTTTGTTCTGAGGGCTAGGCGACTTTCAGATAAGCTACTTAATCAGGGTTATATATGTGCTAGACTAGCAACGTCACTGAGGAAGTTCTATGGTCGTTACGAGACTCTTATTACTCCATATGATATCTCGTTATCCAGACTTTTAAATGATATCCTGGACTGAGACCGATTCCAATCATTTTACACATATTTGACACTTCCTATACTAGATGGTTACCTATTTTGACTTCTCCATATATAAATATATATGGAATTTACACGCTCTTTATATTGGGTATATGCTGCGTATGTTGCTAGCAAGCAGGAGATGCTCACACTTCCCGGGCACCTGATCTCACTCCATCATAGAGTTTCACATATGTTCTTCAAGTAGACATACATGTATTTTATCATTTTTCACTAGGTTTTCATTTTCACTGATTTTGTGTGTCCTCTGGTTTCATGATTGTCGGACTGATGGTTTGGATTTATCCATCATCTTTACATGAAAGAAATATATCGGCATTTCTAATAGATAAAATATTTCGAAAACTACTTCCCCTACAGAGTTATCATTCTTCGTCATGGTTGTTGCTCTCCCTACCTATGTTTTATCTGTCTCAGCATTTTCATTTTGTTATAAATCCCAACAAATCTAGTATCTTTAATTAGAACAAAAGGAACCTTATTGAGATGTAGAGGTTTCTTTGTAATGAATAAAGAAATATGAAAATTATTGCAGAATTCATGAGCATGGATAGTAGGACAAGGGCACTTTGAAGAATTTCTAGGAAACTAATTTTTTCTTGGAATTGTGTTAACAATTCCGAGGACCATTAGCTTACTTGTGTACACTTCACAGACTTAACACTCTCTTATGCATCATTTGATAATGATAATGTAAAGAACTTTTAAAAACAGTGTATATTTATTTTGTGTTCAGTTTTTTTTTCAGCATCTATGCAGATGCATACAGCTTGTCATTTATATTTATTCTCAAATTTCTCAACCTCTACGTTTACATCATTTAAAATTCGTCGACATCGATTTGAATCGCGTACAAGGTTCTTGATTTAATTCTAGAATATCTACTCTATGCATCTTGTATATATAACATTATCACGACATTCTTTATTTTTATTGTTACTACATAAATTGCAAGTTATCTAAATCATAAGTATACATTGCAATCTACAATTTTTACGTTTCTAAAGAGATATCTCAAAAACATTCCATTGTAAAGCAGTTGCAATCGTCACTCAGGTGGTGTGGTTATTCCTTTTACGGGCCCAGCTTACCGGTCACATAAATAGCAAAACAAACAAAGAGTACAAATTAAAATTCATAATATTTCTACATATATACAGAACAAGGATCAGATTATTCAAGTGTATACAATTTTAAACATGAACAGTATTATGTTAAAAATATAAATACCAAAAATATATCAATTATCATTACCCGGATCATCAGAATATATATTAAAAGTATCAATTCTTTTCCGTATATAACATTTCATAGAAAGTCCCACAAAAAGAGTTCGAATTATGTGTTTTATTTGATTGTTAAGTTACTGTGATATTTCCTAAACAATGTTACTCTACATTCATCTCGTGAAATACATGGTAAAACGATTAGCTTCACCAGTGATGCGTCTTTGGGTAACTTGTTTTCATCAATAATATCCATGTTTTGAATATGTCCACAGTAAAAATTTTACCCGTCAGAAAACATTTATCATCTTGATTTTATAAATATAGTCTCCTTGCTTTCTATGGCCTGGTCACCAAACGAACAGATATCACTCCCACCCCAGTGAATAGCTGAAAAAGAAAACGTAATTGCGAAAAATTGATTACGTAACACCTGAATATTTGAATTAGTTACTTTTATATCGATTAAGATAACTGTAATACCACTACGATATCATATAACTAAGAGTCATATTCCAATAATCTAATTAGCCTCACGGTGGGCATGAACGTCAACAGGATATGCTTACTACTTCTTTTCACATGATTTCTTCTCTGCTTCTCTAGGGAGTTCGTGATATCCTATATCTTAATTTTGTCTGGTCTAATTGATGTTCCTAATTGAATACCACTCAGTATCTTAGCATTTTACCAAATAGCAATCACAATCGACAAATGTTGAAGGAAATTGGTTGCCTTTTTGTGGACATCTAAATTGCTGAATAATAGGTATAGACAATTATCGCCAATCTAAAAATGTATATTACGCAATATCTGTATTCTAGACAGGACTTACAAAACAACAGGACAATGATGTTCACATTCTTAAAAATTAAATATACTTTTCATATCAAATTAGTGTGGTGGAAAACTACTCTAAACTGAGATTTGTTGTTGTTTTTTTTTTCTATGGTTATTGATTATACAAAAATGATGGCGATATCATATTAAGTAGTAAAAAGATGTGTGGCATTTTATGTTTTGTACATGATCCTCTTTAGATTGCTACATTTGATTTATTATCAACTCGTAGATTGTGAGATCATTTGGGAAATTTATTATCTCCCTACATGAGCAAAAGTCACTACTTAGCTTTACTTCCATCGGATTTCATCATTAATAAGATGATACTATAATACGACACGTGATCTTTGTTGCCTGGTTCCCCCCCCCCCCCCCCTCAATTTCCAGAAGGTTATGTTTGTTTCATATAGTGTCAAAGTAAATGCCACATTAGCATATCACCGGATAAATTCATATCTCATACTGGATGTACACTGAACAAATTTCAATTGTTGCAAAAAGACAATACATATTTTGTGTATCACATATCAAATAAAGCAAAAGAAATCAAAAACACATTCTACCTTAATGAGCACTTCTATTTTGTGATGTCCTATGCATTTATTCTTCTTTTTGCTACCTGTCAATGGAACGTTTTGATTTAAAGAGAAGTCTAATCTTTTTGTTGTTCTTGGTTTTGCGTGGGTTGTGATTTTTTTCTCCAGACATGTTTCTAATTTGGTCAATCAGGGAAGTGCAAATCTTATTTATCAAGCGAATCATGCTCTCTAGGAATACTAAGAAGACGATGAACAATCAGTATTTCGTAGTGACAAATGTAAGCGCCCAAAACAAAACATGCACCATTATCTTACAAATCTGTACATGAATAGAAATGATGCTTCGTATTACATCGATCTATCATCAGAATGGGATCATCTCATTCACGTTATGTAACAAAAGCAATCGCGAAAAGATAATTCGACGAATCACAAAAGGTTAAGTTGTCCATAAGGCGTTAATCACCATGTGTGTTCTCTGGGCATGGGTATTTTACAATCTTGATTCCGATTTGATCTTCTTCTTTGTAAATATGATATGCCTGCTCATTGTCAATATTCAATACAGATAAAAGAAATTTCCCCTTTCTAAATATTAATCACGTTAGAATATACTACTCAGTTTGTTCGATAGTAACTGCACCCATGTCTAAAACATCAATTTAAAATATTTGATGTTTACTTTTGACTTCGGATACATGACTTCACAAGGACGTTGTCTTTGGTACATTGTACGAATCATATGCTGAGCTGTTACAAAGGGAAAGGAGTTATGTTTTGCTTAACTTTGTTAACTTAAATTCAATATCTGTGTAATAGTCTTCTATTACAAATATTTCCTGATATTTAGAATACAATCTACAATTATCAATTATAAATACAAGTAATACTGTATTGATTGAACTGTGATGAGGATTCTATCAATAATCCTACATTTTCACGACTTGGTTCCCATTTCAGAACAGAAGTATTGATGACAGCAATTAAAACAACGTTTCACGGTTTTCGTTTTCTAAGTATGAAACGAAGAAACGGTAGGATACGTAACATGTTTCCTCATTTCCGTCCTTTTTATGGTGTCTAGGATGGATTTAATTACATTTTCTAATTAGTGTCCACTTTAATGCTTGTGCCACTAAGTTATAGATATTGACTATCCCCTTCTCACATGTTGCGACAAAACATAAGAATTCTTACGAGTGGTGTAAAACCATTATCAGGTAAGCAAACCATTTCGTTGCACTTAATTCCTTGTGTATGGGATTCTAAGACCGATATTCAGGTTAATCACATCTAATTGACTACATTAATTGAACATCCTTGACCACCGTATCTTTGCACAGTGATTGGTGATTGAATACTTGTGTATTCATTTTTTCAATGTTGCAATCTGTAGAGATCCTGATTCTTGGAGTGCAAAATATTTCACTGTCTTTCAGTTTGTTTTTAGTTTAAAATATTTACAAACCTATTGTTGATTTATAAGATTTAATCTTTTCATATAGAATAGTGCCAATACAAATAAATACACATGTACACATGATATGAATCGATCGATGAAACGAAAGAAGTTAACCCTTCTATAACTCCTGCTCTCACCTCATTCTGTGGTACGTTGTTGTGGGTGCAACAGCTGTGTCATCCATATTTAAACTTCATGTAAAAAGTTTGTTGTTGTGACATAAGGTTTCTTCACTCCACTACTGTAATTCGTTGAAATGATAAACATCTGGGATGCACAGAGATAAAATCGAAGGTGGCATGAAACACGTCATACAATAGATGCAGCAGTAAACTACAGTCACTTCTAATATTGTAGAGGAAAGAAAGTATTTTGGGAAGTACTTCTTCCTCCTCTTCTTCTTCTTCGTCTTATTTCATTTTTTTTTTTTTGGTCTTCGTTTTTTTTCTTTTAGAGGAAGGAGAATGTATTATCTGTAACACAACTCTCCTTAAGAGAAATGCAGTAGGAATCGCATATAACAATATATATATATATATATATATATGTATGTATGTATGTATGTATGTATGTATGTATGTATGTATGTATGTATGTATGTATGTATGTATGTATGTATGTATGTATGTATGTATGTATGTATGTATGTATGTATGTATGTATGTATGTATGTATGTATGTATGTATGTATGTATGTATGTATGTATGTATGTATGTATGTATGTATGTATGTATGTATGTATGTATGTATGTATGTATGTATGTATGTATGTATGTATGTATGTATGTATGTATGTATGTATGTATGTATGTATGTATGTATGTATGTATGTATGTATGTATGTATGTATGTATGTATGTATGTATGTATGTATGTATGTATGTATGTATGTATGTATGTATGTATGTATGTATGTATGTATGTATGTATGTATGTATGTATGTATGTATGTATGTATGTATGTATGTATGTATGTATGTATGTATGTATGTATGTATGTATGTATGTATGTATGTATGTATGTATGTATGTATGTATGTATGTATGTATGTATGTATGTATGTATGTATGTATGTATGTATGTATGTATGTATGTATGTATGTATGTATGTATGTATGTATGTATGTATGTATGTATGTATGTATGTATGTATGTATGTATGTATGTATGTATGTATGTATGTATGTATGTATGTATGTATGTATGTATGTATGTATGTATGTATGTATGTATGTATGTATGTATGTATGTATGTATGTAGTATGTATGTATGTATGTATGTATGTATGTATGTATGTATGTATGTATGTATGTATGTATGTATGTATGTATGTATGTATGTATGTATGTATGTATGTATGTATGTATGTATGTATGTATGTATGTATGTATGTATGTATGTATGTATGTATGTATGTATGTATGTATGTATGTATGTATGTATGTATGTATGTATGTATGTATGTATGTATGTATGTATGTATGTATGTATGTATGTATGTATGTATGTATGTATGTATGTATGTATGTATGTATGTATGTATGTATGTATGTATGTATGTATGTATGTATGTATGTATGTATGTATGTATGTATGTATGTATGTATGTATGTATGTATGTATGTATGTATGTATGTATGTATGTATGTATGTATGTATGTATGTATGTATGTATGTATGTATGTATGTATGTATGTATGTATGTATGTATGTATGTATGTATGTATGTATGTATGTATGTATGTATGTATGTATGTATGTATGTATGTATGTATGTATGTATGTATGTATGTATGTATGTATGTATGTATGTATGTATGTATGTATGTATGTATGTATGTATGTATGGTATGTATGTATGTATGTATGTATGTATGTATGTATGTATGTATGTATGTATGTATGTATGTATGTATGTATGTATGTATGTATGTATGTATGTATGTATGTATGTATGTATGTATGTATGTATGTATGTATGTATGTATGTATGTATGTATGTATGTATGTATGTATGTATGTATGTATGTATGTATGTATGTATGTATGTATGTATGTATGTATGTATGTATGTATGTATGTATGTATGTATGTATGTATGTATGTATGTATGTATGTATGTATGTATGTATGTATGTATGTATGTATGTATGTATGTATGTATGTATGTATGTATGTATGTATGTATGTATGTATGTATGTATGTATGTATGTATGTATGTATGTATGTATGTATGTATGTATGTATGTATGTATGTATGTATGTATGTATGTATGTATGTATGTATGTATGTATGTATGTATGTATGTATGTATGTATGTATGTATGTATGTATGTATGTATGTATGTATGTATGTATGTATGTATGTATGTATGTATGTATGTATGTATGTATGTATGTATGTATGTATGTATGTATGTATGTATGTATGTATGTATGTATGTATGTATGTATGTATGTATGTATGTATGTATGTATGTATGTATGTATGTATGTATAATGTAGATTTACCAATTGATATCTTGGTAATTTACAGAGTTTCACGTTACACAATGAATGTTGGACATGTTTTTAAGATACCACATGAAACGTTTATTTACCAACATTTCAATGTATGTCTTTTCATTACACAGCGAACGATTTGGCCCTAAATCAGAATATCTATTTCCATTGCCCCTTTTGAATCGACATAATGAGTAGAATGTAATAGAATATTATCGTTACGCCGTAATTAGCCATGTCTATCATCCTGGAAGTACATTTTGTCATATAATCGAGACAAATCGATATCTTTCAATATGTCTGTTTACTTTAAATGTTTTAAATTTTTTTGTGGAACTACATATGGTGTATGGCCACGAGCATCACTGAAGAGACATAAGTTGTCGAAATGCGCATCTGGTGCACAAATTGAAAGGAAAATATGTTCTATATTTATTATTACCACGAGGCCGGTGTCACTGCTGGTCGACTGGTGGTCCCCGAGGGCATCATAAGTCTATTTTTCTGTGCTTTTGCACTGAAAGTCTACCTGTCAGTGCTTTTGTGTTGACATGAAATTTATACTTAAAATTTTTAGTCATAAATTATGTAAATCACTCTAAAACTAAGGAATATCTCCATCATGCACAGTTCTGTCCTTAGATTGATTCTTTGGTTCACATTTCAGTCATTTTCGTTTCAACACTGCTCTTAAAATATTCGTATCTTAAGTGAATTCGAATCATTCGCCCACGAGCATCACTGAAGAGACATATTATTATAAGCTGTCGAAATGCACATCTGGTGCACAAAATTGAAAGGTATATATATTCTATATTTATTCCAAAGAGTGATCGAGGTAAATTAAGTGAGCGGTTTATAATCACTGAAAATTTGTGTTGACATTGTAAACAGAAAATAAAACTTTTAAAATGATAAAATTTGGTAAAGTCGATTCATAACTAAATTTATGGAATATATAATAAAATAACAAGACGTTATCAAGTGTTAGTAATTAAAAGTGTGCGTAATTAAACTATAAGATGTTGTCAGACTGAAGTTAGCGTCGATACAACAATATTTGTGTAGTTAATTAAAGTTAATACTACCCCGACAAAGAAACCCCTCCCCCACCACCAAAAAAACCCAAACCAAACAAAAAATACATAAATAAATATAAAAAACAAAAGAAAAAAAAAACAAACAAATAAAACTACCCCCTCAACCCCCCCCCCAAAAAAAAACAAACAAACAAACAAACAAAAAACTAGAAAAAAAAAAGCAAAAAAAAAAAAAAACCCCAACTACACACCAAAATACTGTATTGCTAAATTCCACACGTGTTTCAATTACTAAATGATTAAAAGAGAAAACTGATGACATCTTACAAAGCTGAATAACACAAATCACCAAGGAATTTTCTATTACTGTTCTAATACTGCATTTCAACCATCTGATTTGCACTATTTGAACTGCACATCAAAGTCATCCCGACCATCCAGTTGTTATTTATTTTTATGTCTTTACAATTCAAAGAAATGACGTTACATTTACAATCTAATTCACTGATACTTAGCGACATCAATCACTTATTAGAAATTTTATGAATATGTTCTCGGATTATGGGAGACTTTTGAAATCTTCAAAGAATACTTTAACACTAGATAATAAAAGAAATGGCACTTGCTTTCTGCATGGAAATTATCGTAAATTGACATCTATAAAACATGCTTGCTCAACATGAGATTTCAGGGGAAACTATAGCATTAGTTCTTATTTCTCATACATCGCATAACCGATATAATTTTGTTGAATCTCAACCACCCTACGGCCATCGTAGTTGCACTTTTAAAGGTGCTTTACCGTATGGTAGCAAATCATTCTATTTTATGATTCTACGAACATCCAAAGGTCACTGCTTTCGATGAAACAGGGGGTGTTTTGTCGAAACTTTATACAGACTAATGTCATTCACAAATTTCACTTTATTGTTATAAACCAAGATAAAAAATTTTTCGAGTATACATCTGTTTCTAAAAAATGAATATAGCGAAACTAATGTCATCAAGATGATGAAGTTACTGATGGATAACATTTTGTGTTTCGTTTTGAGGAAAGGTTTTTCCAACCAATTGTCGGCATTTCAATCGGCACCAAATGTGTTTTGCTTCTCGGTGACACATTTCCTTAGTCATATGAAGTTAAATTTATACAGTTCTTGCTGGATCCGAAAGATTATAATATGATGTCCGGTATTCAAAGAAGCTCAATTAATCCAGTCAGTTATTAGTCTATTATTTGGAGTCCTATTCTTTTACTTGATACATTGCCAATTCGGAGATGACCATATCAGCGAGAACAACCGCAATTCACAAATGAGATTACATCAGGTGGACAGAAGGAGTGAATGTTCCCGCTAGCATGCTGTATCCATCGCAAATGTTTCACAGGAACGTGAATCATTGAGGTAGCTTGCCAAAGAAAGTATATATGGTTGTGTATGTAATAAGCCTTTTGGCGATATATAGATACCTTACTTTCAATTAATAACCTTGAAGTCAGAGAGTACTTTAACATCATCTATCCAAGTCAACAAGATATTAAGGAGACCGAAGAGAGCAAAACCATTCTTCGTCTCTGGGCATCATTTCATCCTACGACATTGATCGTCAACAAAACCTGGGATATATGAGAGGTATACATCACGGAGGAAGTTCTATTATCAATACAAGGTTCTGATCATGTACAATATGAGACTTATTCCGACCATTTAAACACTTAATTTCACACGTTAACTTAGTATTTTCATGATCTGACAATTTCTATTGATGCTTAACTGACGGGTGTTGGTATAAAGCAGGACATGCTTACTCTCCAAGGGCACATGATCTCATTTCCTTTTAGGGTTCACTAATGCTTTGTTGAGTAGATAACTTCAGATAGTTTTTTATCCTCCATATCTGCTGATTTTGTATGGATTCATATATAATGTTTTTGACTCATAAAACTATAAACGGAATAGTCTGGTGAGCACACGAAAAAAAAAAAAAAAAAGAAAAGAAAAAGAAAATCTACATCTTTTTATGTCATGTATAAGATATACCAATAGGTCAAGACCGTAAAAAGTTCCATTTTAAGGGGCAAAAGACCATACTTATAGTCTAGACTTTTCAAGTTTTTTCTTTATATACAGAAAGACCATTTTGGGGTACATTTCTCGATTTTTGTCTAAGAACATAATAATAACAAATTTTGTCATACGTTTTACATATTACTGTTCTAAAGATGTAATATGGCCTTGAACTTGTATTTCAAAGTAAAAATATTCCGAGTGGGTTCCTTTATATTTTGAAAATGAATTGCCCTTTTAATGTGATTCGGATCTTTAGCAAAATAATGCTTCTGTACACAAACTTCAAGATTGTAGTTGTCATAACTGGATAAAAAGCTAGTATTAAATAGGGCAAAATTTACAGAAAATTACCACATTTGATATCCTTTATCCTTTTACATGTATTTTTGAGCTCATTTATTGGCAATTGGGTGACATAGAAAAGGATAGCCAAGGGCACAAACAACACCGACATTAACAATCAATGACCATAATATCGTATGTTATATGTTCCAAACATAAAGCTCCTGCTGCAAATTCACTAGGTATTATCGAGCACTGATAACCCAATATTATATTCTATTGTGAATATAATCTAGAAAATCGTTTCACGTTATTGTTGAGAATAGGCTTTTTTTCAATTTCCAACTTCTGTAAAGGAAGTTGAAAGACATCATTGTATATACATATATGACAAAGTTTTGCCTGTTATTATTATCAGTTTTATAGAAACATAACTGCATCCGATCGTGATATTTAAAAAGTTCTCCGGACTACACATTTAAGCTTTTTGTTTTCATTTTTAGGTATCAAAGGCCAAAACAAATTCTAGTTTGTAGGTTTCACATAGAGTAGCACATTACATTTCATTTATACATGTTTAGATTTTATTATATCTTATCTGCATGAGAACGCACTATATGCCTCCCAAGTGTCTGGTGTCACTGCATTCTCTTAAATTCGTAACACTTGCTATTCCAATTATTCCCTATTATCTCTAGTTGAATTAGATTCCTAAGGTCCGTGAATTACCAGTGTCTACAGTAATTTCCGAATTCATCTTCCTTTATTTCCATCGGTCTGTTTTCATTATATGTATGCGATCGTTCCTGTAAATCAATGGAAAAGTGTCTTTTATTCTCTCAGTATACATGCCTTTTGAGCAATCTTTAAACGGAAACAGAGATCTCATCTAGACATATTCTATTTGGCTTGTTCGTGTCTTTCGTTTCATTGATAGGATCATACAAAGGTTCGACATTTAATGCCTGATTCTCTTCATAGCCACATTGAAAACAGTCCATCGCTGTAGGACATCTTTCAAAGCAATTATCTTCAATATATACTGACGGTACAGGAAATCTAAGGTATCAAAATATAAAATTTATTTTTCTTCAAAATCAATAGTATATATATCATATATTTTGAAATTGAACCAAGATGTGCTCGAACTAACTTCAATAGTCAAAGCCTTAAAGTAGCATTACAATGGCTTGTAACAGATTATACGTCACGATATAAAAAGACAAGATGTGGATAAGATATTTAAGAAAATTGTAAACTAATTATAAATATTAAAGATATTAATATACTCTATAAATGCTGTATGCTATTAACGTTGAGATTTCGAATTTTATCGCAGATATGATAATTTGAAGGGTTTCAAAGTGTTGCATGTTCCAATTTATGTATGCGTCAACAGAAATGAGCATGTATGCTCAGTTTTCCGTGGGGACTATTGACGTGCCGTGATAACCACTGATAATGTCATCAGTATATCGTAATAAAGTTTGTTAGCGTTATATGCAAAGATCCCCGAAATACACTTCCTGATTTTATTTCCATTATAGAATTGTATTATCAAATTTCCCTAGAATGAACTATTCAATCGTGACGAAAAAATCTTTTCCCTTACGCTACATGAGGAAATTGTACACAGAATTTTAGAAAATGACATTCATTTACATGTATTGTTCAATTTGTTCGCCTTTGGTGTTAACAATTTGCATTCCACAAATGTGAAATTTAATCATTTTATTTTTTTCCAAAAAAATTACTCGACCATATCTAAGTTTCAACGTTCACAGTTTGCAAGCACTGTACATGACTCTCAGCTAACTTTGGTGATAGGCATACAAAAAAGAAAGAATGGTGTCTCTTTCTTTGTTATTCAGAGGTTCATAAATGCCGGTCATGGTACATTGTTGTAAAATACGAAAGTAAGTGGCGTCACTTGACTATGGCACTAACGACAATGTACCAAAGTGGACATTCATGGATGCATGAAGCTCAGAAGTGAAACCAAGTGCCCGGGAGAGTAAGTGTCTCATGTTTTGCTAGCCACAACCACCGCGAAGGCCCTTACATACAGACAAAATAAATATAATTCAGCACTGTATATATACATATGAATGTAGAGTGTACCATTGCCACTTAACATCAGAAAAAAGGTATAATAACAGTTAATTACTATTTGGTAAGTAATTGTCCTACACATATTTTTATTCTTATAATAATAATAATAATATTTCCTTATTTCTTATATTTAAGTCGAAGGGGTCAGGGAGTGATTTGATAAATAATATTGAAAATGCGCAATTTTCATCGGCATAAAGGGAAAAAGCAAAAAAATTACAAAATGCATTTTCTAATTAAAACTCTAAATGTTAAAATGATTATTGGCACTGATGATCTTGAAGACTAATCTAGTTTTAAATAAATAAGAAATTGGCTGTATGCGGCCGATCTTCATACGTAAGTATATTCTTTGGAAAGTTCTGCTGAATATATTCCGTATTGTATATAATAAACAAATTAACATTTAAAAACTGAACGTTAAAACAGATCGAGCAACATACTAATATTTTCTTCATGAACATTTATGGGACATATGCAGTGTTGTAAGCATGACGAAAATATATTTGTAATAAGAAAGAAGTGCGAATTTATGTATAACAAGCTCCATTTATTCTGCAACGCACGATGTACAATCTGGTGCATAATTTAAGAGACACTTTTGGGATTTGACTATAAATTACTCATACCTGTACTTAAGTTATTGTTTGTGTGCCCCACTTTTTAAACAATGCGTCAGAACAATAAACGACTGTCTAATTATACTTAGTTATTTAGTTTCAGATATGCATCTTCTATGTTTTACGAAAAGTAAAAGGGATTTTAAAGGTAATATAGATTTGAAATTCTTTCATACAATAATATGTAAAATTCTGCTTCGAACCATCACAGTTAGAAACCTTGTGTGCAAAAGGAACTGTCTTGTCCTAAAGTAAGTACAGCTATTATATACAATTTTTTTTTTTATGGACGATATTTTTGTTTCAGAACTAATGTAATACGAGAACATGGTGTTTTTCGGCTTCTGCAAATATGATATCATATACCTAACTGCAACCTCATACACCAATCTGTCTGTCTGTCTGTCTGTCTACCCATCCATCTATCCATCCATCCATCTGTGTGTCTGTGTGTCTGTCTGTCTGTCTGTCTGTCTGTCTGTCTGTCTGTCTGTATGTATGTATGTATGTATGTATGTATGTATGTATGTATGTATGTATGTATGTATGTATGTATGTATGTATGTATCTATCTATGTGTCTATCTATCTATCTATCTATCTATCTATCTATCTATCTATCTATCTATGTGTCTATCTATCTATCTATGTGTCTATCTATCTATCTATCTATCTATCTATCTATCTATCTATCTATCTATCTATCTATCTATCTCTCTATCTATCTATCTATCTATCTATCTATCTATCTATCTATCTAACAAAGTCGAATGTTTGAATAATTGCACGAGATTAATACAAAAGTTTCAATATGTTTGTTTAGAACTAACCTTGTGTAAATAATGTGATTCATATATATAAACATTCCCGATTAGATCCTAGCCATTCGAAGAATGATTATCAAATGAAAACCAAACAAAATTATGCTTCGACTAAGAAAAAAATATATATTGAAATATTCTATAATACATGAGTAAAAAGTAATTGCATTAACTAATATTATTGCGATGATCGATTATACACAATTTAGCGCGGTTTGTATTTCGTTTCAATTAAAAACCTGCTTATTGCAATTACCACATTGACAAGGTCCATTGCATTATTTACATTCTCATCAAATTCGCATTGCTCCAGTGCTTGAGTAATTTGGATCTCAACAAAACTAAAAAATAAAAATTAATAGACAAATAATCATGAATTTTATTTCCTGATATATGGGACATTTCATCCCAGTATAACTTCAAGTTCACGTGTTCTATGTCACTTGGAAATTCACCCATCCACCTTTCCTAGAGGAGGTATATAAACGTAGTTCTAGATTTACATTGTATGTTACCTAAGAATACACAAATAACAATTCCAATACCTGGTTTGAATATTAATAGCACAGAACAAGCTACTGTGATTTTGATTTAGTATTTCATCGGTTAATGTTGGCCGGATACACAAAGTACCAGCACAATAAAAGAAGGACACATTTGATAAATGAATTCTTTCATTTAAGGATGAAACATTGTTTCCTTCACGCCACTGGTATAAAAGGGAGAGGAAAAGACATCTGACTTAGCTATAGGGCAGAAGTCACCAAGGAGTTGTACAATAAAACGTGGTAACAAGTAATGAAATGCATACAATTACATTACAAAAATATTGATTGTACGACTCAGGACAGTCAATTGAGTAACATACGGTACTCGGTACTTGGTATGGTTAACCAGTATACGGACCCATATTCCTACTCATTCATCGCCAATGCAGTACAATCAAAAGACATACACCTAAAAATTTATAAATAATACTCCATATAGAGAAAAGAGATCAACGATTATCTCAAGCTGAGAGGTAAAGAAAAATATGTAAACACTAATTTTAATTTAGAGTAAGATTATGCTGTCAAATATATATAGAGACCGACAAAAACGAGGTAACGTTGCTGTACTGGTTTGGAATCGCGTACAGGCCCTTGATCTTTAGAAGTCCCGACTAACAATCAGAGGAGACGAGGTTCGGGACGATGTCTCCTCTGAAATATATTTCTTAGCTACATTAATAAAAATCGCCACAAATATTATTTTGAAAACAAAGCCAGACAATATACAAGGAGAAAATCTTATTTAAATACTATTTTATTATGTACAGGCTGTAATAAACAATATAAAAATACACGATAAATTGGGTTTTCAATTATATTTATGGAAAATTTTCAACTCCGTTCGTTGTCACTGATAACAGATCACCATGGACGCTGCCACATAAATCCAAGTTGGATAACCCATATCTAAGTTAACCATCTTTGATGAAGACATAACAATGCCCTTGATACAGACCCAGAAAACGTAGTGAACCAGTTCTAATGCAGACCTATACATCTTGATCAATCATTCCAGTTAACGCGACTTACGACCTTTAAATTTAGTCAATCAAATCTGATATAAATCTTCCAGGCCATGGGCACGGATTTTAATCAACATCAAGATAGCAAAAGAGTTGCAAATAATTCAATTCATTTTATCTTGATAAAGGAGCCTAGTTGAGAGAGAGAGAGAGAGAGAGAGAGAGAGAGAGAGAGAGAGAGAGAGAGAGAGAGAGAGAGCACTATATTATTTAGTTAACTATACTATCTGAATTGAAGAACAATATCAATTTGTCAGTGCCTTAAATATTTAGAATCATCTTGAAAAATTGTCTCATCAAGTAGAGGATATTATGGAAGAGTGAGGTACGGCATACATATGTATTTTGTGTATGAGCCAAACCACAATGTAATTTCTGGACACTTGATCCCATATCTGGTTTCGCGGGTCCTCGAATATTTTTTATGATTTATGCCACTTACATTTAGAGTGCAACAGTATCATAGTTTGTTCAGGTAAAGGATTGTTTGATGTGGGAATAACAACTGGATTATTTATATTTAGAAGAGGGAAAATTATGTGTAAATTATTGTACGCAATAATGGAGGCATTACACCATTTCCCTTTTAAAATTAATGCTATCACAATTCATTCATAAACACATAATATCAAACGAATCCAATTAAAATGTGAGCCATTACTTTACTTTTAAGTTTTATTTTATGGTAATTTCGATTTAACCGACATATAAAATTATTACCCATTATTGCTAATCCCAATTTCAAAGGAAGTTTTATGTGCATTTGCATAGACATTGAACCAAGCTAATTTGTCGTCAATGTGTCTGAGAAATTGAATACCAAATATTGAAGGCATTCTATGTGCAAATAACTCTTTAGTATTGAGTGTTTTACATATAAATTCACCATGTGCTGAAATCTTGTATTTAT
Source organism: Pteria penguin (assembly GCA_035048485.1). Lineage (NCBI taxonomy): Eukaryota > Metazoa > Mollusca > Bivalvia > Pterioida > Pteriidae > Pteria > Pteria penguin. The sequence goes on along the minus strand of CM068587.1, from coordinate 50,415,502 downwards.
GAATGTCCCTGTGTCCATAATATGAAGTACAGAATTACGGAATATTATTCATGTTACATGTATTCCATCATTATGACCACAACATTTTCTATATTCATAAAATCACAAAATTTAAACGTATATATGTTGTATATTTACTGATATGGATCAACACAACAAGTCAACTTATCAGAAATAAAAGCAGAAAAAGCAGAGAGAGAGAGAGGTTTCAGACTTGTAAAAGGAATGATATAATGCTATTGTTGTATATACAAATACGAGTTCTGTCACCATCCTTTGTAAGCCATGAATGGCTCTACGAGATTTTGCTTCAGAATGTTACCAAAAGTATCACTCTTATTGCAAAGATTATTTCTGAATGACTGCCTATGAGTTTTAGCTTGAGTTATCACAATGTACATGTATATCTGTTTTTCAGAGCATATTTCACAATTTGACAAAAATTCAATTATGGATATTTTCGGTTTGTTTTAGAATGCAGAGACTAATACTCTGTGTATTTCGGCTAAAGCATCTCTTCGACTAAATTCAGATTATAACTTCATTTCCTCTGACTGAAAACCTTAATCCGCATAACACGCAACAATATATCGCAACATATCTGTTCAATAATGAATACCATTTTATCAGACAAAACTGATTTTCATTTTTAAGACGGAATAAATAACAATACCATTTAAAAGTATCTTCTACTTCACTTTTGATACTGTAAATTGTATTGTGTCAAAAATTATTTTAGTCTAATTCTGTATAGTTTGTGCAACGAAAAAATTTACATTAATTTAACATTAAAATAGATACGGAAAGATTATCCACAATGCATCTTGTCACTGAGTATTTATCCCGTAATCAGTAGTAACAGTCCTAAAGTGCATACCTTATAGATCACCATTAGACTTATAAAATTATGAGGAAATATTCCAAATACAAGTGAATTAAGTGAAGGAATAATCAAGTTTTGAGTATACTTCATGTCTTCCAAATTGTTTGTGCAGTAGCTCATGAAAGTATTAAGTATAAATTCCTGAGGAGTAAGCTTAATCAACTGTGATAGAGTATTGCCCACAAACATTACATAAAATTTCCACGATCCTTCCTCTAAATATAGCCTTTATCCTTGGCTTACATTCTCATCAAATTATTATGTTGTGTCACTGCATTATTTATTCACCAAATTGCTGTATAATTTTATCATGTAGTCTATTGAAAATCGTAAGTGATTATTTTCATTGCCCTTCCGTGAGCTTTGCTCTTAATGGGCCTATTTGTTAATGTCTTTAGAACGAATAAAGAAATGTACAAGAAAATAACCATCAAACGGAAAAACGTAATATTTCTGGAATATTGAATTAATGCTCGATTTCTCACGACTTTATTTTTCCTTGTGCCCTAGAAATAGACTCTGTAGGTTTCTGCATTTGTTATAATGGTTGATTTTGCTTCATATAGGAATACAAGAAAAAAAGAAAAGAAATGAAAAAAAAAAATAGATTATAATCAACCGTATCACACATACGGGCATGGACAGAAAAATGTGCCAAATAGATATTTTCGGCTCTGGTAGAAGTTGCAAGTAAAGGAGATTCCAATCTAATGAATTCGCCGTTACTTATGGATTTAAAATCTAAATATCGCACTTAGAATAAAGACTTTCATAAAGACAATTCATAGAATCAAAGGAATATAAAGTTGATATGATTACCGTAACATAAACGAACGACATGTAACAGATATTCGCTTCATCAAGGAATCCGTTGACATTCAGTGTGCTAATAAACTGAAAATAGAAGTAATTTATGTGAATTAGAGAACGGACGAAATTTACGATTAAGATTGATACATATAGCTTTTTAACTGAATTTTATGCCCGACGATTGCTTCAATGCGTCATGTAATTTACAGCGTAATTTTGCAATACAATTTATTTATCATTTGGCTTTGATACCACGAAAATATGAATAAAACAATAAATCCAATATAATACTAATTTATACGATATTTAATGACGTTATAGGATAAACATAAAAAAATAATGAGCAGTTGCAGACCCTTAGGGAAACATACAGTATAATATTCCAGGGAAAGATTCAAACCTTATTACAAACCTCTATAAAAATAAGATCTCAGTCGCATATTAATTAAGGTACTGCATGAGAAATCATCGCAGTGCCTTTATTCTATATTTTATCGGAGCAATTTGTGTTTTGTTGCAGATTGTAAAGTTGTTTAGAAGAAGGGGAAGGGTGGTACTCACAGGTTCGGTCCCTTGTTCCAGAGACGTCACACACACACACACACACACACACACACACACACACACACACACACACACACACACACACACACACACACACACACACACACACACACAAAACGTATCATATGTCTGTGGGAAAATTTAGTGTTTCACCATTTAGAAAATCTCATAACAAAAATAATATGAATAAAAAGTGGAGACAACTATAGTCAAAACCTCTGTGAAGTTTAACGTCCGTACGGTAATAAAGGTTGGTTGGTTGGTTGATTGGTGTTTTACGTCGCTTTCAACAATATTTCAGTTATATCGCGACATGGAAGCAGGAGGTTACCAACCTCTTAAATATAGTGGCGCAACCCGGGAATCGAACCCGGATCGTCGACGCCGCAAGCCAAGCGCTTAACCACTACACCACGCCTGCTCCTCGGTAATAAAGGAAATGCGTGAGTAATTGGTATGCAAGAAAAGAGGTGCGTGGTGATGATGTTTAAATTTCATTTCATGTCTGTTCAGGTCATGCAACGCAGTGCATGATTAAACATAACGGGTTCCCAATGGGGAATATAGAATATTGAGTTCAATTCTTGCTCATAAACACGTTTTGAAAACAACAGAATTGAACATTCATCAAATAGTATTGTATTTCTGTTGGGAACAGAGCAGGCAGTGTGATGATTCCTGTATTATGAAACACTTTTAGGACATCATATACATATGCTTAGTTGATCTCCTTCAATCCGAAAAAGTTACTTTGAGGGTCGCTGTTGAAAAGTAAAGATGATGGATAAATCCAAACCGTAACTCCGAAAATAATGAATCTACAGGATAAACAAAATCAGCGAAAATGAAAACCAAATAAAAAACAACGAAAAGTGGCAAATTGAAGAGCATATGTTAACCCCCTTGATGGAGTTAGATCAGGTGCGGGAGTGAGCATCTCCTGTTTGCTAGAAATACCCGTCATATATACCCAGTAGAAAGAGTCAAATCGTGTAAATTCCATATATGTCTATATATGAAATTTACACGATTTACGTGATTAAAGGCATTCTGTAGTAGCTTTTATAATCTTAGGTTGACAATTTATTTGTGGCCATTTAGGTATTTCAAAATATTTGTAGTTAAAGCTGAAACTTACCGTTTACCTGGCAATCACGAGTATTATGTGGTTAACTGGTTGACAAATATCAATATAACAAAATATTACTAGTATTAATATTTGGTGTTCCATATATATACGCACTTCGAGAAGTTATACGGCTTCATTGACGTTCAAGATCGAAAGCGGGTAAATTCAATGCATATTTGATGAGAAAGCTAAATACAAAATCAAAAGAAAAAAACAAAGCTTTGTAAAGTTTTATGACAGTAAATTTGAAGTTTATACTTCAGGGGCCAGTTGTTCGAAACTTTAACCGCTGGTTGAGCAAACGAATGGTTAAAGTGTGAGAGACAATTCATTTGATTCATAGATGTCTGTTTAAATTTCTAAATTACGTTACAGTGCTGATTTCATTTGCTATTAATCAGTACACAGACAATTACATAAGTTTTTTAATTTCAAAGAAAAAGTCAAATGAAATTTATCAATTGGTCCCAGGTCGACACAGAAACACCGAAAACTGGAGTTTTCCAAAGAAACAACCGCGGTATCAAACTGGTGGTTACAATTTAAAATTCAGTGCACAATATACAGCAATTTATGAATCTAAAGGCTGTTGGTGCCTTTTCTAACCGATTGTGAGCACTGCTAACGCTTTTATGATAATAAAGTTGGATGGTTAGACGTAAGTGTGAAGATATTAGTAGTTCTACAAATGTGATTAATAGCATTCTGTAGTAGTTATTTATAATCTTACTGAACAAAAGGAATGTTTAAAACTCGAGCTCTTTTGAATATCGTTCCTTAATTTATCGATGCAAACTACACGGAGAAAAATTACTACCATAAGGATGAGATATTACGCTTTAAGTTAACATTCCGCAAATTTTGACCTTCTTTACTCATATGATAGATCTTTGTCTTAAATGTTGATGTGAACGATCGGCAGGGAAAATTACTCATTCATCACACCTGAACACACCTTTGTTTGAATAGGAGTCTGTGACTATGCAGTAATGATCCGTTAATCCGGGCTCCGTTCATCCGGAAAATCCACTTTCCGGACAAGAAAGCGCGTGAACGGATTTCCCAAATGGTATTTTGATCCGATAATCGGGAAAGCCGCGTTCCGGATCCGGACAAAGAAAAACGGGTAAAGAATTCCAAAAGTACGTGAAATTTGCTCCGATAATCCGGACAAAAATTTTGCTTTCCGGACGTAGCTGTCGCAAACAAATGCAGTTTAATTGATACACAAAGCAACACGGCTTATCTCCTTTCTGCGCCGATTGTTTGTATGACAGTTAAACGACGCGTTCACCTAGTCATCTACCTATGGTATGTTAATTACATATCCAATTAAGAACTGACCGTTTGTGGTGTAGCCAAACGTCATGTTAGCGGGCAATGATGATTGCTCTTTTTTTTTTTAGTCAGTACACGCTCACTCCAGAAATGAAGATTACCGTTACTTGAATGAAAGAGTTCACAGTTTACATTGTTTATTACATATTGTAAATTGTAACCAAACTTCAGGTAGCGTCACTCTTCTATCAGAGATCGATAATTGATGACGTTTCCTTACTTAGTCCTAATCAGTGCTCATTACATTATTTTGCAGGAGAAGTTTTAATTCTTATTTATTCTTCTGTTTTATAGTTATACAAAATAGTATATATTTAAAACATGAACACTGTATGAATTTATCCGGACATAAATTCTTTTCAATTCTAAATTTGCATGACACAGCAGGACGTTAGGCAAACACTTCGATCGCGTTAGAAGTAAAACTAATTAGTCAAGAGCGAGGCATATACAAAAGCGGCTGTCAATAATAAGATAGAGGACAATGAATTAAAAAATCATGCAGGTAGCAGAAATTTGGTTGCAATTAATGTAATATTTATATATTAAATATGTAATAGATATATATCTCCGTATACAATTTAAACGCATATAAGGATTATTACTTGTGTTTTGTCGTGTAATGAATACATCCTTCTTTTATCGAGAAACCGGTACTATGATCCGGTAATCCGGATAATCCGTTTATCCGAACAAATGGTCCGGGAGCAAAGATAAACGGAGCATCACTGTACATATGTATGTATTGACATATTATTTGGACTTGTGGAAATCGGATTGGTATCTCAGAGTTTCACAAAATAAACCTAAAACATGAAATCAATTATACCACTCGGGTCATTGAGTAAAATAACTGTATTAAAATGTTACAATCATGCATATTTGCTGTTGTATAGCTTGATTCGGGCGGGTTTTGGGCTAATCTGCCTTGAGATATTGATCTTATATGCAGTTGTGAATTATGTAGACGATATTCAAGGACGTTTGATCAATGGGATATTAGAAAGCCATTGCCAAGGCATTTATCACTGTATAAAGAAATGAAAAAAAGTCTCAGGTCTCCTGCCAACTAGTCAAAATCAACTATACACATATATCACGATGAAAAGTTGTTGGAATTGCCTAATTGTGAGAAACCGTTCACATGACGTGTGCTCAAAGATCGAATCAATTTCATGTGTTTTGTAAATTGTTTGCCGTTTGTAAATAAAGAACTTAATCAGAATTGTTGTCAAACGTTTTTAATCTGGCGTATTACTTCTTTGTTGATATGGTGGTGTTCAGATTGAAGCTCATTTGTGGTAAAATGTGGCACGTACGCAGAGCCATAAAGAGGGGTTTTGTAAAGAAACATGTCAGTCAAACCTCTTTTGTATTCCCAAACTTACATACCTTATATGAAAATTAGATCAAGACAAATATAGAACACTTTGTGTAGAACGCATCAACGTTTTTCTGAAGGCAATATAGGCTGTAACTTTTAAGAATTTTTTTCAAGTATTTTCCTAATGATTCTACCACACAAAATTGAAAATATGTGAAAAAACAAACAGCTGATTTAAATCATTTACACGCCCGTAAAATAAGTGTTATTTATGCCGCGATTCCATACGAAAGCATATTTTCATCGGGACGGAAATAAGTCTGAGAGATAAGATAACGGCATGCTATATAGCTTATAAAACCGAAGTTCGAAAAATACTCTCTGCCAAACTTTATTAATTTTAGCAGACATTAGATTTAAGTATAAAAATGGTGTTTGAACAGTGAAATAGAAGCAACAACTTGATAACAAAGTACTTTTAGTGCATTGTTTTTTCCAATTATTCCTGGGTCACGCTTTTATGAACAATTTGTCAGAAAATATCTGCCGCCCGTAAAGTACATTGAATAAGACAGGAATTAATAACAGGTTTCAGCAATCCCTCGATGGCATTTTTAATTTAATCTGCAATTTTGAAGGGATAAAAAAGGAATCTATAATTTATTTTGCAAATGGACTCGTTGAAATGTCGATGGTTTGAAGGTTAACGAAATTCAGTCTAATAACGGGAACAATCGGCGCGGACACCAAAATGGATGTTTAGTAAGAAGTTATTCTTAAGCAGTGAATACCAATAAGCGGAAAGATGGAAATTAAACTGTGATGAGATCCGAAATTAATTTGAAATTTATTTCTTTAGATATATTATGTAAATCAACAAGTTCAGCAACAGGATATCATCGGCCTCCTTGTTATTTCCATATATGTATATAACTGTTTTCCCACTGTTTGTGGGGGATGTATTCCCGAAAATCAATGTGTAATATATAAGAAAAATCAACCTGTTTAATCATATGCAGCATAACACTGATGGCAGGAACAGGTTTGGTAAAGTCGGTAGCTTGATCAAATTACATGAGGTCAAAGGTAAAAATAACCCCAAAACAAACAAACAAACAACACCCCCCCCCCCTTCAACCACCACCAAAATATCGTTACATAAATCTGTTGCGTTGGTTGCAAAGTTTGTCTAATGCATCACGCAGTAGCTATCACCACATAATTAATGCGCTTACTGGGACTTACGTACATTAAACTAAATAATTATTATTTATATACGCAATGCATTATTGTCTAACCAAATCATGTAAATTGTCTCAACGTTGAAAGGTAAGACTACGTGTCGATAGCGTTAACGCATAGCGTATAACTAGCTAAATACTACTTGTCGTTGAAGTACTTGTGCATTACGTAAGCAGTGCATATATTACAATCGATTCCTCATATGTAATTACTTAAAGGTATATATGTTCTATATTTATTACAACAAAGGTATAACTGATTACACAATAGTTTATGTTCAGGTAGAGCATTACTGATAATGTCCGTATCGTTACTTTTTAGTACTATTGCTGCTTATCCATCCATGAAAATTGTGAATACCTAAAAATTCAGTGACGTGGTGAAGGAAATTGATAACATTTTATTACTACGAATCATTAAATCATAATTTTGTATGATAGATATCTGCACATATTTGAAATCTTTAAATTTTAACACAACAAATATGAATACTTCACTATGGTGAAGTTCTGTCTTTCAGTAGACACTTGGAGATATCGAATGAAATGTATCACCATGTTGCTGGCAGCGATTGAACTTTCTCTTGGTGCCCATTAATTCTTTTCAATAATATATAGGATGCCATTTAAATTTGATATATCAAAGTCTGTTTCTCTGACTTTTGGCCAACTACTCCACTATTACTGGCCTTTGTATTCACTCTAATCTATTGGCTATTATTACTTTAATCACAATCCTATCTAGTAGACAAGATGTTCAGCGTTCTGAGAAACCTACAGCTGGCAGAATACTAAAGAAAAAAGAGGATTTCAATAATGATATAGTGGGATTGGAAAAGTTTTATGTATCAATATCTTAAATGATCGTACTTAACTCCAAGCCTCTCTTTCATTTGTTTACGCATTTGTCTACGATATTCTGATTTAAACAGTTACATCAGTTGAACCTCCGCTATTCAAGATTTCATTACATTTCTAACCTAAGAGAGCAGCTGGGAAACTCAGAGTTATCGCTCTATTTTCTAATCTGACCATCTGGGTTCCAAACAATGATTGGTTGGAATTTTATTCTAAACAGTTCCCACGTCTGTCTTTCTGGTGAGATCATATTAACCGAGGACTCGTGTCATGACAAACATTTACACGTTAAGTCACTCCTGCATCGTGTGGGCTAGTTGCTTATAACAGAATATCGAGGCACGGGGCAAATATCGACACTATGAGTGAAATAAGTTTTGATCGAAGTAAAAGTATGATAATGAATAAACGAACTAATTGATCGATTATTTTGAAACATAAACAAAGCAATATGACAGATTTTTATACTTACGCTTTTAAGCACATACTATGAGTAATCATCAAATACGTGTAGGATAGGAAAATACCTATGCATACGTGTTTCGACAGATCTTGAATTAGGCATCGTAGATGGTGTCACTGATCGGAAAGTATGTTTAATTCGCAATCATTCCCGTCCTTCTTTTATCCAGCTTTCTGTGACAGCCAGATTTTCATTTTAAAGTAAAAACATGTAATTAATTCTCATGAAAGGAGTGAATATATCAGGAGATTTTAATGTTTTCATTAAAACTGAAATAAAAAAGGAAGAAATATAGAAATATATTAAAATACAATATAATTTTACTCTCCAGAATGTTGGTTGTGGAATATTATTTTGGTATTCTACCCATTCTGAATTTACTTGAATCGACAATTTTCACAGAGACGGGTGTTGCTATCAATCAAGAGATCATTTGTCTTCCCTAATACCAAACCTCCATCTCTTTAAGCGTTTCACACACACTTATGCTATTTAATTAAACACTCTTAGGTTTTATTTTTATTTCTGCCGTGTTGTATGCCGGTTATATGAGTTTTGTCCCACTGAGTAGTATGTAACTATATCTTACAGCTCCACAGGAGTAGAAGAAGCAAACCCACTAGTTTGATGCTTGTATACTTGCATGCAAGATCGATCCCCATCACTGTTTAGGACTTTAAGTTATTACATGTTAAATTGATTTATTTATTTTCATTTGTTTATTTATTTTTTCTTTTACTATCTTATTCTCTCTCTCTCTCTCTTCGTCTACGGTCTTGTATCGTGTTCTATTTGCTAGACATACTTTTGAGTAAAATACGAGAATGACTGGTGTCACATGACTATGGCACCGACAACAATGTACCACAGTGGACATTCACGGACACCTGAAATTCAGAGGTGAGATCAGGTGCCCGGGAGGACTGAGCGTGTCTTGTTTGGCTAGCCACACCTGTGCATGTAGACGAAACAAATATAATTCAGCACTGTATAAATACATGAATGTAAACAAACATTGTGTAGAAAGTTTCATAGACACATAACATCAGGAAAAAGGGTAAAATAACCCTCGGCGTGGAACTTTTTTACGAGCTCCACACTGCAAGGAATGACTATGGCGTTAATGTAAAATACGGATGTAACTTGCATCACATGACTATAGTACTAACTACAATATACCACAGACGACATGTCAAAAGTACCATATATATTACAATAAAACATTAGCCCGGTAGCTATTAAATGTCATCAAACAAATAATTGTACGTAATGGCTTTTTTATTCAGACATGTATTAAAATATAATTATTACCAAATACTGACTGTGGTTTTTCATATGGCCATTAGTTTTCCACAGAACTACATATTACTGAACTCAGAGAGTTCTGTTAAGTAAACAACGAAGAAGTACCGTAGAGTTAACTATATCTCAAAGTCCATGGAAAAAATTACAATATCGTGTAAAGCGTCATATTCACACAAATACGAATCCCAAATCATAATGAGATAAGACCAGGTGTCCCGGAGGAGTAAGTGTCTCCTACTTGCATAAAATTTCCGTCGCAAAAAGACTTGCAACAACTTTTCAAGTCCCGGAACTAAATACATACACAATATCAGAAAAAATATACATAAAAAGGGTAACATCTGAAGCTTCTAATACATTTCAATAAAAAGAGATGTCCCCATTTAAGTAAAATACTAAAGTAACTGATGTTACTTCACTGTGGCAATGTTACTTCACTGTGGCACTAACAACCATGTACCACAGTGGACATTCACGAACCCATGAAATTCAGAGATGAAACCAGGTGCCTGGGAGAAGTCAGCGTCTCCTTTTTGGCTAGCCACACGTGCCGTGTATGCCCTTAAATTCAGATGAAACAAACATAATTAAGCACTGCCGCAGAACATCAGGAAAAAGGTATTATAACACTTGCGTCAAACCTTCCGCGGGGACTTTTTGACTTTTTCGCACATTGCAAAGCGAAGAAGTGTACAAATACCAAAACATAAAAAAGGAAACTATACCTCACCGTGACTTTTCATTTTCAAAATTCGCTTTATTTGAACGTACTCTCGGAAGTAAAAAAACGACGAAGTACCGAAGGGTAAACCATATCTCATAGTCCATGGAATAAAAGGACAATATCGTGAAAAGTGTCATATTCAGACGAATGCGAAAATAGGCTTGCTCAAAATACTTTAAATCTTGATATGAAAAATGCTGACCCATTGTATTAATTTTCATATTGTTACTTGTGAACAGATAGTCCGTAAAGACCATTTCAATGTACAAAATGTACCTGGCATATATATTCAATCAGAAGCTTGGCAGTTTTCACTCCCAGCAGGACTTAGGTTAGCCAAAACGGTTCCATAACTCCAATTAGGGTGAATTGGTATATTGATACCTATAATGATTTTGAATTATCAATTTACATACCTATATGTAATACATATAATTAAAACAATAAACATAATTATATTTATATTCTATATATATAAACACATCACAATGGGACATGTTCCTGAGGGAGGGTTCGAAGTACCCTACCCCCTTCTCGTTTCACTATTATTAGGAATACTTAATAAAATATTATAAAACTCCTGTAACATCATATTTATCATAAGTCTGAGCTCCTACTTAGAGACATTAAGATTGATAAGATGGATAATCGAGATGGCTTGGAGATCAAAGGGCAGATACCTCTTTCAGTTTGCAAAAATATTTTCTTTGCGGCAATACCTTAGAGATTTTCGATAAAAAGAGAGGCCTCCTTTAAGTAAAAAATCCTGAGATTTTTTTCATACTGAGCAGGACTTGCCGTAGACAAAACATTTCCATAACTCCACACGGTCAATTGTCACATCGATATCATACTTCTCGAGTATGATAGTCAAAAGCAAATGTGCAAATACATGTACTAGTTTCCTTTTTTGTTACTTGATTATACCGAGAAAGTGACTAATTAGAGACACTTTGTTATTCAATTTAGTGTGTACATTAAGTTTAACACGCACAGCAGTCCTTCCTAATTATTATTTGTATTCTTTTATCCAATTTTTTCGCAGTAATGTTATTATAATCTCTTATACAACAGTAATTCTGTGATGAGTGGATGGTCATTAACTACAAGATGAAGTAGTGGAGATAATTTAGTTAAGATGTATGACAAAGTTTTAAATTACACATACCATTGGTTTGAAAGGATAGCGAATGCAGAAACTCAAAATTGGGGGGAAAGGACATTTACATTTAACATTTTAAACGAAACAAAAATACATTAGGATACTTTATCAAAAGCATATTTATACTGAAAGACAATGAAAGAAACCTGAATAAATCACTCAGTAGAATCTACCACCAGAAACGAAAACATCAAAATAGGATACGTTCGTTGGTTGTTTAGTTTTTGCTTCCCTCTCAACGATATTGCAATCATATCGCTATTTTGAAGTAAATGTATTTTTGTTGCGTAACAAGTGCATTATGATACCGAATTACTTTAAACATGATAAACTTGATATCGAGTGCACTAAACTAGTGTTCCAGACAAAAACAAAATAAGAAATAAATAAACAAAACAAAACATGAAACGCACTTGTCTAGCCTATCTGATTGCTAACTTGATGATTGTTCTACGTCATCTACGTCATAGTTTCATGTATATGGTAATGCCGTCCGCCTGATGCATTGTATAGAAATCTATACCATTTCAAAGGACCCATTCAAAACAGTGTGTGGTCTTTACGTGCCCACTGTGACACGAAATCTCGGTTTTTACTCTCTCATCCGAAAGACTACACATCAGTGTGCCCACGGCAGAACACGAACCTGAGGTGTGCCGGTCACGAACCGAGTGCATCAACCACTGAGCCACACCGAAATTTGTCTGGTGTACTATATAGAGTGTCAAGTTAGAACTGGACCTAAATGTAAGATCACATAATAGGCTTACGAAGTATTCACAACAACAATTAATATGTGAATACCCCCATCAACAACATGTTTAATGAAATATAGATAAACTGGAAATTTTTACAGAATTAATGTTACAAAATGCGGCATTCACAACAACATACAAGGTGAGATTTTCAATTTAAGTTAAAAATCAGATATGAAATCAGGCGTTGGGGAGAAGAAAGCATCCGTTGATTGCTTCGTCATACCCATAATGAATTCCTAAAATAATAGACATGGCTTTAGTATGTCATAATTGCATGTTTTATAAATGAATGTCGAAGAAATTCACAGCTTCATAATATCCGTGAAAGAGTCATATTTACTTCAAACTCTCTACATGGCAAGATTCTACGATCTCACGTCGTCACATCATTGCTTGCTAGTGAAAAAGATATGTGCGACATGCGTTCAATATCCGATTTGTAAATATGTTATGAACTATCCGTTTTGTTTCATAAACGTACAAAGAATAGGTCTCGTAATTTGAATATGTATGAAGCAATGCCATTTCTCTATCGCTTTAACACCAATAGATGTCGATAACCACAATGATTTAAATCCATCAATTCTATACTGGCATGCATGTAGGCATATCATTGTTTGAACCGAAGAACAGTGTTGTTGTGGAATAATAATTACGCAAACAGGACGGCATTGTTATTGTAAGTCATTCACATTTTTTTCCATATTATAAACATAAAATGATAACATAAAGTTTGCAAAATTGTAACAAAAGAGATGAACATAAAGCTTGTTTCTGAATATTTTAAAACTTTCCCTTAGAATTCTTGCTATTTATCTGTTTTTGGTCATGACGATAGTGACAAAATAACACGGGTTTTTATTATCAATAATTTCCGGTGGGGGGGGGGGGGGGGGGGGTTTCTCATCTATGTTCCCAGTTTCGTGTCATTCAAGTGCAATACAATGCGGCTTACCAGTTCGGCAAGAAATAATTTTGTCAGCAGTTCGATGTCGAGAAACCTTTTATGTATATTATTACTAACTAATTGTTGAAACTGTGATGTATAACACGGCCATTCTTATTTAAAACCTTTCTTTCTGTGGCATAGAAACATTTTGAATTGATTGATTCAGCATTAATGTAAATGCTCTCTTCTATTTACAATGCAATGTAGTGTTTTAAATGTTATTGTTTTTCATTATGCATTAACAGCTTACGTTTGTCAGATTAGCTTCTTGCATACAGGTTTTATCCTTCATTTCCGATGAAAAGTCATCATCACATGGAATAGTGGGCTTGTCAAGAACATATCAAATAGAATTCTGAAATTTTAATGGCGATTTCTCTCTACCTTGTCTTCTTTCACATATTTGTAGAAAGATTTTCTGATATTTTAGAAAGTGCTGACGTCCAGCACATTGTCTTGATATTTTATACCGTTCCTTTCATTCATCTTTACCTAAATCCTTCTTCATGTTTTTTTTTTCTCCATTTCACATTTCAGCTATGCGTTTCATGCCAGTAAGAGGTGCGATAACTGTGATGGAATGTGTATAGACATCAAAATATGTTCAAAATAGTATTGATTTAATATAACAATACATTTTGTTACACAAATGCATACCAAATTATTGACTCAACTATTCAGTTGTATGCAAGAGTCCGAACTGCTCATATAATTAAATCATAAATTTTTTTTTTAAAAATCCCAAAATACTTTTCAGTATACATTTGTCAGAACAAGCATTAGTAGAAGATATGTATGGAAAATATAGGTAAGATTAATATGCTAAAGGTTGATTTACTATTTGAAATCCAAGGAGCATAACGGTTTGTCGTAAAAAAGATAAAATAGATATCTATACATCACGTAAGGGCACATAGAGTGCAAGGAGAATACACACCAGGACGACAGTACTACATGTTGGTTATTTTTGTATTTTTATCGGGAATAATATAAATTACAACAAAAGCTCTTTTTGAATATGCCAAGGTCGATAGGATAAAATATTTTAAATGAAAATTATTTTATGTTTGTTCTCAATAGGAACTGGGCTGATTAGATTGGGATAGTTAAACTCTGATTGTAGATGATATTAAAAGTTAATTTTTTTTATATAAAACAGACTGGTATGGCCGGTGTCTTTGCAGAATCCTTCAAAGCGAGACACCCAATTTAGAGATGACAATAAAAGCAGCTTATATAGCACAATCAGAACTAAAGATTTCCCACAATGTAATTGTCAGTCAGAACTGCCTATTATTTCTTATTGTGATAGAGTAGACGAATTCCTATAGGATTTCCCACAGATCTCTGATCTATTGGTTTCTGACTGTATCATTAGAAGAACAAGTAACAATTAAATGATATCATAGTAATTAGTAGTTCGAATGCCAAAACATTATAAGGTAAAGCTCGTAATACTTCATACCTACGTGTATATATATATAGTCGGTATCGCAACCACAGCACAATCAAATATTTTTGTAATGTCGTTTCTCCGTTTATATTTTACTATTATCGTGTTGTTAGTGCATGTCCTTTGGTGATCTGTGTCATACAGCTTTGTCAGATGTCTTCTGTTTTCTCTTTAACGTGACTGTTTTTATTAGGAAAGCGTAGCAACTGCATTCCAGTGGGCTATTTTTAATGATATCTTTATGTGTTTATTTTTTCAACTGCACATGTCCGTGGCAACTTTTACTTCACACAGCAAGACCAAATGTCTTATTCCATTTCTTTACGCCACTTACCTGTTCATGTTATACTAATGTATAACTATATGTCATAATATACAACAGAAACATTAAACTCTTTCCTGAAATTCAACAATAACTAATGTTTTATCACTCACAACAATGGAATTATCCTGTAACTGTTTTTGGAATGAGGGAATGTGTATTCACTGGGTTGATTTGGGGTATTTAGAAGGTGATTACCGTTTCGAATTTGCTTATTTTCCAAATTGTTTATCCGCGCTTTAAATAGAGTACTATACTTCAATAAAAATTGAAATATATAGGCCTCAACGAATCATGTAATGGTATTATAACGTTCAACTGTATGAACTAATGTCGTCGTACAAACTGGTTTCAAACTATCATGCTAATATTTATATATAGATCATTTTCTGTAAATGACATAATTTAAAAAAAAAATAATATGTAGAAAACGCTCCGTATCAGATATACCTACGCACTATTTTTCAGAAGCGTCTGATTTTACCTGAACTGACCTCAGAGTTTGATTAGCATTATCTTAAATCAATTACACTAGATAGGACAGTAGTACTTACACTGATCAAATTAATACCTTGCTAAATTCGTTGCCATTCGTTGCAAGTTTAACTTCTGTGTAATTTATACAAAACAAAGGACATAAGCGATTTATAGCCATTAGAAATTTTTGAAATGATAACAGGTTTTACAGCATTGGTTGCAACAGTCGAATACACTTTATATTCCTGGTTATATTCTTGTAAATTCTTAAACTGCAATGAATAGGAAAAGGGGTTGCTGTTTTCTATGAAGCGCATTAATCAATATAATACGGTATACTGTTTTATGAGGGATGACTCGATAAGAACACAAATCCTATATTTTAGAATTTCTAAATTGTGCTGTAGGCAGTTTTAGACTAATTTGTATAGTTACAGAAGAATAAAGAGAGGAATGCAGAAGGTCTTACTTTACATTTCAATAGTCTTCGACGTTTTTGTTTTGTAATAATAATGAATAAAAATTGATATGACTGAAACTATTCTTAAGTCGATTTTGGACCGGTAAGGTTTAACCGATGAGATGTTTGACTATTTCGCCTCGCCGTCAATAGCCACCTTCCATGCTTACATATTATACTTTAACATATTTGTTATACATGTTGTTCAACTCAACATAAATCAGATTAATATGAACAAATTCCGTGCAGAAAATTTATAAATAAAAGGCTCCTACTGTGTTCTCCTAAATCAAGTGACGCTCCATATCTAATGTTAAAACAAGAAAATCTGAAAAATGACACAATGAATTTAATGTTAGAGGGTGTTTATGGAACTTCTGCTTCATCTTTAATGCAAGTATGATTTTATTGACCGTATCTTAAGATGGGAAATACAAATTTCTAGGACGTAGATATATTTTCCAAACTCAAATAGCTAAAAAACGTAAAAAAAATTAACAATCTTAAATGACCAACGGTTACCTGTTCTTCTTTGTCGCTGTTCTCAACTGATGAAGTCTTTTTTTTTCGGCAGAGTCCACACAAGCACATTTTTCTAGAATTATATTATCTAATTCGCAATTTGTTTGATATTGTATTAAATATGGAACATATATACCTTTTGATTTTGTGCACCATATTCGCATTTCGATAAGTTATGTCTCTTCAGTGATGCTCGTGGCCTAATAATCGGAATTCTCAAAATTCATAAAAATATGATGAGCAGTGTTGAAGCCAAATTGACCGAAAACCAAATAATCTATCTAAAGACAGAGCTATGCATGAGGGAGATACTCCTTAGTTTTAGAGTGATTTACTTAATTTGATGACTGAAATTTTGAAGTATATATTTCATGTCAGTACCAAAGCACTGAAAACTAGACTTATGATGCCCTCGGGAACTATCAGTCCACCAGCAGTGACACTGTATATAAATCATGAAAAAATAATGTAACTAATTTTATTTGTATTTGTGGCACGTTATAGACCGATGAAAATCAGTAGTGAGAGATATAAAGGGTATAATTAATTGTTTAAATATAAATGCGATTGACGATGGGTAATGCATTATTTCTAATCACTATATATCATAACTGTTTATTCTGCTCATTACAGTTCTTTGACATGTAAAGGTAAACCTATTTGCGATTGCGATGGTCGATATATTTATTTGGATTATTATATTTTCAAGGGAAAAATCAAACAGACAAAATTTGTACCCTTTTTGCTTACATTCGCTTAAACAAATCAACGGAGGTATAAAATGCTAAATTATTATTTACAAAGTTGCGATCGGCATACGATCAAAGGTGACATTGTTAATTTCTAATCGATTTGACACCATGTCCACCGTTCCCATTTTCAATCATTTTCAACAAGCAGTTGATGCTCACTCAAGGGGCGATAAGGACGATATTCACCGGCGATTTCTTCTAATACGTCCTCCTCATATAGTTCAATTAGTTATCGAGAATGTACTCAACAATCCTACACTCTGAGATCTCTAACACCTCAATGAGACGTCTTTGTTTTATTGCAGGTGAACTACTTGAGTAAGCTCTTAACAGAGCTGCTGTCAGATGATATAAATTCAGAAGTGCAACTTTAAACTTACCAATACAATGCACAGAAGCTACATTTAATGGATAATGCATAAGTGCGACTTTGCATATCAAAAATGACCAGGAGCATTTTTATATGCTTGTTTGACATTAGTTAATGGAGAAGATGATTTGATTACTGTATAACTTATAAAGATCCTACATTTAAATTGGGAGAAATATATATTAAATTGGTGTAAAATATACACGGTATTTAACTTTTTACTAATTTGTGACTCTGATACTCATTTTACAGAACGGAACAATAATCAATATCGCAGTGGGTATAAAGTGATTGGGATTTCATGATGCGGTATTCCGAGCCAAATAACCGTTCCGGTTATACTCTAGTCAGGAATTGTACGGAAGAGAACATTACGATAATGGATATCAAAGGACAAGGAGACGGGACAAACGAGAAATGGAGCTGTCCGGATTTCGTTATATCGTATCCGGACTTCACCCAAATATCCTCCGTTTATATAACCATAATAATAATATATGTCGTGGTAATCATTTTGACACTATTTGGCAATCTGCTGGTGATATGGACGATATGGAGGAATATACATATGCAGACAGTTACTAACTATTACATAGTAAACTTAGCTCTGTCCGACCTCCTCGTTTCTTTGTTTTGCATTCCTCTAAAACTCATGGAGTACACAACACCCTGTCAGTGGGGAATATTTAGCAGTGATATACTTTGTGCCATTTTATATTACGTTTTACCCATTTTTGTATTCACCAGTATCTTTACCCTTGTGGCGATTTCCTTAGAAAGGTAAGACTTTGTAAAATATTTATTTGTAACGATAACAAATATAACAAAATATCTCTTTGTCATTTTTATAGCACAGATTCAATCTATATAATAGAGCAATATATTAAATTTATGTACCTTTAAACGTTCTTGCGTCGGCACAGTTCAGGTTCTTCAATATTTGAACAGAGTAAACCGTTATGATACTGAACAATAGACAACTATGATATAAAAAAATAAATGTTGAATTGCTTGATATCGTCACTGGTATCGCGTCGGACTCCTGATCGGGAGGCCGGGGTTCGAGTCCCGCTCTAGTCATGCCGGTGTTCTGTCTTTCGGATGAGACAGTAAAAACCGAGGCCCCGTGTCGTGGTATGCATAGCACGTTAAAGATCCCTCACTGCTTCGGCTGGGTCCGTTGCAAAGGTCAAAATTTGTATGCCCCGCATCAGGCAGATGCCGTCACCATATAAGTAAAATATTCGTGGTGTGACTTAAAACAAAAATCAAAAAATCAAAAAAATCGTCACTGGATTTTGGACATTCAAATTATCTATTGCGCGCCGTTTGTTCTGAATGCACATAACACATCGTTCTGTTGTGAGTGCCAAAATGGCATTACTTCCGTTGCTATCGTACTTTACTGCGTCTATTTCATGAGTGTTGTTTTACCACATTATAAATGTTTACATTCATTTGTTCACAGTATCATTTTGTCACAGTCGGTCATACATATCGTCTGATATCGTATTGCAAAGTACTTTCTATAACTGTCTTACATTCTAACATTCCTTCCCTCTGGAAGTCTAAGACAGACTATTATAATAACACCTGAGAACACAAAAGTTTTAGATTAAAGTATTGTTGCGATACGACTTTTTGATCACGAGAGAAATTCCTTAATGAAGAAGCTGGTTTTTAACTCGAGTCAACCCTTCTGCAAGGAAGATAATGACAAGCTCCATATTATAAGCACACTTATGTTTTCGAAAATAATATTGACCACATACAGGCAATTGCCTTTTCTATAAATACAATACCTTTATCGAGGAATTCCAAGTTATTGCATTTAAATCTTCATCTTAATACACATTCTGTCACTGGTTTTGGAAAAAAGGTCCCATTTATACCTTAAGCCAAGAAGTCAGCGGCGGTTGATATAAACAGTTCAAAATTATCATGAAAATGAAGATACTGATATTTGTTCATATTTCAAAACCTGAAGGTCATTATTCACCATCGTGTGCTTTTATGTAATTCTTACTTATTATTGGATTTACCCCTTCAATTAACTTTTCTTTATCATTATATTTAACGATTCAGTTTACTTTGCATTCATCATTGGATTCACCTATTGGATGTATTTTTAATTTACCATCGGATACACCTATTTGGTTTTTACTTGCTTGCCTTAAACAGCACGGTGACAGTTCCGTACTCGAAACATATATATTATAACCATATTGTAAATTCTACCTGATATTTTAATTGCGCATTGCACATTTAAGTTTTATAACCATCATCACTATCGTTAATTTATAAGAATTGTCAGGTTAGAAATCTGCAAGAACCAGGTGCTGTACACTTTTTAATGTAAAATAAGTATACTGTAATGTGTGTACTGAAATGGAAGATGGAACCGAGATTTTTTATAGAAATGTTCTCATTATTCAAATGCTTTCGTTAGTTCATTTCACTAATATATTATAGTATACAAAAACTTTCCTTCTACGTATATTTTGTAATCATTAACTATACAAAATGACCATAAATATGGTTAGACATAATAAAAGCAGAATGAGAAACTGTTTGCGATAACTGTAGTGCAATTTTGTTCTTTAATTTGAGAAAGTTGTGGATGAACAATGAACACAATATGACATTAACATCCGTCTGAAAGCGGGAAGCTTCTTCTGCAGACATCTAAAGCATGTTGACATTTCCTTTTTCATACAACATTCATTTCCACTCGTCGATTGATGCGGAGATAAAAATGTTCCATTAAGAACTGTGTATTGTAGGTACGTTTGCTTATCAAATTTGTGTTGGTGCAAACAAGTTATCCTGCAAAGATGGATATCGCAACCAATGTCAAAATGATGAAATGACTTTGTTTATTCGGTATAACAGCTTTCGGCAATATGTTATCATCTCGATATGGCACTGATAATTTTACTCTGATGTAGAGATCAACATTTTTGTGATCTTTTAACAAAACAATCTGCTTGGGTTTAATGTGTACATTATATCGAGATATTACAGTTCTCCAATATAAATCGTTTCTGGCGAGTGTTTGAAACTGAACTGAATTGTTTAGCTGAAATGACCCCATTGGGGTCATTTCATTAACATCTGACCAAGCTCTATGGGAAAAAATCACCAAGAGCATGCACATAAAACATGACAATAGTCAAACCGACACACATAACAACATTTAAAATATTGGGTTGTGCTGCAGTTACGGTACTGCCTTACGAGGGTCAATTAAAGTAAAATATGAAAGTAACTGGTGTCACCTGACTATAGTATTAACAACAGTGTACCACAGTGGACATTCACTAACCCCTAAAAATCAGAGGCGAGACCAGGTGTTCGGAGGGGAGTTAGTAAAGTGACAGACTTCATTAAGTTGGTGTGGTTAACAGGTTTACGGGCGCCCACCTTCCCACACACCGCAAAAGCAGAACAATCAAGGGATACACATGAGAAAATTCATTAATAATACTCCATATAGAGAACAAGGATAAATAGATTTCTTAGATCGAGAGGTCAAAACACTCCAATACAAAACGTTTT
Organism: Pteria penguin; assembly: GCA_035048485.1. NCBI lineage: Eukaryota > Metazoa > Mollusca > Bivalvia > Pterioida > Pteriidae > Pteria > Pteria penguin. The sequence goes on along the minus strand of CM068587.1, from coordinate 50,394,080 downwards.
ATGGAATAATGTAGTAGTATCGAAATATGTAAGGCTACATCAACTAAAAATCAACCGTACTCTACCCATAGATCTGTAAATGAGCTCAGAAATAATTGAAATGAAGAGAGCGTTAATATTAATCAATAAAATTATCGAAACTTAAAACACATATAATTAAAGTGAAAAGACGGGGAAATAGAGGGGGCGTCAATCAAGGACTTGTTAAAAAAGGGGGTATGATCCGAAATTTTGAAAGCAAAAGAAACCCAGCTCTGTAATCCTAAATATCGTAAAATAACGTGGAGTCATGCATTTTTCAGATTAGCGCAAAATCCACGCAACTTGGCGCCACAAATTGATGTGTAAAGTGATTATCTATGATAGTGTTTTCATGCTAAAAAACCCCACCATAATTCAAATAATGATACAAGATGCATATTTGTATAACATACATTTTCAAAAAGGCTAAATGAATATATCCGATTTATGGATTTTTCTTAATTCATTTGTATTGGTTTCTTATAAAGATTACTCATACAAAGGTGATGTGATAATTTCTCCAAGGATAATTAATTAAAGAAGAGGAATTACAAATCGAATGAGATAATCTCACTAAAAATAAATACCAGAACCCATACACGTGTACTAATGTAGTGTACCATATGGTCATGCCGTATGTCTCTTAAATCCTATGCTCAGACGGTATATCTGTAGTCACAAAAATATTAACAGTATATCTGTAGTCTTAAAAAACGTTAACGGTATATCTATAGTCACAAGAATGTTAACAGTATATCTGTAGTCACATGAATATTAATGTTATATCTGTAGTCACATGAATATCAACGGAATATCTGTAGTCCTATGAATTTTAACGGTATATCTGTAGTCACATGAGTATCAACGGTATATCTGTAGTCACATAAATATTAACGGTATATCTGTAGTCAGATAAATGCTAACGGTATATCCAAAGTAACATACTGTAACGTACTGTCATAATGGCTAGTGGTATATCTGTAACCACAAAAGTGTTACTGGTATATCCATACTCACATAGCTGCTAGTTATATATCCGTATTGTCATTAATGCAAACGGTATATCTGTAGTTAAAAGAATGATACACGTATATTCATAATCACATAAAAGTTAAGCAGATCCGGTGTCATATTAATGTAAACAATTTATCCGTAGACACATCGATGTTAACATTTCTACGTAGTCACATTAATTTTACAGATATTTCCATGGTGACATGAATTTTACCAGTATGTCTGTGGTCAAATATATCTTATTGGTACTCCCATAGTTGCAAGGATTTACTTGTGTACCAATGTAGTTGTATACCAGTAAAGTCATGGATTTTATTGGTGTATCCATAGTCACATGGATGCTACCGTAGTCACATAAATATTACTGGTAGATCACTGGTCACATAAATGCACTGGTATATCTGTACTCACATGACTATTAACCCTAAATCAGTAGTGGCATAAATGTTTCAGTTTAAGTGGAGTTAAGTGAATGTAACCAATAGATGTATAGTTACATGAATGTTTGCGGTATATGTAAGAAAAAAAGAGGAGTTACTGGCTCATTTATGTGGCAGAAGTCACCATGGAGCAATACAATACATGAATATAGATAATATACTAGAACATAAAACATATTACAAAAATATTTGATTGTAGTGCAATTACGATACCGACTTAGGACGGTCATTTAATTTGACAAAAGCCAAACAAATGGTGTGGTTAACCGGTTTACGGGCCAACCTTGAATATTATCGGCAAATGAATGTTAATGGTACATCATGGGTCATAATAAGTTTAAAGTCGTTAAGTGTCGAAAAGTAATTTATTACAGCATTATATTATAGACAGTCTGACAAGAACTACAATCATATTTTAGCAACCTAATAATCCCTATATCTATGTGTTCCTAGGCATTACTGAAAATTTTCTGTTAATACTAATTTCATTCTCAGAGAAATTCGAACTGGTTCGAAATGATGCCATTGTCCTGTGTCTCGGTTGAGACAGTGATAACTGAGGTCCCATATCACGGAAGGCGTGGCACGTACAACATCCATAAATACTTCGGGTAGGTCCTATGAAAAGGTATGAATATCTAAGCAATGGATTAGACAGAAGTTGTCATCATGAAACTAAAAATAGTCGTAGAGTTACATGAACCAATAACCAATGAGTCAATTTCATCAAGTAACATGTCTAAAACCTCATTTTATGACCATTTATACTTAACAGAAAACATTTTATAATTCATAGTTTTCCACGTTACTCTTTTTTCCCCGTTGGTCGTAATTACGTGGAAAACACTTCTAAAACAAATATTCATCGACAAAAACAAATGATATAAAAATCAGTCAATGAGATGTAGAATAAAAGGGAGTGATATCAATTAATTATTTTGCCCTGTTAAAATCATTTCACCAGACAATGTTTATTCAATTACATTGGTTTGGTTCAGTGTTTGTTCAACAGTAATTTATCAGTTCTGAATAGTCTTTTAATACATACTTGATGGATCGTTTCCCTGTTTTGTCATTAACAAGCATGAATGACCTTGATTGGCAGACGGCGGTTCATACGTATAGTCTGCAGCCACGAGAAAACTTTATATTCAAATTATTCAAAAAAAGAAAAAAACTTTTTTAATCTTTATATTAAAAAACTTATAATATTACTTATAAATTCGTGGGTACAAGCAATCTCCCCCCCCCCCCTTCCGCCCCCCCCCCCCCCGATAATTTTGATCCCCCGTGAATAATGAAGATTTCACAGTAGTATTTTTTCTAATAGTCTTAAACAGATTTCTTAAACGTGCTTTCATCTCAAACGTTAAAAAGAGAAGGGGAGGGGATTCAAACAGAAAAAGGTTTGTTTTGTGTGCATGTCCTTGGTGATTTTTGTCATACAGCTTTGTCAGATGTCTTCAGTTTTCTCTTTTTACGTTTTAAGGTTTTAGTGAATCATATTTCTATTACCTATACTATATAGCAGTATTCTTACTGCTTATGACATATACATATTTTGACTACGGTTGTGCCGTTTCCTAATCCTGTGACAGCGAATAATACTTTTTCGCTTATACTTATGGCATCACGACGGGTGTGACCGGTCGGCAGGGGATGCTTACTCCTCTATGGCACCTGGTCCCACATTTGTTTTGACAGAGGTTCGTGATTGTTTATATTATGTTTACATATGTATTGTCGTGTTTCTTCGACTTTGAGTTGTGGATTTCGGAACAATATCTTGGATTTGTACCTATCTCTAAGACATATGTTTCTCTGCAAACCAGTATCATAAATAATTTCTAAGGACTAACATTTCCGAACAAAATAACTGACTGAATCTTTTCTTATTGCAATCGGCCTCGGTCGATCGTATATTAGGATAGTAAATTCGCTTTGATAGAGCATGTGCAAACTCCATTAGCGTGGCATGTTGGGTAATAATCTAGTACTAAGAAACAGTATTAGCACATAATTCTGCTATAAATATTGAGATTTCTAGAAATAAATCTTGTGAAATGTTCACAATTTAAAACAAAAAGACTTGCCCACTACAAAAACCAACTTATTTCCGAATATTGACGAGAACATCAGAGATACTTTCCTAAAAAGGAAAAAGGCGCGGCTACTTTCCTAATAAGGAAAACATGAGGCGTGGCTTTAGAAAGTTTAGCGGGAAAATTCACAACTGCGCATAAAAAGATGGTTTTAAAAACAAGTACATGTAATTCCCATTTACATAAAGCCATTTGGCTTTTTGACCAACAACTTGAAGATTTAAAGCTATTCCCATTGCAGCCTAAGCTTTTTAAAAAGCTGCGCTTGTAATTAAATACAAGTAGAACCTCCCAAATAATTATTCCATCTTAATTCAAAAAGTATTTTTTTATCATTAGTCTTTGTTTTAAACATAGCATTTCAAATGTCAATTTGAAGTTGATGTTTGAGATGTTCTAATAGCCATAAAAAATCTTTAAATGCTAACATACCGAAAAGTACTCAATAAGGAATACCTATCTTACGAAACAAAATGGAGTTTGGCTATGACTGACCCCTTGAAACCAGAGATGGAACCAGGTGCCATGAAGACGTCAGTAATATCATAATACAAGCACTTTCACAAGAACTACATATACATCTACATGTATTCTTTTACAATACCCTTTTTGTAAGAAAAAAATAGTGAGGCCCATCGCAAATTACTAAGTTAATCAAAATGCGTTGTTTGCAATTTTCGCATTAATAATTTATCGGGAAATATTTTAAACATGTAAATCAAAATCATTTCATTAGAATGTTCATTGTGTTTTCTTCTCATTCCTTAAATTTCATCTCATTTGGAGTAGAAATAAAGAAATTAGGGCAATTTGAAAATAGCTAAAATCATTAAAATATCTAACGATACCGCGGCGGTACAGCGAGATGTTTATTTTGCCTTATAATTAACGGCGCGCTTAGAATCAATGAGTATATAAGCGATATGTTCACTGGCGTTGTTCGGGGTCACGGTTGTATCAAATCCAGTGAAATGAGGTTTTTCAGGTAGATACGTTCATTACCTGTAAACAGCTGATTGCCGAAGCGAAAACGATGTGCGATGCGGGCACACATAAGTTTTTTAAATATATAATTTTTAGTTTTAATTTATTTCTATCGGCCCATAGTATGCGATAAGTATGTTTGCCCCGATTCATTTGATACCATTGTTATGAAAATACCTAAAAATGACTACAAACATTTGAAAATAAAAAGAAAGCTTCTTCCTCTTTGCCAAAACAACGGTCCGCCATATTGTTTTCACGAGTCATTTGATTACATCGATATACATAGTAAACAATCGTACATTATAAAGTTCTCAAACAAGAGAACACATAACGAAAACAATGTCTATAGATGTAATTATGATTATCCTATTTGTGAAAAAAATTACCCCGTAGCTATTATTTACAAAGTTTTATTTCTCAAAAGTTTTATTTCATCATTCATGGTGTAATTTAAAGAACGGCGTGGGCGCGTGGGTAAATACTTACATGTACCATGAACGATTTTTACATTCGAATTGATAATTATTGGTATTTACATTAATTAAATATTTGACGATTTCATATGGTTTATTGTAATTTTGTAGCTCTATTAATACGATTTTACACGTGTTTCCTCTGACTCGGGTCGACCTTCACGTATTGACGTATAGAATAATGTACAGAAATACACATTTCAATGTAATAAATACCAAGACATATATTGTGCGGTAAAATAAGACATCATTTCATCATTTAGTTTACATTGACTCCACTGTTTACAACATCAGACTTACATGTTAATTGCAGATAAGTCTAGACCTCTGCGAAACGAAGGTGGTTGGGGGGGGGGGTAATTTATTAATTTATTCATATTTAAGGAAGACATTTTTTGTTAAAGGAAAGATGACGAGACTAAGAGCCTATTCTGATTCAAATGATTTGGATTTAAACCTCTTTAAGTAATTTTGGTATTTATATCAGTAGCGAATCAAGAATTTCCGAAATGGGAAAGGGGGGCGCACAAGTGAAAGTCCAATTTAAACTAAAAACAACTCTGCCAATTTAGGGGCGAAATCTGAAGATTTACTCATAATTGTAGCAAAAAGGGGGAGCGACCCCTATAAATCCGCCACTGTAGATATTAAAATGAGAGAACAAGCATATAACAATGAGAGAACAAGTTATGTTAAGGTACTACGAAACGCCAATCGTTGCGTGATCTAAGATTCACGAAAAAAAAAAAAAGTAAGGTTTTAAATTTGTAATTTTTTATTTAGATAACTGTGTATTGAAGACTTTTTAGAAAATAATACTAGTTTCAATATTCCCCCGATATACCTGTAATTGGCATTCGAAAACGTGTGTTTTTCAGTACAGCTCGCATGAAAACACCAGCGACAGCGTTGACACTTCGTCATGTGCAATCAGATGTTTAGTCCCAAGACGAATTTTATAATATCTTTAATAGTTGACTTCCTAATCAAGTTGCAATATTTTCAATATATCGAGAGTATATCGGGGTAACTCTTCTATAGCGATCACCTGTCACCTGTTCGGCTAAATTATTAAGTAATATCACCTCAACCGGCTGTTTGACCAGCAAAAATCAATCTTCATTTCGTACATTTTAACAGCTTTCAAGATATTAACTAGCGATCGTAATAAACTGGATATTCATATTAATGAAAGACAAGGAATAATTATCAGGTTTCCTCTTAATTGTGAAGGATTATCATGAAGGAGACATAAGGAACAGGAATTGAAATCAACCAAACTTTACGACAATTTGTATTTATGAAGAGTTTATATTTGAGATTTTTTATGTTTTTAAAATAATGAATATAATAAATATAGTAGATTAATATAAAAAAATTAAGCTATATTATGATAAATTAAAAGGTATGTGATATTTTTCTCAATTTTAAAAAGAGTTATCCGCCCCTGATTTAGGTAAAAAAAAATTTGCTTATACAGAGCTTATTTTTTGTCATGCAATCTAAATTCCTTCAAATATCCTTCTAAGTAACCATATTAAATAAGTTTTTACATTATTATGAATCCTTGTATAAGTTTTTAGAAAAATGACCTTGGACATTTGGACTTCGTCAAAGTAAAAAAACCATTCTGAGTCAAGTTTAATAGATTATATTTGAGAAAATAAGAGTTACAACCAATGTGTTTTATCTTTTTTCGTAATACCTGTAGTACATAAAGTAGATTAATATAAATAAATCACAAATGTTATTCATAACTGATTAAGTTATACACTCATAAAATTGCGAGGTTGTGCATTTTCATTTGCTTGAAAAAGGTGTGAAAATGCAATATTGTCCCTTCTTAAATCCTCATATCTTTTAAAGTACTCGAGATAAACCGGTGAAATTTTCAGAGTTTGTTAACTATAAAACATGCTTTGTAACTTACTTATTCTTTTGTATATTGTAATACAAATAAATTATTTATAGGTATCTAAAAAGTGTATCTCATGCGTTTTTAAGGAAAGAGTTTGGGCACCCTAGAAATAAGAGGAGTTACTGGCTCAGTTATGTGGCAGAAGTCACCATGGAGCTATACAATACATATATATAAATAATATACTAGAACATATAACACATTACAAAAATATTTGATTGTCGTGCAATTACGATACCGACTTAGGACGGTCATTTAATTTGACAAATGCCAAACAAATGGTGTGGTTAACCGGTTTACGGGCCCACCTTCCCACTCACCGTAACAGCAGAACAATGGCACGTACATTTGAATATTTATAAATAATAATAGATAATATGAATATCCATATTTGTGGGTAAAATGGCAACACACACATACATACACACACATTTCGTAACAGTGAAATGTTTTGTGTGATAAAAATAACAGCGACCTAGTAATATTAAGACTTTTCTGAACTAACTTCTTGATTACTTGAAAATTAAAAAGACAGAGTGCTGATTCTAAAGTCTGAAACATTTATGCAAACCACGCAAACAACAAAATGTCTAAATTCATCCATAAAACTTTCAATCTGAAAAAGGAAATGTTATTTGATTAATCAAGAAAGAGATATCATATATCATTGACTACAACATTTGATATATAGTAATGCGGTTTTTATTTAAATTCATATAAAGTAAAAAAGCGTTTTGGAATATCTTTCCGTTATTTTGGTCTATCAAACCCCTAAAAACTAGATAAAAGTGATATATAATTCAAGAGGATCAAGATATATATATGCGCTTTCTTAACGATCAGATTTTGTGTTCAATCGATATAATATTCCCATATTTATGTCATTCCAATATCTCAAATGCTTAGAATATGCATTTGAGATGGTAGTATTTTATGAATAAAGTTCTTCATAATCATGTTATTTATGAATAAGAGAGAGAGAGAGAGAGAATATGGGTTAACATAGAGTGTGTTATTGATTGTAATTAAATGTTTTGTGAAACACATATGTTTCAGCAAACGTTAAAGGTGATCGATAAAACAATTAAACGAACGATTATGAAATTAAAGTTGTGCGGTACCGATTCGATTTCAACAATCCTAAATACAAACAACACTACATAACGACTTTCAGAAACCTGTATAATTATCTAGGTTGTTTGCATATCAATTGTATATGTTGATGTACGTACAGATAGTCCGAGAGTTTCTGCCTTCTCCCACTTTTAAATGGACGGTTTGTGGGAGAGGGTAAGAGAGACTGTTCATCATAAGTGGGAATTTCAGCGACAAGCATGTCGGGATATACAAGCCTCTGGCCGCAAACGCGAAGCCCAATTCGAAGTTGCCTCGTCTTTTCCCTACAGCTTTGTGAGATGTCTTCTGCTTTTTCTTTTACAAAAATCTATCAGGTGCTGAATGAAAAGTCGCGTTCTGCTAGATCTGACGTCATTATGTATAATCATGTATACACAAATGGCGAAATAAGAGTATAGTTTTCAGACAAAACGACAGCTAGCAGGTGTTTCAAATCTTATTTGAAAGAAATATCTTCATGATCGAGTAATTTAAATGTTCATTCATTGAATTATAGGTTGAAAGTTCGCTGTGTTAATGTTTATCTTTTACCATAGACTTGTACATCCCAATACGCTAATCGCTGAAATTCCCACTTTTAATTAACAAAGTTTCTTTGACCCTCTCCCACAAACCGCCGACATCAAAAGTAGAAGAAGGGCAGAGAATCTCGGATTAACGTACAGATAATAACGACAATGCCAACACCATACTCTATTGTTTAGGATTAAATATTTAATAAGCAGACATGTTTTCGGTCATTCAATATTCAACAATTATTTCTGACTCTGATTCCAGATACTGTACTTTCATTTTTCGTTGAATTTCGTGTTTTTCGCGCTTTTCCTGATATACTAGAGTGTTGAAATTGATACTCTTGACAGAATATTTTACGCTACCTTGTAAGTTTACAACACATTATATGAACATTTTAGTATATTGTTTATAATTCAAATTTACAGATACTACGCCATAGTACATCCTCTGTCGGCCATGAAGGTGAACAGCAAATCAAGGACCAAAAAGATAATTGCAGCTACATGGATCATTCCGTTCTTCGTCTGCATGCCTTACCTCTACTGCAATTCACAGTCAATTACAATTGGGAGTGAGTACGGTACTATTTCCCGCCAATATTGTACAGACAGATTTAACGAGATTGACGGAAATAAAGGGACATTCCGGAAATGCTATTTCATTTTGCTTTTTGTTTTGTTATACTTCCTGCCAATGACTGTCATAATAGCAACGTGTGCAAAAATCACAAAATGTCTGATTCAACCAATCATCATAGAGCAGCCATCGAATTCCAACAGAGACAACAAAAGACGCCACGAGATAAGTAAACGCAAGGTAATCTTCAAATAAATTATAGTACAAGAGATCAATATATGAAACGTTACATATTAATGTAATAATGTGTGAACGTTTATCATATAATTAAGAATGTTTACAACAAGAATTTGAAAAACTGTAGATAAATAAATCCTATGTTCCGAATGAGAGAAGTTATTTTGTAAAACATGCTTATATTTTTCAGGTTGCAAGAATGGTCATTGTAGTTGCGTTGGCGTTTATCCTTGCTTGGTCCCCTTTATTCCTTGTTAATCTTATCACTCAAATACAAAAAGAAAGTTTTCTTTTCAAAGGCAACTTCTTCTTCACCATGCTGGTCATTCATCTCTTTGGATTCATCAATAGCTGCCTTAATCCTTTGATATATACAGCAATGAGTGAAAAATTCAGAAAAAGTTTTAAGAGAACTTTAAGACGTCTCTTTTGTCACTTATATCCTTGTCGATCTATTTCTCGCAGTAGAAGTAGTTTCTTCAGTAGAAGACCAACAGCCTTGACATGTGCCACACGAACATTTATTGACGCTGAGGAAGAACCGTTGCACCAACAACACAGTTATGAAAAGAAACATGGTTCAAATAGTGATAACGATTCTTCTGGTTCTTCAAAACACAGTCAGCGTGTTCGATACATAGTGGAGCCAAGACGTTTGTCGATAGAAAGTGATACAGTTAAGGATTCAGTGAAAGATAAGGCACTCCATATGGAGAATAAAGATATGAACATTAATGCTTTTGATATCCGTAGTGACTCTGATTACGAATCAGCAGATAAAGGTCATTCGGGCGTGAATTCACATTCTCATATTAAACGAAGTGACGTAATCAATAACCTTCATGTTAGTGATGACAGAGATCATACAGAAAGCGAATCCATAGAATTGCACCCTAGAGTACACTTTTCCTTTGATGATATAGAAAAGTTAGATAAAATATAATACTTCATATTTTTATGAAATGAGATTGTTTGTTAATAATATGTATTATCAAGTACATAAAAAACTTTTACCAAACTTTAAACTAAATTATTTTATCCTAAACATTATTGGAATGCTACAATAACAAGTTTGGCAGCATTACTAAAGAAACGGTAAAAAACATTTTTCTGTATACATTCATTCATTCTTCAGTCCTAATATGACATTCTGCACGATACTGTCCTTTCGTTACATGAACCTGGAGATATGGTTAACCCCTCTGTACTTCTTCTTTGATTACTTTTATTTGTTTTGTTCACCGCACACCAAGCATATTAGATTTTATAGTGGCGTTGCCTGATGCGTTGTTCGGAAACTTTGACCCAGGCAATGAGCCTACACGAAGCAGTCTGGAATCGTTTATGCTCCATCTTCAAACTAGCATGAAAGGGATACATATAAAACGACACAACCCACTACTACAGCTACTTCAAGAACATACTTCTGATGCATATAACGGATTGAGAAATCAAATTTAGATAAATATTTTATTATGGATCAACCGCTTTATGTTGAATAGGCTTCCTGTATTTCGCAGCCCTTTGTAATATTGGTGTCCTACAATATCGTTTTATCCAGAAAGCAATTCCTCGAACAGAGAGTTCATATGATATACATGAATAAATTTACATTATAATGGAAAGTATAAATTCGGAAGAGTATCGCTTGATGATCGATATTAAAGTCAAATTTAAAACTGCAGATTCGGTGGTGATTTCAGTAAGAATAATTGCTAATCTCAAGTGGAATGAGGCCACCTGTCCGGAAGGCGGGATCATCTCTTGTTTGCATATTAACCCATTGCAAATGTCCCATATTAACATCATGTTCAGTTGTAAAGCCATGTCGGTAGTTGTCACATCGGTAACGGATGCATTGTGCCTGATCCTGTTCCAGAATATTTTCTTACATTCTGGAATTTACGATTTCATACTGTCAAAGGATGTCTTTGTATTGGCGTTAAATCTGTGTTCGAGTTCGTAGTCCTCAGTGGCGGATTTAGAGGCGCCCCCCCCCTCCCTTTTGGTCACATATTCACTAGTAAAAATCCAGATTTTGCACCAAAAATGGCTGAATGGTTTGGCTAATACCCATTTAGACCCCCATTTTCGGAATTCCTGGATCCGCCACTGGTCCTGTGTGAATAGTTTCTTACTCCTCCCGGGCATCTGATCTCAACTCGATTTTATTGGAGTTCGCATTTGTCTGATTATGACACTAAACACAATATTGCCTCCTTTATTCCATGGACTATGAGATCTGGTTTACCCTTCGGGACCTCTTCCTTTTTTACTTAATCATCCAGCCCTTAGAGCAAAACACTTTTAAGAAAAGCATGGTCCGACTTAATGTAAAAGTTGTGAAACTAAAACTCCTTGGGCAGACGAAGACGGGGTGTTGAATAATAAAATACAAATGTAAAATAGAAATTACATACAGTTTCATGGCATCTTCAGACTAATATACTTACTATTTCAGGTCACGATATTAACCAATATAGCAACCCTGATCGACCGACAAAATTCAATACTGATAAAGGACAAGCTACCGACTAAGACCAGTCACCGACTACTACTTTATTAGGTGTATTCACAACGAGAATTGACAAAATTATTATATGAAATGGTAGCTGTAGCTATTACATACATGTGACAGAAATCTCGTAAATTCACGTTTCAACGGCCGAAAAAAAAGGTAGAATCCGTTAACCGGTTTTAGCCGAGAACTGGTCCTTGACCGGTGCACAAAATTCACTGAATATCAGTAGATAGGAGATATACGGTATCCTCGGTGGTCCAAATCTCGAAACATGATAACTATTGTTTCAATTTGAGGAGTAACGTGGAATGTTGTCATATATAATGTGATGCTTTTAATATATTATGTGAATTCGAAAGTTTTTCATTCCTCAAAATACTGTTTAACTGCTATGATATTGTATTAATATATCATATATTATTTACTTTCAAACAATTAAAGACATTCTTTATTTAAAACGTGAAGAGTGTGAAGTTCTTTTAAACGAAATATAATATCATACAAAAAGCATAACACTTTAGAAACACAAATAATAAATTCAAATAAGTTATACTAAATTAAATACTAATTAATATGTACAAATAATGTACAATATGCTAATAGCCATGCACAGTTTAAATAAGATTACGACAAATCAAGTTGCTGAATATTGTCTCAACAGACAATTTAACAGGTAAGTGGCATATATTAATTTGAATAAGCTACAAAAGGAAAATACATGTAATTAAAGAATCACTTCATGCCACTTTTAATAGTCAAATCTGAAGATTTCTCTCGTCTTTATAGGGTCTTCATACTTAAAGAGATGTCACCGAGTATTTCCGTCAAATTGAAGTGCAAACAATTAATTAGTGAATTTGCTGTTATTCCATTCTTGTATCGAAATTATTCTACAGCATTTTATAAGAAGTTTATATTTAAAGAAATTTCCTGGGAGCGTGTGACATCAAGTACATTTGAAATCAATAAGAATTATATATATAAAAAAAATGTAGTTACATGGCATTCACAACAAGATACCATGGTAGAGCCTAGAAGTGGGAAAAAGATGTCCAATTGGAGTTAATGTTCTTTAATATTATTATTATTATTATTATTAATATTATTATAATTATTATTATTACTATCATTAATAGTAGTAGTAGTATCACCATCATGATCATCGCCATCATCATCATTATCACCATTATTATTATCATCATATTCATCATCATTATCATCGTCATCATCATGATTATCACCATTATTATTACTATTATTATCATCATCATCATCATCATCACCATTATTATTACCATTATTATTATCATCATCAGCATTATCATCATCATCATCATTATGTGTCAAGAATTTCGATATACATGAATTACAATTAAAATTAAAGGGAGTGAGATCAGGTGCCTAGGAAGAGTAAGCATTTCTTGTTTTCTAGCAATATGCATATAGAAGATATTGAATTGTAAAGATGATGGATAGATCCAAACCATAAGTCTAAAAATCATGAAACCAGAGGACATACAAAATCAGTGAAAATGAAAAACAAGTGGAAAATAACAAAATATGTCTATTTGAAGAGCATATGTGAACCCCTGTGATGGAGTGAAATCAGGTGCACCGGGGAGAGTGAGCATCCCCTGCTTGCTAGCAACACCTGTCATATATACCCAGTAGAAAGAGTCAAATCGTGTAAATTCCATATGTATTTATATATGGAGAAGTCAAAGTACGTAACCTTCTAGTATAGAAGGCGTCAAATCTGTGTAAAATGATCGGAATCGGTCTCAGTTCAGAATATCATTTAAAAGTCTGGATAACGAGATATCATATGGAGTAATAGGAGTCTCGTAACGACCGTAGAACTTCCTCAGTGACGTTGCTAGTCTCCCACATATATAACCCTGATTGAGCATCTTAACTGAAAGTAGTCTTGCCCTCAGAACAAAATCATTGTAATTTGAACATGCTCTGAAATAACGTATGAGATATGAATACGCCGTATGCGGGCGATGATGGAATGTTGCTACTTATGAAAGGCAAGTTACTGAGTATAGAAGATGTCTATTCTAATATGTGTCATTATGCTTAGTAATTGTTTTGATTTTTTGGTACAGTGAGCACCCTTACCGGAAGAATATACATACACTTCTAGGGCATGGTTGTATTATTGTTTTATGATCTACATTTTAATTTACGATTTACACTGCCATAAACTTACTGCACAAACATATCATTGATATCATTTAAAATGAATCGTAAAGGCAAAGTCAAATATTAAATCAAGATGTTGTCAAATTTGTTTGCCCGCTTAAAAATTTCTAAATAAACATAATGTTTTTCTTTACCGTAATATAATAATTTAGGGAAAAGTTACCTGCCTTCTTACATACCTTATCAGAAAACTGGAGGGTCATTTTTATTTTCTTTCTAATATGTACGATCGATAATCATCTCCATCCTACAATACTTACCAAACTATAAAAATCGGTTATCGACACCATTCTATAATATTATACTTTTCATCTTACTAGAAGATCAATTTATCTACATCCTATTTTCGCTTGCATCCTGAGTTAACTTATCAACAAACATGGCGATTGAGTATCCCCTTCCATCTTAATCTGCTAACAAACATCATGATCGATTATCGACTGCATTGTATTATAAATTATCAGCAAATAAAACATCGATTATACCCTACTTCTTATTATAAAATTAAAGAAGACTGATCACCCATTAAATCTACAATAAACTATCGGAAAACAAATAAAATATCAATCAAGTACTGATCTCAGACTGTCAGAACCTCATATGATTGGAGGATAATGAGGTGCTACCGAAATTGTATTCACCATATTATGTACGTATATATTAAACCAATTGGATATAATTGATCGATTTCAGTATCAAAATGATTACAAAACTGAAAGGATAAACAGTAATTGTAAATTATCTCTTAACAATTTAACAAAATGAAATTCGTTGTTACTTAACACCCCCCCCCCTATCTGTAAAGCAGAGAATAGATATCTCTCCATTTTTATTGTCATATTCCAGTTATACTGATTACTGCCTGGACCCCGTCATCGAAGAAGCACCTATCCCCTATCTCCTATAATATTAATCATTGCTGTCTTCATCAAATGTTTGTGCCATTATTTGGATATAATATTTCTATTAATGATTTTATATACAGTAACAAACATAGTATGAATAAAAGTCGTATTTATTAAAGTCAGCCGCGATGCATGGGTTTGATTTTGGCATTTACGGAGTGTAGCTAGAAAAATACTCTACAATATATTCATACTTCGCTTGCATTTTTATGGATTTTTATTAGCATTCAAGAAATACGGGTATGTAGTTTTGGCTTGTTTAATACGTATATACATGTATATACAAACATTTGTTCACCTGCGTTTCCGACACCGGAATTTCAGGCAGACAGCATTTCTTGCCTTGAATGGGAAAATTTGACTTCGTGTTCCTGTCTCCTCCGTATGTTCATGCATGTATAGTTATGTATTTACCTCCTAGATTTGAAAGGTTGTTGTAGGACTTTTGCGACGGGTGTTGTATGCAAAATAGGGACGCTTACTCCTCTCAAGCAACTGGTCTCGCCTCGATTTTATTGGGGTTCGTATTTTATGAATATGTCACTAAACATGATATTGTCCCCTTTATTTCATGGACTATGAGATATGGTTTACCCTTCGGCACTTCTTCGTTTTTTACTTGGATAAGAAAGTACCATACAATTTAATAGTCAATCACCAAAGATTGTGCAGCAGTAGTGCTACCGTATATAATTTTATTTATTTATTATTTTTTTTTTTTTTGTTTTTGTTTTGTTTTGTTTGTTTGTTTTTTTTTTTTTTTGTCCTGAGAAAATAACTTATTTTGGACCCCTACATACAAGACCTACAGTCGACAAATTAATGAGAATGTTACACGATAGATGTCTGTAGAAACTGATATAACTGAATCAGCAAGAAGAATAATCAGAAAAGTATGATATCCAATTAGAGCAAAGGACGAGGAAGGAGTAATCTATCAAACCAGATGATGATATCAAGAGTCTAAAATCAAAAATACTAATGTTTTAACGAATTTCTATGTACATCATGAAAAAAATATACCCAAAATATTTGTTAAAACGTCAGATGATTTTAAGATATATCACAAATTGATGATGCAACGTACTTTCAGATTTCATTATAATTTAATTTTTCATGAAACAAGAAATTTGATTGGCCGTTTAAAGCATATTATAGTTTCATAAATTGGTTTGGTCGGTTGCTAGGAGCAACTAGCTATACGTATATTTTCCTTTGCTCTTGTTGTTACATTTTCATTTGCAGTTTAAAAAGGAATCTAATGTTGATAATTCAAATTATTCAAATTATCATAATTATAATTATAATTATGATTCAGTGCTTTTGTACTGATATGAAATATATACTTCAAATTTCAGCCATCAAATTAAGTTAATCACTCTAAAACTAAGGAGTATCTCCCTCATGCATAGCTCTGTCCTTAGATAGATTCTTAAATTTGGTTCACTTTTCGGTCATTTTAGCTTCAACACTGCTCTTCATCTTTTTATATATTTTGAGAATTCCTATCATATGGCTACGAGCATCACTGAAGAGACATAACTTGTCGAAATGCGCATATGGTGCACAATATTCAAAGGTATATATGTTCTATATTTATTATAAGGATTAACTTTAACAATTTTGCAATTTATTGAGATATAATGTGGTTTAAGGCGGTACTTCGCGAATTATGTAGTGTGCACTGCAAAATTGTTAAAGTTAATTCTGAAATATAGTAAACCAAATCAAGGAAATAACAGTTTACAGTTCTTGAACTTTAAAATTAATACCAAAGAATGTGATGCTAAGTCAATGTGGGGATAAAAAGTAATGTATGTGTGACCTTGAATTAGCCTCCGGAAATTAGAAATATGTTA
Organism: Pteria penguin; assembly: GCA_035048485.1. Taxonomy (NCBI): domain Eukaryota; kingdom Metazoa; phylum Mollusca; class Bivalvia; order Pterioida; family Pteriidae; genus Pteria; species Pteria penguin. Next base: position 50,377,166 of record CM068587.1, on the reverse strand, counting down.
TAGTGCCCTGGATGAGTATGTCGCTCGATGTTATGCTAGTGAAACTACTGCGATGGCCCAAACTGTGAAGAACGAATAAATTAAAATAGATACATGGCAACGAAGTATACACAGTATCCAGTATTTATAACACAACCAGAAACAATAGGCAATCGTTGACTTCCGTAAAAACACATGAGGGGTCTGATGAAATGTCCTTATAGCGACGGTAAAATTTGCAGAATGTTGACGCAAAGCATTATTTTCCAAGGGATTGTGGTAGCATGCTTCTATGTAGAAAGTCATTATTCGCGGTATATGTCCCCGTGTAACTGATGAGCTAAGAGACATAACGCCGTAATTATGGAGGTGATAAAGAAATGAATGAGAAAAGATTATAACAGGAAAAGTGAGGTAGTCACGCTAGCCATACGGCTTGGTTTACTGTTCGAATAAAAAGCACGGTTCGCTCATGTTACTGTCATTTGATATTTTTGATATTTTGATTTATTCGATTATAAAATCCGTGTTGATATTTGAAATGAAGTAACTCGTAAATCCTTCTTCTCTACGAAGTATGATCATATCCGTTTTTGATACAATAGATAAGTATAAAATCCTAATCAAACCATTATTTAATCATATTGAATGTTTTTCGTAGGGAATAGTATCTATGCACGGAATTTGAAGTCGATTGGATACTCAAACTGCCAAAATGAAAAACACAAGGACTTCATTGAAACCGTTAGGAAGGTATCATCTTTTTACAGTACTGTTAAAATGGGCTACTGAATTTTGATGGTGGAGGAGAGAAGATGAACAGTACCCAGGAGGCTACCTCAGACGAAAACTTTGATACTGTGCACTTTGTTGTCCTGTGTGACAGAAAGCAAAACCTCCGAGATATAGCCATAAAATTTGACATAAGTTACGGTACGAAGCTGGACAATCAATTTTAATGGACATCTTAGGCATGCCTAAAAGATTTATGTGATTGTATTATAGGGAATAGAAATGTCGCTTAACCTCGACTAAAAGCTGTAAATAGTAAAAAGGTTCAGTGATTTTAAATTATTCAAAAGTTCCTCACATTTTTTTTTCATTATCCAAATCTAATTTATTTCTAAAGTCAACGGCTTCACTACATCTCTGACGTTTATCCTTTGTTGACCCTAGTTAAATATTGAAGAATATTTTACATCTAATTAAGCACCTCAAATTTCAATACACTTTACTGTATTGTTGTATTACAATGATATTTCATATATATAATGCAAACTGAAGTGGTGTCAAATGATTATGGCTTTAACAACAATGTACCAAAGCGGACATTCACGGACTCCTGAAACTCATGTTGAGACAATTCAAAAGGAAAGCAGAAAACATACATACGTACATATAAATGTATCATATATTATTCATAGTTTATTGGTGCATGATAGTTATAAACCGGTAGAACATATTAAATCAGTATGGTTTCTCTCAACGTGTACAATTTTTGGATTGTTTGTTAGATATGATATGAATCCACGATCTTTATCATTTCATCGGTGTCAAATATCAAGAAATTACCAAATACTAACTATTTCTCAACGAATTCCTAAAATACCAATAGTTTGTTTCAAAGCAACCTGAACGATTCATGGTGCTTTTGTAAGTTCATTACATTTTCTTCCTGAATGAGGTCAGGTGATTAGAATTATAATCGGTGATCTAGGGTGTTATATTAGATAAAAGCGAATTTCATAGAAGAAATTTATATAGAGAAAGAAGCCCTAAAAGTGCCTTAATAGCAGACGTCCCCCCTATGGTTTGACTCGTATTCTTCGTTACATGTGCTAACTGGCTATGTCCCCTCCGTTAATGTAGTATAAGAAACCTCTATGGTATAATGGTTTCTTTTGGACCAAATGATTAAGCCTCTGCTCTTTCCTGAAATGAATATAATTAAATCAAAATTGTGACACTAATTAATATCATTATGTGACGATCTCAGGGTCACTCAAGCGTTATTGCTTTTTACATAAAATTGAGAAAGTAACCAGTTTATTACATATAGTGCTAAGTTAGAACAGTTGACAAAACACTGTACTGGAACTCGCTTAAGCCAAGTCTATTTTTATAATAGGTGAGCGATCTTTGATTTCATGGAAGGACAGATAGGAAGATCCAAATAGTAATTGTAGAAGATTGGGATTTTTTTCTCTTTAAATAGACATACTAAACAGATTTTCAATATTGTAGGTTGCAATTTCTGTTGCATTCCTATCTTCAGTGAGACCCTCATTTATTATTCCCATAGTAAAAAGTAATCGAAACCAGAATCAAATACAAGTATTGTTGTGTAGTTTTAATTTGTCAAAGTTGTTTTTGTTTTTTTGTATTTTGCTCTGGCTTTTATTTAACATTATTACGATACCGACTTAGGACGGTCAATTAAAGTAACGTCACACAATTGATGTGGTTATCCGGTTTACCAGCGCCTACTTTCATACTCACTGCAAAAGCAGTATAATCAAAGGACATCAACATAAATCAATTCTCAAGTTGAGAGGTCATAAAAATAAAAACACGCATAGAAATAAACATTATCACCAAGATAAAAATGTATATCACTATCACCAATTATTATCACCAATCACTAACCAGTCACTAAACAGACTTAAACGTAAGCGTCAAAGAATCAATCGAAGAAACTATGTGTCCGTTCATTAGAAAATCTAAGTGCACACAACATGTACATGATTTTCTGTGTTTAATAGAAAATTAGGATCTATTACCTACACGCATCTTTTCGTCACCTGTGACAGTATGTTGACACTCCTAAAGATCTGGAACCGTATTCAACTTTCAGACAGGCAAAGCATGATTGGTTCATTGGATGTCATTCTATACTTTTGAACTCTATATTTATTCCATAAAAATATACGTTTCATATTTTATGACCTCTCAAATTGAGTAACCTGTGATTCCATGTTCTATACATGGAGGATACTTTATAAATTGAAAATGCATTTTCTTTGAGTGAGTTGTTTTGTGGTGAATGGGAAGGTGGGCTAGTTAGAGGCGTCTAATCTCACCCATTGAGTGAAATGTTCATTTTAGTTTTCTATTATCTGAGTAAGATTTCTTCGTTTTTGTTTTCTTTTGTTTTTTGATAATTCAAAGACAATATATCTGGATGAAAAATAAAGGTCAGTGACGGTTGCTTCTTATGGTGACATAGAAAAGTTCCCCATGAAGGGTTTGACTAAAGTGTTACACCTTTACTCTGATGTTATGCGGCAATGACACTTTCTACACCGTCTTTGTTCACATTCATTTAGATTTTAAATGTTTCGTTGATTGCACAGCTTTTATAGTGAGTGGGAAGGTTTGTTCGTACAACGGTTAACCACTTTATTCGAGTGACACTTGTTGGCACTACAACTGCATTACAATAAAATATTATTATTGTCACCTTTCATATACTTACTCTTCTTTACTCAGCATATTCGTGGCGACTTTTGTCTTCCAACGAAGTCATTCTTTCCTTTAGTTAATGTTTTGTTATATGATCTACCAACTTATTTAAGGTAAACATGATCTACGAGCTCCACACTGCAAAGGGAATAAGTGTGACATTAATGCAAAATACGAAATTAACTAGTGTCAATTGATTGTGGCATTATTAACAAAGTACTTCAGCGGACATTCACGGACCAAATTTAGGGAAAAGAAAATGGTCTGTATCACTATTTTGCCCAGCGTACTCAATGTTTCTTATTAACTTTCATAGGAATGAGTCAGTAACTTATAAAAATAATAATAATAATAATAATAATAATAATAATAATAATAATAATAATAATAATAATAATAATAATAATAATGAAAATAATAATAATAATAATAATAATAATAATAATAATAATAATATTATTATTATTATTATTATTATTATTATTATTATTATTATCATTATTATTATTATTATTATTATTATTATTATTATTATTTTGTTATGTAGAGACCAGCTACACGTATGTACCTGGAACATACACTGGAGTATCTACATAATACATGTGTATTACTAAAATGCTACCGTTTTTTCCTTTTACTACCATTTATGTATGGTACGGGTAGCTTAAACAACAACAATACATGTAACAACAGAAGAATTAAAATTGCCTCTATTTTTCTCTAAGAAATATTTCTAATGCCCCAGCCGAACATGAGATTTAAAACTTCAAACGTAGAATAGTGAGAAACCCGAGCAAAACGCTTCCTTTCAATCTCTGTTATATTAATGAGTGTTTGTTATGGTACAAACTGTACATTTTTAACCTTACGGTTTATTACATTTTTCCAAGAAAGTCACAACTAGTCTCCCGCTTCCTAATTTAATTGGCAAAAATGTTACCAATAATAAAATTCATGACTGAGACTTTTTCCCACCGTAATCATGAATTTGAATAACTTGATTGACATTTACAGAACTGAGTATGTGAAATCACAGCCTAAGTCGGGTGAAGGAGTCCACGACGTCAATCAGAAAACATATATAAATGAAATAAACAGTATGCGGCCCAGACATACCTTAATGGAAATTCACATCACGATTTGTATTTCGAGAATTGCCTATTGGTTTATAAGAAGAGGGCTATGTGTGTATATTGTAATTAATATAGTTGCCGTTTTGCGTTCAATTTATGATATAATATGAGAATTCACTTGCTATAGGCATGGCTTGTTTATGGTGGGTGTTAATATATGATATTCAAGCTTAAACACATTGTTGTATATTCATAATTATATAAATGTTACTATCCATCTATGCGGTAAAGCAATAAAAAAAAATCGTTGACTTTTACCACTGTCATTTGTGGGTACGATGTCCGATGAAATATATTTCGAAACTAAGGAGAACTAGTATACCAAAGGGCCTTAGTCACAAAAAACTTTCCAAATCATTGTCGCTTTGTCGAGTAAACTATCATCAAATATGTATGATAGAAAACAGTGTTATATATATTATAATTTTAATATTTAGTAGCCTACTCCAGATTTATCGTTTATAGCGGGTCAGCCCTTTCGCTGCTTTGTTTCGCCCCATTGTATGTTTCTGTAAGTGTGGTCGGATCAAGTAACCCTGCATAGTCGAGTATATATGTGACGTTTTAATACATTCCATTATAATCTCATTGTGGCCTTGCTTTTATACATTGCGTTGTGTGGGCAACACCAACCGAATAAAGTAGGTCAACTATCTTTAATTTTGTCTTTGTGTATTATCTTTATATTAATTTCTAAATTATTTTGATCTCTCGGGAAAAAATCAAACCGAACCAAACGCATCATTAATTTTGCTGCAGTGATCTTACATTTTTATTGATTTCATTAATATGATTTGTGATTTAACAATCACAATAATTGATAAGCACTCTGTTCCCGTATTCGAGATTTTAATTTTCATACTGTTTCTGCACTTTTGATGTATCCGAATAACTAAAATAGTATTGAGTTAGTCTTCAATCTAAACCCTAATGGTCAACATTAATTGATTTAAAGAATACTTCCGCTCTGTGTTGCGCGCTTGTTATATCTCATTACTGGATGCCATTTCTATTTAGAAAGACAATGGTATGCGTATAATGTAATTTGGATTAAATTTAAACTTTTTATCTAAGAAACATGGTATTTCTTCAGCCATAATGTGCATGTACTAATTTTCCTAATGCGATAACTTTTGAATAATGGTTCTTTAATAAATACTGTTGACGATAGGGAAATGGAATTTAGCCTCATTTATATCTTTACCATTTAGTTCGAATTATTTTGGCATACATAGCATAATACCAATTGTGATATTTCAGTTATATTTAATACTTTTGGATTGTATAAAACAGCAATTTATAACGTCTTGTTACTTTAGAAGCGTCTAGTGTATATTTAATACTTATGGATTGTTGTATAAAACAGCAACTTAGGGAGCAACCATTTGATTTGTAGGGGGGGGGGGGGGCAGGAAGACTTTCACCGGCCTGAAAATTTTTTTTGCCCAATTTCAGAGCCGATTTTGGGGGGGTGGGGGTTTATTCGCCGGCCCAGATTATTTTCCCCCCTTTTTAAAGTTTACATAAATCAGCGTTCATGATCCTGGAAAAAATGTTCCGGCCCTTTCGTGCCAAAATTTCTTTTTCACTCAAAATTTAAGCCAGACTTTTTTTTTTTTTGGCAAAGTCTTCCTGCCCCCACCCCCTAAAATCAAATGGTTGCTCCCTTATGACGTCTTGTCACCTTACAAGAGTCTACTTTATATTTGATACTTATGGATTGTATAAAACATCAACTTGTAACGTCTTGCTACTTTACAAGCGTCTAGTTTTATTTATAATTTGAGAAGTAAAGCATTTTGTTTATTTCTTGCCTAGTTTAGAGTTTTATCTGATTTTAGATAATTCATTGGAGGTGTTCTCATTGAAAGTGAGTTTTTGGTTTTGGGGTTTCATTATCATTATTGTAATAATTAGTCGTAGTAGTAGTAGTAGTGGTAGTAGTAGTAATAGTATATTGGGGGAGGGGAAGAGGGACGAATGATTATTGAGCGGGGATGGTATAATAATAATTAGGCGTGGCACGTAAAAGATCCCTCACTGCATCGGGTGGGTTCGTTGCAAAGGTCTAAATTTCTATGTAATGCGTCAGGCAGGTGCCGTCAATATTTACGTGAAATAATTCTGGAGTGGCGTATAACAATAATCAATCTATCAATTAAAAAGAACGTTTGCATATCCTTTCCCGGAACCCCACATCATGTACTTGTTCTACATCTGACGCCATATATGCTGCGTACAATATATGAGGTCATGTCGTGACAGGTCATCTCAATGTCGTTCGTCACGACATGAAACTAATAAAAGTCCTAAATACACTGAACTTTTCTCATTTACGTGACGCCAGAAATTTGACACATTTGAAGAGTATGCAAAACGGCAAGCATAGAAAAAGCATGTAGAACTTGACACTGTTGCCGAGTACACGAAGTGGATTAAAGGTATACTTTAAACATAGGAATCCAATTTACAAAATTCTGTCATTATCATTGTCTGACAATAGTCTCTATTTCATGAGAAATAAGCATTAAACAACACATTTTGTAGTCTGCGAAAGACTTCCTGATTCGTTTGCTAAGTATTTATTGGTTTGTTTTTTCACGAAAACACTGACACATATAAAACTAGGTATTTAGACATCAATTTGGATCCTACATAAAATTTATACTTCAAATTTTCAGTCATCAAATAAAGTAAATCACTCTAAAACTAAGGAGTATCTCCCTCATGCATAACTCTGTCCTTACATATATTCTTTGGTTTACTTTTCGGCATTTTGGTTTCAACCAAATATTTATATATTTTGAGAGTTATAAGTATTTGGCCACGAGCATCACCGAAGAGGCATAAGTTGTCGAAATGCGCATATGGTGGCACTAAATTATGAGGTATATATGTTTTATATCTATTATAACCACTAGACCGGTGTCACTGCTGGTGGACTGATAATCCCCGAGAGCATCATTTTCAGTGCTTTTGTATTGACATGAAATATATACTTCAAATTTTCAGTCATCAAGGTTAAGTAAATCACTCTAAAACTAAGGTGTATCTCGCTCATGCATGGCTCTGTTCTCAGATATATTCTTTGGTTCACTTTTCGGTCATTTTGGTTTCAACACTGCTCTCCAAATATTTATATATTTTAAGATTTATAATCATTTGGCAACGAGCATCACTGAAGAGACATAAGTTGTCGAAATGCGCATATGGTGAACTAAATTATATGGTATATATGTTCTATATCTATTTCAAACTTATGAAAAAAGTCTTGCTCAAACCATTACACTAAAACACGATTTCATTAGGGTAATATTGGATAACATTTTCGTAGTGCTTGGCGGCATTCTAATGGGTATCAATTGTGTTCATTCTGGCAGATATCTTTTTGTACTTTTGTGAGGCATCATCCATTTAGTCGTTACCCTATATAAATGTAAGCATATAAGAAACATTTGGCAATTCATTTCACATATAGTATGTGACCAACGTTCTGTCTACTATTATTATTATCCAATTATCTTCTTCTTATTCTCCTTTCAATATGAAGTGTTCTCTAAAAAGTTGAACGTTATACTTCATGTAGCAGTCAAGGTAAAAGTATCACAGGGCAATATGATATAGTTAGAAAATTAAAATTCTTGGTCCTCACCTAAGCTGAAGTGGGCAGATGGTGTGTTGTCCATTGCAGTCCGGTACTCCTCCAAGGAACTTGTTGATGGAAGTATGTTCCAGTCTTTGGTGGTAAGTGGGAAGAAGGAGAACAGGTATACACCCTTTTTCGTTGTTGGGATGCGAAAGGTATGTTGTCCCCTTCTCACAGTGTATGTCTGGCTTGGGTATTGTTCTGCTGGAATGGTCACTAGATCGTGTTGGATCTTGAACAGCAACAGAAGGCGGATCTATACTCTTATGACCTGTAGCGCTTCCTATCTAAGGTAGTTGACCGTGTCGGTGACGCTGCCTACTTTCCTGCCCAAGTAGTTCTTTGTAGCTAATCGTGCCGCTCTATGTGGGACTTTTTCTTTCTGGTAGATCTGTCCACAGGTGTTAGGTTCCCATATAGAGGCAGTATACTCCAACATTGGACGTACAATATTTTCGTAGGTACTGGCCCGTGCTGATGTTCTATAGCCTCTGAGGTTTTGCTTTAGGAAGCCAAGAGTCCTACTGGCTTTCACTGTGATGGCATCGATATGCTTATTCCATTTCGAGATGCTGTTGATTGTAATTCCCAGGCACTGGCTTGATTCCACTACCTCTAGCTTACTGTTGTCCCCACTGTTGCTTTGATAAGACCTGTATGACAACGTACTTCTCCAGAATGAAGGACATCTGCCACTCTTCTTCCTAATTCTCAAGTGTTGTAAGGACTTGCTGTAGACTGTTGCTGCCCTCTGTGTCGTCGATCCGGTGTTACAGTAAACAATCATTTGCAAGCAACCTGGCTTCAAATTTGGTGACTTCCGGGAGGTCGTTGATGAATGTGAGGAAGAGCAAAGGGCCGAGTACTGTTCCCTATGGTACTCCTAGTAGGACATCTGCGCTAGATGAGGCATGGCCGTCTAGAAGCATCGCCATAGAAACCGGGAGGTTGGGATAGGCATTTTATTTGGCCAATCATGATTGTTTCATTATGTTGTTATGTAATTTACTGTTTTCATTAAATGATACTTAACATGCAATTGACTTACAATCTTGTAAGTTGTATTTCAGCAGTATATATAAATTTGTTCTTTTCTTTCTGAATGTTAATACTACAACTTATTTTCATCATGCAAAGATTAAAGGTGTTCGGACTTTGGAAAACATTTACTCATGCAAATATAGGGGCAATTTGCCATGCTCTCTAAGTTGAAATGACAGACCCTGAACACTGGCTATATCCATGTTTGGGAGGTGGAAATGAGTTTATTATTAATTGTCAGCATTGGAAGATTTTGAGGGGAGGGTTGTAACCCCGCTTTTAGTCGGAAAATTCTACTAGAAAGGTTATTTTCGACCATCTCCAAAGCTGCAACGGCCCTCCCCATTTCCAGTCGAATAGCGGAAAATAGCAGTCACGGCAGGCTGCAACAACCCCCCCCCCCCTTTTCAAAAATTTCTAGATATGCCTATGGTTAATGTCTAGCTCAATGCGATTCAAGCAAGACTCCTTGGCCAAAAAGGGGCTTAAAACAGTAGTATTATATTGCAAATTTTGTTCTGAGTTTACAAGTTTGGCCCCTCCACTTTTGAATAGCTTCCTACGGGCCTGAAAAGGACGTTGTTGTCTGTTGTATAGGAAGTCCTTAATCCATAGCAGAGTGAATGTTGTCTCGTACACCGTAGTACTTCAGCTAATTTAGCAATCTCTTATACGTCACCTTTTCAAAGAAGAGAAGTCTAGCAGAACACCGTCAGCTGACCCTTCCTTGTCTAAATCATCAACACTCAGAATTTCCTTGGCCATATCTTTCTTGCTGAATTTGAGATAAATCTCAGAACATATAGACGTTATAATTTTGTGCACCAGATGCCCATTTCGACAGTTCATGGCCGAATGACGAGCTCTAGTAATATAAATATTGGAAGAGCACAGATTCAAAGATATGACAAAGGGTAACACATTACGTGACGATTTCAACTTCCTTTTCCACTTCTATTCTATCTTTATGGCTAGTGTTATCCCTTCATCGCCTATCTATGGTGGTCTTATTTCGCAACTTAAACACTATGCCAGAGCATGCTCCTCTAATGAGTGTTTTATTCTTAGGACTAACAAATAATCACACATGACTACGAAATCGAAAGCACGAAATCATCACTGACGATATTCTATGATCGGTACAAGGATATTATGGGACGGTATGGAAAGCGACCGTGTACAATATCATTGTTTTATTCATCGTATTTATATGACGTATATAACGCAGTTGATTTTTAATAAATTATTCGATCATCGATCTATACAAATGCGCCCAAACATCGTTTCAATGACTTTCCACGATCCTAGAATTTCTACATTAACTACTGCGATCCTAGAATCTCTACATTAAATTTTTTCACCACTCCTTTCTTCAGAATGTCTTTGCGCATAATCTATTTCCGGACTCGTCGGTTCCCACACAATTCCAATGGATGTCAAAGCATTTCAACCTGATTTTAAGTTCATTAGTCTGTTCAATCCGTTTTTGTTTATGGCAGATCATTACCACTAATGAATAAAGAAGACACATTTAAATGGAAAGCTACATAGAATGTATATATCATGCGTTTAGAAAAAATAATTTAGAATTCCTTTCAAATGAATTCGGCATTTCAGAGTCGATATCCTACATCATGCGTAAAAAATAATACATTGCCCAGACAGATAATGCGTTTCAATAAGCAACTTCTTCAATTTAGAAACCATTCCTTTCAAGAAAATGACTTTTTCTAACATATTGAAATAAGAATAATAGTAAGAAAAAGAAAAATAACCCGGGATATCATATAAAATTCTAAATGTTAAACACACATATATGTAGTTAGTTACACTTATTTTTTACCACTTCTCATTTAAAACACATTTTTGTTTCCTGTTTGGAGTTCTGTGTGCAAATTTCACGTATTCTTTATGTGTTCAATTTGTCCGTAACTTCCGTTTATTTCGCTAATTTTAGTATTTTTCTAGACTTGCTCTCTATAAGGAGGAATATCAACAAATTTGGACCCTTAAACCGGTTAACCCCTACACCAATTAATTAACTATTGTAATATCAATTAAATCTTTTAAGTCAGTATCGCATTTACACTTTGATCGAACGTAGTTTTGATGTGCTTGTGTGTTTTCTTTTAAGCTTAATAAATTTTGCTTTTTATATTCTTTACCCAAACCTCACCACAACTCTATAAAAAGTGTGTGTATGTGTGTATCCCTTTATTCTCTATATGTCCGTGGCGACTTTTCTCACAATGGAGTAAGTCTTTTTTTTTTTTTCTTTTCTTTTATCGAATATTCACCCCATGTTAACCTCCGAGAGATGTATGCGCTGTATGCGCCTATACATCAGAACATTGCAATTTGCTAAAACCTATAAATAACCCGGAAGCATTGCTGATTTAACGTTTTCATGACCTAATAATTCCCCTTGATGATTATCTTATATGTTTCAATGCTTCGGTCATTCCCCCAACATCATCTGCCTCATTGAATCCACCTTTCCTACACTCAGCTGCGAGTATACCATTAAAGCATTAAATCATTATAAGCACAATATATATTTCCTGTAAACTCATACGCAAAATACAAGTATAAACCACGTAAAATACAAAATAAAGATGTCTTTGTGTCACCAACATTTACGCACTATTGTAGGCTATGCATAAAATGTATATATTTTCTATATCTATTATAACCACTAGGCCGGTGTCACTGCTGGTGGACTGATAGTCCCCGAGGGCATCATAAGTCTAGTTTTCAGTGCTTTTGTACTGACTTAAAATATATACTTAAAATTTGCCGTCATGAAATTATGTAAATTACTCTAAAACTAAGGAGAATCTCCCTCAGGCATAGCTCTGTCCTTAGATTGATTCTTTGGTTCACTTTTTCGGTCATTTCGGTTTCAATACTGCTCTTCAAATATTTATATATTTTGAGAATTCCAACCATTCGGTTACGAGCATCACTGAAGAGACATAAGTTGTCGAAATGCGCATCTGGTGCACAAAATTAAAAGGTATGTATGTTCTATATCTATGTATATATTCTGTAGTAGAAACCGTGGGTATATATTTTAGTGTAATTTTAAGTGCAAACGAATTACCAATATGCTAAAGATCTAACCACAGAACATAAATAAAGAAGAGAGAGAGAGAGAGAGAGAGAGAGAGAGAGAAAACAACAACAAAACCTCTTTAGTAAAACTCTTTAGGTTGCATACATCTTCACGATGTCAAGGGTTTTGGTAGAGATTTGAATAGCAAAACTTTGACATTGTGAAGATAGGTGTAAAAGGTATTAGGGTATACGTTTAGCTGCATGTTAACGTTTCCAATATACAGTATTTCATATATAAGATTATAAGGTACGCCAGGGCATGTTCGAAATGCAACGGTTTTGTCACAAGGGCTAAGCAACTGACCGATAAGCTACTTGTTCAGGGTTATACAACAGAACGCCTGAATTCGTCACTGTTAAAATTCTACGGTCTCTACGGTGATTCCATAAGAATATGTGGGGTCTCCCTTTGCAGAATCATTCATGACGTTCTGGAGTGCGATTGAATGACTGTTCGACAAATACCTATTATGACGTCACCTTCACCATTTTTGTACTAGGGCTTTCACCGAATTTGACATGTTTCTATGTAAATGTTGCATGCAAACAGGAGACGCTCGTTCTCCCAGGGTACGTGGTCTCACCCCAGAATGTTGCATTTTCCGGGGTTCGCAACGGTTTGTATAGGACAATTTCATAATTTACCCTCCCCTTTTAGACAGTGAATAACGGATCGGTAATTCTTCGTTGTTTATACAAACTGATTAATTATCGAACGACCGTCATAAGTCAGAATGATGATTCCAATGTAATTGAGTATTTATTTGATAGTTCTTTTTACCTCTGGTGGATTCAGTCACACTATCGAGTCCGATCTCTTTCTCTTTTCCTTTGTAGAAAGGTAAGCATGTCTTTGTCCACTTGTGATAAACATTTTCAACCCATTTTACAAACATTATCCCCTTTCATATAAGCCCATTACTATTTTTTGTCCTTTTCCGGTTCAGATTATTTAAGTCGAGGATTAATTTTACGGTCCTTCAAATACGTACAAGCGGATAGTGGCAATTGATATTTAATAGTAATCATTGTTTTGACAGAGATAGGGTAATTGTGCGATCTGAGAACATTTTATAGCAATGGCAATTAGACCAACAGCATTAAAAGCAAGAACAATTTTATAACGGTGTGTCTACACAATTTACATGAAATGTATTAAGACAAACATATCTTAAACACGGCAATGTTATATAAACAAGCTATCTGTTGTAGCAAGTAAAATACGAAAATAAATGGTGTCACATCACTATGGCACTAACAACAAAGTACAACAGTGGAAATTCGCGGACCCCTGAAATTCAGAGATGAGACCAGGTGCCCGGGAGGAATGAGCGTCTCCTGTTTGGCTAGCCACACCCGCCGTGAATGCCCTGATATACAGACGAAACAATATGATTCAGCACTGTATATATACATGAATGTGAATAAACACTGTGTAGAAAGTGTCACATTTACATAACATCAGGAAAAAGGGTATAATAACACTTAAGTCAAACCCTCCACGGGAACACTGCAAAGGGAATATGTGTGAGGTTCATGTAAAATACGAAAATAACTGGTGTCACATGACTATGGCACTAACAACAAAGTACCACAGTGGTACCAAAGTAGCAAATAACTAATAAAATTTGACATACCTCTTTCTGGGGTTTTATTTCGCAACGACCTCGGTTTTCACTGTCTCCTCAGAAAGATAGGTCACCGATGCAGCATTGTGGGATTCAAACCCGGAACCTCCCGGTTATGTGGCGAGGACATCATTCCCTGAGCTACATGGGAAACTTATTTCCTTAAGAACATCCATTCATAACATGACGCTATGTTTACTTTGCATTCTTAACATGGCGCTATGTTAACGTTGCATTCTTAACATGACGCTATGTTAACGTTGCTTTTACTATTATCATGCACTCAGGACACTTGAACACAATTTGGATTTAAATCTGGGAAAAGTCACCAGTTAGCGTGTTTGTAAAATAAAACTACAGATTTCCATGTACAATGTACATGTACACACGCACACACACACACACGCACACACACACACGCACACACACACACACACACACACATACACACACACACACACATATATATATATAAAGAATAAAAATAATAATAATAATAATAAATATCCTAAATTGCACAAATTTCCTTTGTGTAGGGAAGTACATTTCTGGAAAATTGGATGTAATTTTCGAACGTGGTTTCAAATCAATTTTTTCTTATTTTCAAAATAGATATAATAATAATTATAATACTTTTTTCATTTCTATTATAATACACTAATACAAAATGAAATATTAAATGAGAATGGAATGAAATAAAGTAATTTATTAAACAAAATGAAATAATATTCACGAATACTTTATTACATGTTTACACACAATTTATTTTCTTTATATTATCCGTCCATTTATACATTACGGGTAATACACGTTTACATGGCGACATTAGCAGTGATTTAATGAGATCCGTTTACTTTGCTTCATCACAGAATGGTAGGATCTGATCACGTAAATGTTCAGCTGGATGAGTTTATGAACAGATCACGCTAACGCGGAATCTAGCCGCTTTAACGCGAAAAGGGTGTGGGCGTCCCGTCGAGTAGTCCTGACGTTTGCACCACATAAAATGACCGCTTGTCAAGTTATGGGACCATTTCACCGAGAAATCCTCGACTCTCACTTGATCCGTTGGATCTAGCTTCGCTACGAGCGACCTCTTCAAGACCTTCCCTAGACTCTTAATCTCCGTATTTTTTCCATGAGCACGACTACCGGATTGCGCGATGTCCTGAAGTAATACGATGAGCTTGGGAATATATGCCAATATTTATTCTTGGCATACTTCTTTCTCCGCATCTTCAGTATGAATAGCATAACTAGAGAGTCTTGCAACCGCTTCATGGCATGATTGTGTAATAACATAGCATGATTTAGAGCGATGTGGTCAACGTTGTCGCCTTCGGAGGCTGATAGTCTGCAATCCATCGTCGAGCCTTTCTATACGCTTGCAGTGGATCGCGCGCCAGTCCATGCAACCATGACATATGGGTGCGTAGTTCGGGCGAGAATCTGTCGAGATTGAGTTTTGGTCGGCAGAGGTCGCGCGCTTGCGGTGAAAGATCTCCGAGAGATACTCCGTGTTAAAATCGCGCCAAATCGAGTGGAGAGAGGTAGGTGGAGCGTAGAACGTATAGAATGCACTTAGAGCATACACATCGAAGGTCATCTGAGATAACATGGAACATACAGCGAACACAGAAAATAATGCTGTAGGTCACACGTATTTTGTCTGCGACTTCCAGAAAACAGAGCTGCTATCATAGTCACACGTATTCGCGTGCGATATTTGGGGATCGTACATGGTGAATTGGCTCCATTAATGTAAATATTATGTGAAGACTACACCCATCTGTGTATTATTGTCAGAATAATTTTATTTCTTAAAAATCCACCTTTCATAATAGATCATACTAATATAAAATTCCCTTGTGTATTAAACACACTTTAGAAAATAATAACATGACCTCTGTTCAGTTTTCTGTTATAAATGGAATAGACAGATGTATGACACATTTATCAGATAAAAACCATGCATGGACATGCGACACATAAGTACATAAACAAAAATATGTGACGAAATTACAAAAACGGGAACTCGAGATGAAAGATACAACTGACATCTTCTGCTTTATTCCTTAATATACACCTATCAATTAGTTACGATGGTTCAGTAGCAACCTCTTTCATGTCAATGTCGGAATTTCAGTTCAACGGCATTTCACGCCGTGAATAAGATCGTTTCACTTAGTCTTCTTGTCTCCTTCATCTGCTCATATATGTATATTTATGTATCTACTTCCTCGACTTGATAATTTGTTGCAGGACTTTTTCCACCAGGGGATGCTTACTCCACGCGGGTACCTGGTCTCACCTTCATTTTGGTGGGGTTTGCATTTGTCTAAAAATGGCACTATACACGATATTGTACATGGACTACGAGATACGGTTAATCATTCGGTACTTCTTCGTTATTTACCAATGCATGAAGGTCAGGTGAATTGTTTTACAATTTGTTTATGGTTTTACATTCATTAAAGCTATTTCACGGTCTATTTTACGGTGTATTTGCGTTACTCAACCATCAGAAATTTAAATATTTACAACGGACTCACTAGAAGCAATAAGGGATACATTCTACTATGCGGCCTCGAGTTTTACTGTCTATTCAGAGGGCAGATCAAAGACGAGCCTCCGATCGATTTGATTCGAGCCGTAGACTTCTTCTCGATAACTAGTCAACAACGCGAACAATGGAGATATTCGACTTTAAATGCAGTGACAATAAAAAACGTGCAGGTGGAAAATCTTTCTTCCTAACAGAAAAAAGAACGGAAAAAAGACATTTGACTTTGTTTTATAAGTTCTAATGCGGATGCAGCACAGACCCAAGACGGTCAGTCTCACATCATCACCTCCAACTCTTCGTAAAAGAACATGCATTTAATAATTTTATTTTTAAAAAATCCTCCATCTACAGAACAATGATTAAAAGGTTACTCGAGATCAGAGGCCATAAAAATATATAAACAGAAATTATGAGAAAAACAATAAGATAAAAAACCCATAATATTTAAATATAATATTAGAAATAAACATATTCTTCTCCATTGAGAATTTATATATATATATTTATATATATATATTTATATATATATATGTGTGTGTGTGTGTGTGTGTGTGTGTGTGTGTGTGTGTGTGTGTGTGTGTGTGTGTGTGTGTGTGTGTGTGTGTGTGTGTGTGTGTGTGTGTGTGTGTGTGTGATTAACTTGATATACGGTTTCAAATGAGTGGTCGTATAAAATTACATGAAATGAAATACTGCTTTAATTTTCATAGAATACTGTGCGTTATTAAGACCATTATGTTCAACACCTTATGGCATTCGAATGTATTTATTTAATTGGCAACAATGTCCTTTTTAGTGACCGCTTTAAGTGTCACTCAAATGTATTTAAACCAAAATAATAATGATTTTGATATTTTTTATTTATTATATCTCTGCTTATTCCCATATCACTTTTTAAAAAATAAATTTTTAATGGTAAGACATCGAGCGGAACAATAGTGTTATACCAGACAAAACAGGAAATACAGGTCGTTGCGGGCCTTGGAATGAACCAGAGGAGTAAGCATTTCCGCCGACCCGCCACACCAGCTGCGATGCAATATGCTTATTCAAACAAGTAAAACAATCGGTAAAATGTCAAATAAGACTTCAAAGATTTGTTTCCTTCTTATCGATCGGTTTTGCCTCAGTATGACCATTGTATTTTATTATCCCTTTAGCTAAACATGCTTTGTATGCTGGATTAAACTCAAAAGTATACAAAAATCCTCGGATTTACCAGACATTCTACGTAATAAACGATAGAGGTTTCTGTAATAGGATTTGAACATTAAATTTTATGCAATTACAGAACACATTTCATGGTCTATTATATATCTTATATAACGGTATTATATAATCGGCGATGTAATACGTTTCCAACTCTAGATTTGTGTAATCAAACATGTCTTTAAGAATTTTACTTTCATTCAAATCCTTCGGAGGAAATCAACTGGACAAATGACGAATTATGATATTTTATAAAAATGCTAATGAACATCACAGATATATTGAAACTTGACATTTAGTGTCTCCGGCACTTCATTCCGATCATTTTTTCTCGTTCACTACCTACAGTGAGGTGCAGTCCTAACATAACATTATGTTAACGTCGCGTTAACGTAAAGTTTGCTTTCCTCGTGCGCTCAGGACTGCTGAGCACACGCGTTTGCGTTAACGCAGATTTCCACGTGAACTTAATTTCGAGACCGCGTGAACGCGCTTGACTGCCGCGTGAACGTGTTTGACAGCCACGTTCGCTTCCGTACAACTTAAAACTTGTATTTACATGTTCATATAGAAGGTTTTCAAGGAGAATCGATATATGCATTGTATATTCAAATATAAAAAAACATATTAATGTGTAAGTAAAATATTTAGAATTAAATAAAACCCTTCCAAGTTAAGGAATGAATTTTAAATATATTAAACGCATTATAAATTATGAAATTAATAAATTTACGAACATTGACTTGAATGAAATTTATTCTTCTTTTAGGATAATAAGATTGTTGTTGTTGTTGTTGTTGATTGGTGTTTTACGTCGCTTTCAACAATTTTTCAGTTATATCGCGACATGGAAGCAAGAGGTTACCAACCTCTTAAACATAGTGGCGCAACCCGGGAATCGAACCCGGATCGTCGGCGCCGCAAGCCAAGCGCTTAATCACTACACCACGCCTGCCCCAGGATAATAATAATAATAATAATAATAATAATAATAATAATAATAATAATAATAATAATAATGATGATAATAATAATAATAATAATAATGAAATAAAAATTAATAAATGAAATAATAATGATGATAATTATTATTTCCATATATTATAGGAAATAGCTGAATTGAAAATAATAATAATGAAAACCTAGATAAGAAATACATGTAAATACATAAATAAATTAGTTATAAATGAATAACCAAATAAGAAATAAAAACATAAATAAACTAATTAAAAATAAGTAAATAAATGAAATTAGAATCTAATCATGCTAGTATAAACTGACGAAGTTTTTTTTCATAAATACCTTATTGCATGTCTACGCGATAATTTCCTTTGTTGTATTACATATAAAATCGTTAATGTAGGGTTACATTTGAACATTACATTTAATACACGTTTTTATGGCGACATTCGCGGTAATTTAATTAGATCCATTTAGTATTCTCCATCCGTATTGCATAGAGAATTACAAATATACATGTAGACATGTGAACGTGCGACTGGACCGAGCGCACGCGGGAATCAATCGCGTTAACGCGAATTCCCTCCCACGTTAACGCGAGGAGCGCACGCGCGTCCGGTCGAGCAGTCCTAGCACGTGTGCTAAAGCAGTCCTCGTGACCGCTTTTTGCGTTCACGTGCATGTTATGTTAGGACTGCACCCATCTGTAAGTGGGACTATGCTTGCTTTTCATGAATCCAAGTTAGTTATCCAATTTCGTATTACGTAGATTTTAACTTATTCAAAAAGAAAATTGACATCTAAATAACAGTACTCTAAACATAATTGCTGATTTATATAAATTTAATACATTAAAATTACATAAATTTGTAGATATAACTACAGGTTTTCGATCTGTATTTTAATAGCTTCTATGTGGGTAAAAGAATTGGCTGCATTAATTGCATTTAACTACTCCGGTAATAATATAATGTAACAATGACATAATCAAAGGAAACAAAAAAAAAATCAATAACAAAAACACATAACATGTATATTTTCAAAGATTGGAAAAGGGGGAAATTCTTTTCATATATTCTGTTTGGGTTGTATTGATTTAATATAAATTTTTAAAGTTACATAATTATAATCCAATCAAAAAGAGTCGGTCTAGAAGTTGAAACGGACTAGAATACTACCTGTAGTAAATTAAGAATCAAATTAGCCAATTGGAAGGTACAAGTATAAGTAATTTGAAACCTGATGACACTGAACTTGAAATACAATTAAAAACTTCTACATGACCTGTTTTAATTGAATTACGTGTGCATGTACATGTATACGACAAAACGGCATTACAAAAACATTCGATTGTGCTGCGGTTACGATACCGACTTAGGACGGTCAATTGGAGTAATAAACGTCATTCAATTGGCGTGGTTAACCGGTTTACGGGCGCCAATCTTCCGACTCACCGCAAAAACAGCACAATGAAAGGACACACATTAAAAAATTTATAAATAATCCTCCATATAGAAAACAAGGTTCAACAGATATCTCAAGAAGAGAGGTCATAAAATTATATTATACACGAAACGTTTATAGAATAATGTGTTGCTATCAAAAATATGTAAGGCGACATCAACTTAAGTAAACCCTGCTCTGCCCGTCTGTAAGCGAGATCAGATCCTTGAACAATAGGAGTCCCAATTAACAGTCAGAGGGTACTAGGATCAGGGCCTTGTCTCCTCCGAAAAGGTTTGGACAAGGCCCGTCATAGAGTCCCAACAGCCCTGTTAGTAAGTGTACAACGCTCAAGCGAAAGTCTGCATTTGAGTTGTAGAGGGACCCAATACAAGACCTATGGTCTTAGCGATGATCTCGGGATCATACTGTCTATGTCGAAGGCGTTTAATAATTTTATAACTCGCCAATATGAAATTATCGGAACCTTTGGCCCTCCTTAGTTTGTAAACTAGATCACCGTAGAAATTGGGATTGAAAATTCCGCTAGACACGTATTGTTACGAAACGTTTTTCGAAGTTTATAATATCTATAACCCCGAGTAAGAAGTTTTAAAGTAATCTGAGATTTTTTTGAGTGAAAATCCAAAACGTTAGTGCAGGCTCTAGCGAACCGAACCAATTGACTGATATATATACCATATGATGGGAGTCTGGGGACATCGCCATCTACATAAGGGAAATTTACAATAGGAAACCCAAAGTCGTCACGTTAAGCATATATGTTGGTATGAATATTGTTCACTATTTTAATGTTTAAATCCAAAAATGGTGTTTCCTGGTCTGGAGTATTGGCTTTTTTTAACTAAGTTCAGATGGATAAATGTCAGTAATATAGTTTTTAAACTCAGGGTTATCGATAACTAAAATTCCATCGAGATATATAGAGGTGTTATTGAACTTATTAGGTCGAAAAGTTTCGTCTAGAGGTTTGAATAGAACGCATAAAGACTCCCTCATAACATTTTGAAAATAAATCAGTTATAAGGGGAGCGCAGTTAGTGCCCATAGGAAACCCAATAATCTGTTGATAAGTCTTACCATTAAATTGTACATAAATATTATCCATCAAAAATGTGATGGCATTAAACAACTCAGTAAAAGTCTAATATTTATAATTATCATATTGTTTGTAAGAGAAGACTCCTGATGTAACTGAGGTACATAGGTATGATTTAGACTCTCTGTTGAAACACCAGCGTATGAGAGACAACAATTTGTTTTGATTAAGTCATGAGGTAGAGAGCTATATAGAGTCGAAAAATCAAACGCAAAAACGTTTGCCTCAGAATTTCTCAAACGGAATTTTTCAATGACTTCGTTAGGAGTTTTGATAGACCAAAAGTAATTGACGTTACTATTGCTAAAAACAGCAATACTATACATAATAACATGGTCTTAAACTTCAGTAAGAGGGGATGTAATATGTCTAGAATGCACAGTTGTAGAGCAATGACTAACAGTAAGTGCGGACATAATAAAGTAAAAACGACGAATTACCAAAGGGTAAACCATATCTCATAGTCCATGTAACAAAAGGACAATACTGTGTATAGTGTCATATTCAGACAAATGGTGATCTATCTGTATATCGGCAAATGCGCCAGTTTGAGTCAATTTGTAAAACAGGGTCCTCAATATATATACATTCATGTTTTTATATTCATGAAGTATGTCAGTAACATACTGTTTTGAATGTTGACTTTGAAAGTCATCATTGACAATCATTTGATTATATGAATTTATAAGAATAAAACATTGTGCAACACAAATGATATATATATATATATTATGTTATTTAATAACTTCACAACAAATATACTACGAAATCATACCTAAATTCTATTCCATCTTACATCATTTTTTTAAAGCTCACAGTATTATTTGCATTTTTTATAATGAATTCAAGAACAAATACCATAAATCACTTCCCCGAGTTATTTAGTCCTTTTTACTCCTTTACTGCTATATATAAGTTAATATTACGCATCTTAAATGTGTTCATAAAGGAATGTAAACCGAAATCGTGCTTCCTTGAACATTATCAAAATTAGGTGTCTTATTGAAGATATCATTTGTATGTTCTCATTATCAGTTAAGTAATTTGATATATATTTCAAGATGTCATGTTCTGTCATTTATTTTTCCAGGAATTTCTATCCAGGCATTCTACATACTACATTACTTACCTCAATTTATGTACAGTATTTGTAAATATTAAGCAGAAGTGGGAATTTTATCTTATTTACATATATTGAACTTTTTACAAGATACAAATATAATACCTTTTATTTTTATATTTTGCACTTAGGGTACCAAACATCCGGTGGTGCTCTTCCGAAATTGTACCCTTTATTCCAATACTGAAAATGTATTTACTTTTGTGAACTATAATGCTCTTCTTCATCCCAGTATACCTTCTCATCTCTGTAATTTCCAAATGTATTGTGAATGTCAGTGATTTTCATTGTT
Organism: Pteria penguin; assembly: GCA_035048485.1. Lineage (NCBI taxonomy): Eukaryota > Metazoa > Mollusca > Bivalvia > Pterioida > Pteriidae > Pteria > Pteria penguin. The sequence continues at coordinate 50,354,450 of CM068587.1, read as the reverse complement.
AGATGTTGATCGTATTAGCTAAATACTTTGTAGTACTTAATACAACCTGATTGGATTCTGTCGTCTGCTTGAGTTAAATCCCTTATATTGTGTCTTGGTTTGTATCTAACGCCTATCGATTCTTAATACGATTGTATGACAATTAAAGGTTTTAGGTTCCTAGATGCACAAAAACTGCGGCTTATACGAATACCTACAAACTATTCATTGTCAATAATTAGTGTGAGGGTTGCAAAAATACCTTCTATGTCAATGAGAAAATTGCGTTTATTTAAAATTTGCACCTTAAAACCTTCTTCCTATGAGAAAATATAAATTTCATAGGAAACGATTTTAAAAAAGAGATTTAATATTTCAATTAAGTTATAAGACATTGACAAGCAGTGTTTAAGTTTAAAAATCTGTCTCCGGTATGTATACCCCTCTCATTAAAATAGTCTATATCGAGAAGTTAAATTGCATTACTATTCCAAAATTCTGTCTTCAATCTACGTTCAACATACGATCGGGTTTTCAAATAATACAAAACAAATGTATCCAAAGGAAAACACAGGTAATAAACTTTCCCTTTTCTTACCCTCCTAATTCACAACATTTCAATATCCGAATAGAATCTTTTTAACAAGTTTTATCCTCTACATTCTTCATATTTCATCTTTAGGAAATTTTAATGTCACTTATATAAGATAGCAGCCAAATCACACCTGACCAGCCTAAATCACACCTGACATCACGAGGTAAAGGGAGGTCAGTGATGTAATAATAATGGTGAAAATATAAATAGTCTTATAAGATACAAGTAAGTAATATCATCGGTAAATGTTAAATAATAAAATAAGTATGTATTTATTCGTACTTCATACATTATAATGATTTTAGAAAAAGGAAAGATAATGTGTTAATTAAGAATGGTTTTTGGTCATCTCTGAATATTTTCAACAATTGTAATTTATATTATGGAAAAATTTTTTCGTAAGATATTTGCGGAAAATCATGTTTTATTAAGTACATTTTTACTCTGAAAGGCAGATATAATTTTGCAATTAAGTCAGAAACAGGAAGAAAGTGACATAACGCGCACTATTAATTGTTTTTTCCCATGACGTCGCAATTTAATGGTCGGCCGAACATGACGTCATACCAATTAAATTTGTGCTAAACGCCGTGTCAAGAATGGAAAATAAATCGATGTATTCAACGTATGTGATCATTCTTGGACGTAGGTATAAAGGTAAGTGTACTGTTTGTTGATCCCTTTACCTGCTGAGCATATTTGGAAAGAGCAGAGCAAGTTTAATTAAATTGTAGTGTGGTGTTTTGTGATTTTTGTGAAATTGTTCGACATTCACTCAGTGGATTAATTTATTGCATTTATCGTCTTGTTATAAATATGTATTGTGTTTATATGCATTAAATATTTATAACTATAATGATTAAACTCATGACTTCAGTATTCACCGACACATGCATAGTAATTAAATCAGGTGGCCCAGGGATTATATTACATAACATTATACATGAGAAATATTTGGAGAGTGACGATGCAGATCTGTGGTATAGACTTGCAGACGGATATATTAAGATCAAAACATGCAAGATTAAACTTGTCGATGTTATTAAGGCCAATAATTGTGATATGTCTAGATATCGAACCATAACATATAGCATCTTATTACGGACACTCTATTTTCCAGCAACCATACCTCGTTTGATAGTTAAAGTTTTGCAGGTTTGTCTGTCATCGAATATAATAAACAAAATGGTGTGTTCAATATGTGTGTTGATAGACGTAGGAGAGAAAAAGGGAAACTCTAAAAGAATTCTAGATTATAGGTTCAAAGTTAATACTGGATGCAACCAATGCTTTTATCGCAATTTTAACCACCCTGCTCAATTAGTGTCTACGAGAATGAAAAGTAGGATCCTAGATGAAGTACATCACCGAGCAAACAATGTTGATCTCGGCACCACTTTTCTTCGGAAGAAGGACGAGTAGTGGACATACTTCTGATATACCATCAACACTTCAACACGTTATGATTGCAAAATCATTAGTAGAATAGGACACATGCCTATTCCTGCGTGTTAGTCAGTAAAACTAACTTTATTTCACGGAACCTAAGAAGACATTGCAGTTACGACTCACAAAAAGAAAAAAAAAGAAATAAAACCAAAACAAAAACAAAAGAAAAAAGCCTGAATTGTATTCTATCTCCTTTTATAGCGATGTTCATGGCTGATCGATTGGAATTCTAACAATATATAAATATTATATAAACAACGATATAACAAAAACTGAAAACGGAATTCCCTTATCTGTTTTTGAGGAACAATAACTGTCTACAGAAATTTCCATATCACACTTTGTTTATTGTTAAGTATAATCAGTTACTGAATTTCGTCAGTCCTTTATTACATTGTATTGAAGATAGGAAATGAGATTTGACTAGCTTGATAATGAGTTCTCTATAGTCACGCATAGAAAACATTTGAAAAAGACATATAAAATGATATAACAAAATATCTAATTATAGAATTATGGTAGCTAGCTTGGATGGATGGTCAGTTTAAGTCACGAATTATAAAATTCGATGTTAAGGAACCCTTGTAGTAATATGGGCCTAGGTCAGATTTTTGATTAATCAAGGTTCAGATGAAATGTTACGCTGGCATAATCTCATTTCTATGGGGCCCTTCTCCCTTTGCCACAGATTGTCTAAGAAGATATTACATTGTTATGCTCAATATTAAGAGCTACTCTCTAAGGACCAAAGAAATGAAGAGGGTCCTATCCACTCATGTCTCATGTTTCAAAAGCCCATTTTTCAGTGCTTTTGTACTAACTAGAAAGATATACTTTCAATGAACTATATAAAAAGTTTGTAAATAATTCTGAAACTTAGTAATATTTCATCGTACTTGGCTCTGCAGTTTAATGTGGCTTTATAATTCCATTAATAACATCATTAGATTTAATGATAGCAAAAATTATCCAGGTTGGTGTATCATTCTTTTGAAAATAGCAATCTTGGGACTTTTCCACATTTATGATTTAAAACATAAAACACTGTAATTAGTAAAGAGTCATGGAAATTAAATTTTCACCTTCTTTAATTATACATGGATAGCAAATAATACTTTCTAGATCATTAATATATTAATTTCCAGTTTCTCCTCGGATAAAACAAATTTGGATTTATTGCAGTCTCAACGCTCTTAAGGAGGAATGAAACACTTGGCTCTCAAATTCAATTTTCGTCATTTTTTCACAATTAGTATTTGAATATGATATCTACTTAACTGCAAAGTATAAAAAAAAAATATCCACACAGTTCTGAAAAATTTACCTTTGAATAACTTCCCTCTGAGGCATATTTGGAATTCCCTTGAAAGGTACTACAAGGTCAATTTAATATCTTTTAACTTTACCAAATGTAAATATATATCAAAATCACAAATCAATTTTAGAAAAAGAGTGATTTTTCAGTAAAATTTCCAAGGAGAAATTGTTTTGAAAAAACCTATTTCAATATCTGTGCAAGAAAGGTTTCAGTGAATATACCAAATCAGTACAAAAATCCTATATTTTCTCCCCTAAAACAGCATTTTTCAAACACCTGCAAATTCAGTTTTCAAGAAAAAATTATTTTGATGATCCTTAATGTCAAATTGCACAACATTGTGAATACGAAGAAAATTTATCCACAGGAATAGAAAATATGGTCACCAAATCTTGACGATTTTGACATTTCAGAAAATTGTCCAATTTGGGAATCGTCATATAAATATAAACATGAAAAACATATAAACTTTAAAAATTAATTTACTATTAATTGATTTTGAATGATAACAATATATTATATATTTCAACACATTTTATGATCAATTTCTAAATTGAAAAATTAGAAAAGAGGCCCGAGAATGTCAAAACTGCTCACCAAAGTCCCAATGTGACCAATGACCAAGACAAATGATGTCAAAATTGTATTGAAATTATTTTCTAGAATAAGATGTAATTAAAATGTTTGAAATAGATCCCTATATATCACCTATGCATAAATAAAGAAAAAAATGGATCAAATGCAGAGAATATTTGGTGACAAACAATATTATCTACAGTTGCACCACCTACTGACAAATAAAATTATATTACAAACTTAACAAATTTCATCAGGTATGTGTTTTGAGGGTTTATTATAAGAATGCAAGATGTATTACTGGCTTTGGTGAGCAAAATTAAACTAAATGCCAACAATTTGAATTCCAATATAACTATTCAAATAGTCACCAACTCGCCCCTTTCCTTGCCTTAATTAACCATTAGAAAAACACAATTCTTGATTCAATTTTTCAGATTTATTATGTCATTTATAATTACGTTAATAATCCTTCATTCGCGGATTACCTTAGCATCATCTATCCAAGTGAACTGGAGGTCAAAGAAACCACAGAAAGTAGTAATTCTACTTTGTATTTAGATATTATGTTGTCTTTCGACATTAATGGTCAATTGAACACCTCACTCTATGACAAACGTGACTATTTCAATTTCGCTATCACAACCTTTCCTTTCATAAGTAGCAACATTCCATCATAGCCCGCATACGGCGTATTCATATCTCAGTTAATACGTTATTCCAGAGCATGTTCAAATTACAATGACTTTGTTCTGAGGGCTAGGCGACTTTCAGTTAATATGCTCTACCAGGGTTATATATGTGCTAGACTAGCAACGTCACTGAGGAAGTTCTACGGTCGTTACGAGACTCTTATTACCCCATATGATATCTCGTTATCCAGACTTTTAAATGAAATTCTGGACTGAGACCGATTCCGAACATTTTACACAGATTTGACACCTTCTATACTAGAAGGTTGCCTACTTTGACTTCTCCATATATAAATACATATGGAATTTACACGATTTGCCTCTTTCTACTGGGTATATGTGACGGGTGATGCTAGCAAGCAGGAGATGCTCACTCTCCCCGGGCACCTGATATCACTCCATCACAGGGGTTCACATATGCTCTTCAAGTAGACATATTTTGTTATTTCCCATTTGTTTTTCATTTTCACTGATTTTGTATGTCCTCTGCTCTCATGATTTTTAGACTTGTGGTTGGGGTTTATCCATCATCTTTACACTGCATATAAATTAATAACCACAAAGGGTATTGAAAAATGTGTCACTTTGATCTACAATACAATAACACCCAAATGTGTTTGTGAAAATGAGACATCCCCCCCCCCCTCTTTTGGAAAAGTCTGTAAAATGGTAAGAAATTTTCTTGCCCCAAAGCAAATACATATTAAGAAGTATGAAATTCTTTTCACCAAAGTTATATGTTGGTAATTAAGACCTACTACAGATGTCTAATCATTGGGATACCAACGACTCGTTTAATTCAATAAATTATTCCTTATGCATCAATAATGGCTTCTGTGCCATTCATTAAAATCAAATTCACATTCAAAGGAAAAATATTCATTTATTTCTTTGAATAATCACTTATTTACATGCCGTATTTATTTATATATTATAATTGCATTAATAATGAATAACAACATATCCATTTGCGAGTGTGATAAGCAGGGGCAGGATATTGCTTGGTTTAATAAGGTGAGTTATCTGTTCTTGTTTGTTGAAGTAGTTTGTGGAAGAGGAAAATAATACATATAAAAGGTATGCAATGGCCGTGATTTCAAGCAATTTGTTTTTGTTTCTATGGTCATTTCACCATGATAAGAAATGGACGGTCAAGCAACAGAGCCGTTTTTATAAATCTCCGTGATTCGAAAGCGGAATTCTTTTCAAGGACAGAAAAATCACCTATTTTATGCTTATTAATCGCGTTTGATTTTATTGGGTGTTATATTTATATGAATATGTCACCTTTGTTATTATTGATCGGACGTTAAGAGGAAACACAGGTCGCACAGTCGCCGCTGTAATGCCAACCGCAGAAGACATGGTAGATTAAATAGTTCATTAGACGATCTACTGCGGATTGCCAGAAATAACGGTCGTCACGAACTTATACATACATTACCATGTACTCCGGTCACCAGATTAAAACCTATCCTGCATGAAGCTTATCTAATAAGTTTACGCTATACATATTGATTTAGACTTAAAATGATCATAGCATTTTCATATAACAAACTTTTCCCACGTATACTATCGCTTCCTCCTAAATCGCAATTTATCAAGATTAAATTTGTAAATAAATGTTCAGATCTCCTTAATATTTCTTGTATTTTTCGTGATCGTAGAGTCAAATCTAAAATTCCTTTGTATTTCGAGAATCTTGAACCACCCCTGATTTTCTATCAGTACAAAAACCTGTAGGAAAACTTATATTTAATTACAATCTAATTTTAATTCTCTTGACGCTATTCCATCCTTCTGTGTAATAATTCAGATAATCTTAATTGTATTTCGTATAAATATTTACGTTCACTTTTTAATAAAAGGACAAAATATAGATTACTTTCCGGGATAGATTTTACCAAATATCGGGATATTGTTGAAGAAGCATTAAACACTTAATGTAAACGATGGTGTAATAAAGCCGAAAAATACATGCCCTGAATGACTGGAAAAATGAAATCTTAAAAATGATCGATATCCGCATCGATAATTTTACAATCAATCCCCATTTATTCAAACAACCACATTATATACCAGTCCAGCCCATAAAAAATAGAAAATGGCTGATTTACATACCACAGCTAATAATATAATCATTGTTTGAAAAATATACTATATTACAGTTCTTAAAATTTGAACTCTACTTCTACGAATATTGAAACCCAATTTTTAAAGACAAGATCTTATCTGGCCACTGTAAAGCTATGTCCGACTTCAATTTAAGCATTTATAAAAATGATCTTCCAACAATGTATTGGATTCCCAAACTATACAAAAATCCATATAAATCACGTTTTATATCAAATTCTAGTCACTGCTCTACAACTGAGCTTTCTAAACATATTACCTCCACTCTTATTGCAGTTAAAGCCCATGTTATCAAGTATTGTAATGCTGTCTTTAGCAATAGTAACGTCAATTAGTTTTGGTCTATCAAAACTTCTAACGAAGTCATTGAAAAATTCCGTTTGAGAAATTTTGAAGCTAATAACTTTCGATTTTTCGATACTATATACCTTTCCACTTCATAACTTAATTAAAACCAAATTGTTGTCTCTCATACGCTGGTGTTTCAACAGAGTCTGAATCATACTTCTGTACTTCAGTTACATCTGGATTTCTCTCTAAAAACAATATGATAATTATAAATGTTAGATTTTTACTGAGTTGTGTAATACCGTCACATTCTTGATGGATAATATCTATGTACAATTAAATGGCAAGACTTATTAATAGATTACTGGGATTCCTTTGGGCACTCCCTGTATAGTAAATTTATTTTTATACTGTTATGAGAGAGACTTTATGCATTCTATTCAAACTTCTTAACGTTTCGTCCTTGTTGATAAGTTCAATGACACCTCTAAATATCTTGCTGATATTTTAGTTATCAATAACCCTGAGTTTGAAAACTATATCACTGACATTTATCCATCTGAACTTCAATTAAACAAAGTCAATACTTCCGACCAGGAAACACCTTTTTTTTTTTGGACTTAAATATTAAAATTATTAACAACAATATTCATACAAACATATATGATAAACATGACGACTTTGGATGTCCTATTGTAAATTTCCCTTATTTAGATGGTGATGTCCCTAGATTCCCATTATATGGTATTTATGTTAGTCAATTGGTTCGGTTCGCTAGAGTTCGCTCTAATGTTTTGGATTTCCAAGACAAAAATTCTCAGATTACTTAGGGTTATAGATATCCTAAAATTCCAAAAAACTTTGTGTCTTATTCAGACATTTTATCTAAATTCGGAAATGTGACTTTTCAACAATATGTATCCAGCGGAATTTCCTATCCCAATTTATACGGTGATCTAGTTTACACACTAGGGAGGACAAAGGTTCCGATGATTTCATATCGGCGGGTTCTAAAATCATTAAACGCCTTCGACATCGACAGTATGATCCCGAGATCATCGCTAAGACAATAGGACTTGTATTGTTTCCTCTACAACCTAATGCAGACTTTTACTGGAGCATTGCACGCTGACTTACAGGGCGGTGGGGTCTGTATGTCTAAACCTGGTGGGCATTGTTCAAATCTTTTCAGAGAAGACAAGGTCCTGATCATCCTACCCTCTGACTGTTAGTCGGGAGTCCTATTGATCAAGGATCTGAGCTCGCTTACACACGGGCAGATCACGGTTTACTTATGTTGATGTCGCCTTACATGTTTTGATAGCAACATTACTCTATGAACCTTTTGATGCTTGTTCTTTATATGGAGGATTATTTATAGATTTTCAAATTTGTGTCCTTTGATTGTGCTGCTTTGACTGTGGGTGGGAAGGTGGACGCCCGTAAACCGGTTAACCACAACAATTGAGTGACGTTTGTTACTTCAACTGACCGTCCTAAGTCGGTATCGTAACCGCAGCACAATCGAATATTTTTGTAATGTTCCGTGTATATTCTACTATTATCATTTTTTTGTGTGTGCAGGTCCTTGGTGATTTGCGTCATACAGCTTTGTCAGATGTCTTCTGTTTTCTCTTTTACTCGTATATTTATTAACATCACACATGAATCATTTTGAAAGGACATTTTCTAAATGGATCTCAGTCTTAAGGGCTACACGTATACCACGAACACTAAATATGTTTTATAGCGTTCAGTGCATGCATATCTGATTTAATGAACATTGCATGATAGTGAAGAATACGTATATGTGTCAGAAATTCAACGCCTAATCCATTAATTTTACACAGGATATGCATTCATACGACATCAGTTTCATTAATTTGCCTTATAACTTTTTTTCGTTTCCGAACAAAGCTATTAGATATGTGTTTGATCAGTAGCAGGAAGATGGATCTCTCTGAAATGGTTCTCTAAGTACGAAAAGCATCTGATAAGGGAAATGTCGATCCATGATGCTGTACTGAATGCACGCCTTGATCCTAGCTATGACATTTAGAATGGTGTATATTCTTGGTAGAAATTTAAAACTAGAAATGAGTGAAAAATTTTGTGTTATATTCTATCACAGTACTCAATGCAACTTTACACTTGAACAGTTTTCAGAAAAGTTTTGTTCGAAATCATTTTCATTAGAGTTAAACTTTTCTTATCCATTGAATGTTTTAGCTTACACATTATTTATATTTTAAGCCCGCTGAGGCCTATGGCAGAGGTGCTCGGCTTGTAACCGATAGGTCCCGGGTCACGTCGATGTTCTGTCTTTCAGATGAGACATTGGAATCTAAGGTCCTGTGTCATGGTAGGCGTGTCGTGTAAAAAAATCTCTCACTGCTTCGGGTGGGTTTGTTGCAAAGGTAAAAACTTGTATGCGATGCATCAGGCAGATGAGGTCATCATATACATGTACGTGAAATAAACGTGGAATGACGTAAAACAATAATCAATCATTTCTATGTTATTGTGACACAAGACATTGTAATCTATTACCACATCCAGTACATATACACAGTCAATCTTGCACTCGCGACTCTATATAACTGTCCACTCATCTTGAGTGACAACAATTAAAACCTCCCATACTATGCTTCATTAACACAAAACTGGTTACTGCGTCCGGACACATTCCCTTTAAAGTTAATAACACGACACATAACTGATTTTTCTTTTTTTTTTTTTTTTTTTTTTTTTATTATTATTTTCCCCCTTTTTGTTTCTTTTTTTAGACAACCCGTTCTTTAATCGGGAAGAGAACTGGAAAATGAATGCGATGGATAAAAATAAAAAATTCAAACGTTCTTTGATAGTGTAAGGAATGGTTTAACATGTATTAACACTGAAATTTCACTCCAGATCTATAAGAAACCCTAATATTGTTCGTATATGCATGTAATTCCATCCGCCACTGAAAATTCAATAACCCGTTCCCCTGCATACTGAATAGAATTAAAAATGCCATGATCATTCAACCGCATAATGAATAACTACATGTATATATCTATAAAACATAATTTTTGAATGAACACTTTCCATCTTTCATGCGGTCAATTCATTTACAAGCAAGATGCCGTACAGTATAGGTCGATATTTGAACGAGTGTATCACGACTGTGATTCTGTATAAGAAGATAATCATTGACAGTGGCGATGTCGGTCTTTATTTTGAATCATTTCTCTGACATCTTTATCGTTGCCATACGTTCTGTTGACAATCTGGACTCACAATTACAAATTTTATAGTCGAAAATACTCTATGAAATCCTTGATACCCATTTAGGGAGAAAGGCGACTATGTAGTTACACATTTCAAAGTTTCAGACGTTCCAATATAAGTTGTGTAAGATTTAATAGATATATGACCACTTTCTCAACTTCTATTAAATTCATCTTTTAAACACTGTCGCCATATAGGTGAAATATAGCCGGCGCGACGTAAAACAATGATTTATCTATCTATCATCTTTTAACCAGGTTTGACGGTAGAGGTATCTTATCATTTCAGTTTGCCTATTTTAGGCATTCGTCTTTGAATACTTAAACCGAGTATTCTTTAGCATTTCAATATTTTTTCGAGAAAAGAATTGTAACATCAGCCCTTAACGGGATTCTCGACTTTTATGACCTCTCGTCTTTCGAATCCTTTTGACCCGTGTTCTGTATACGGAGATTTATTCATACATTTTCTAATGTGTGTCCTTTGATTTTGCTGCTTTGCTGTGTGTGGGAAACTGGGAGCCCGCCAGCCGGTTAAACACACCCACTGAGTGACGTTTCTTACTTTTAATTGATCGTCCTAAGTCAGAATCGTAACTGTAATCCAATCGAGCTTTTTCGTAATGTATTCTTGGTTTATTTCACTATAATTAGATTTTATATACTTGTCTTTGGTGATTTTGTGTCACCAAACTCCAGTTTTACAAGAATATTGATAAGATTCGTAGATTCTGTAGCAGACTGTGTTTATTTTACTTTAATTATGTTTGTGCATGTCCTCGGTGATTTTGTGTCACCAAACTCCAGTTTTGCAAAAATATTCATGAGACTCGCAGATTTTGTAGCAGACGTTTTGCATACGTTCAGGTGGAAATTGATAATACCATAATTAACAAACGCACTTTACACTTATATTTTGTAGGTCCCTATCAATTTTGTCCTATATCATTGTATGATTTATACGGTATTAAGACTTTTATTTATTTATATTATGAATTTTGTGTGTGTGTGTGTGTGTGTGTGTGTGTATCTTATATATATCTTACAAAGCTATTCTTGTCATACATTTGATTACACAAATATCACGCCCTGACATACACACACACACACACACACACACACACACACACACACACACACACATGTACTTTTGATGCATTGTAAGGAATATGACAGTTTTCAATTACAGATGTTACTGAAGGAAATGATATCGACAGCTTTGAAGTATATATCTAAATACTATTAAGTGAACTTTCTTGATTAAGCAGAAAATCGTTATTGAATTGAGGACCCTGTCCAAAGTTTCAAGATACGTCATTCAATAATAAATGCCAATCCATCAATGTCGTTTTGAGGAGAGATTATCAATAGACTTGCTTATTCTTGTTCCTTTTTACCAATCTGGGTTTTATCAGTTTTTCTGAAAATTAATTTCTTTCTGTGGCACAAAAACTTAATTTCTTACACACATAAAATATGCATAGGAATGTACTATACAAATTGATTTCAGTTGATTTTATTCAAGACGCTAAATAATACAGTACGACTGCATTGCATCCTGTGAAAATTATCAATGCACTTCCCGTCATTTTCGTTCCCCTAATGTTATAATATTTGTTTGCTTAAAGCTTAAACTGTCATAAACATTTAATTCGTCTCATTTTAGGTTCTCCTTGATAGCTCTAATTTCACTAGGAGTTGCCGAACATGGTCTGAGTCGTGGGCAGATTGCATTGCAATTTATTGGATGTCTTAGTTAAAGAGATTTTGAAAGAGATTGGTTTCATGTCTAAGTATTTACTGTACAGAAATAGGTTTTAAGGTTCCGAGTTGATTTAATGCATTTCAATATTTGTTTTCATGCAACTAACATCAGCATGGTTTCCTCAGCCATCACTTGGATTTCTTCTCACAATTATTTTTTACGACACAAATATTGTTTCACCCTTAATTTGACCTCATCTATCTAATGCATTGCGCACAGATATGTAGAATCCATTCTCAGTACATACACGAAATAATGCGAGACCTTTCAAGTGCCAACATCTACTACTATTCCATTCATTATCTAGGTTTTCACTGTCTTATCCAAAAGACAATACACCAGCTAGGAGTTGATGGAATTCTTATCGGAAAACTTTAGATCATGTTCCAAGCTTTAGTGTTTGAATGAAGTAATTGTTGAATGATTAAGTATTTGTAAAGAACAAGTGCTTGCTTTGACATAAACGACCCCTTTAATACTATTTTCCGAAAAGTTTTCAGCATGCCCCAGTCTATCAACGAAATAAACTAGCATTGTTCCCTAAAACGAACCTCATCATATGATAAAAATTGATAGGATTCGACGATTAAGCCCCGGAGAATCTACAGTTCTTTGTGTCTGATACGTTTTCATAAAAGATTGAAATCCTTGCTTCAACTAGTCACTTTTTGCTGAGAGCCAAAATCACTTTACATATCTAGAATCAACATCGCAATACAACCTATCATGTACTTCTTTTTGTACATAAATGAAGAAAATGGATAAACTTCATTATTATGAAATTTTGCATTACATCGTACATCGTAAATGTATATCAAAAATATCAGTTACAACTCAATGATTTACTTGTATTCTACTTTACTTTATCAAATACAATATTACGGAGACCAATTATAATAGTTAATAAGGTGTGTTGTTTATTTTTCTACGACAAATGATTAAAGATATCCAAAACATATATTGGTATGTTGCATTCATGGCGGGCGTGGCTAACCATTCAGGAGACGCTCACTCTTCCCTCTCATCTCTGAAATTCAGAATGTTTCAGAATGTCCGCTATGGTACATTGTTGTTAGTGCCATAGTAACTCAAAACTAGTTACTTTCATGTTTTGTGTCATACAATTTGTATATCAATTTGGGAGTTTGGATAAATTTTGAGACAAATACACAGATATGTTATTAATTTTGACTGCAGTATAGGGTTCGTACGAGTAAATACGACATTGTTATGAATTCATCATGGATATCTCTTCAGCGCTAGTTTTACGCGACTCCCAAGTCCGGTGAATAAAACATATGTGTACGAGACGAATACTCTTACGACAAGATCAAACGTTTCAAAACTCTCACCATTTCCTGTCCAGCTCCATTCCTATTACATGTGAAAATGTCCTGTGCAACACCTGAAGAGTTCCTTTAGCCATGTCTTGTGGTCAACTTATTACGGTGTAACTTGGAAGGTTTCGCTACTACTTGGCAAGAATAATCCAAATCACATTAGTTCAGCCTTACTTAACAACTGAAGCATTGCTACTAAGTCCAAACTCGTGACGGTATATCAGGGCCTGAAGTGAACAAAAACATTTTTATGCACTTTAGATCTATCGTGCTCTTGTAAATAGAAATGCAAACGTCCTCAACTTTTAATATATTTAATACGACAACTAGCATCTTAATTAGTTTGTGAGTGCATCGTCATATATACAAATGTGACATCTCGACTACTTGGATTAATTTCTCTGTCCCTTTAAAATTTAATGTCTTGGGCCTCGGAAACAATGAAATGACAATCACCCTTGCCCTCAATCTACTTCTTTATAATGTACAATTTCAGCTTATTCACCATATAAACACAATCTCACTCTTGGAAATAAGAGCTAGTATACTCCTACACTTCGAAGTCATCATGTATACTTTTACTAAGCGTATTGAAATTATTATAATTAAGATTAAATATTGATTAAAATGTATTAAACTCCCTTTTGATATTAAGTTATTAACTGAAATACCAAGATATTTTTATTTCTCCGCCTAATTTATGATACCAAAATTATTGTAATATAAACACCAATTAGGGTGACTGTCTTTGAAATGTATGATTGCCTATATTCTAAATTAACTATAAAGTAATATATGTCGTAAGTTGTGATTTTTTCAATATTGCGAAGTTATTGGAATAAAGGAATTCATAAAATCTCCCCAGATCACGACAATGCACAAATGATGAACTTTAACAAGCATAGTTTTGCATATTACAACGATTAAAAAGCTTAACTGAAAAACCTCGGCGTTTAAAATTGTCCGCTTAATTCATAATACGAAACGTATTTCAATACAATCAGCGATTAGAGTAGGTGTCTTTGAGTTTAATAACAGTCAGTATGATAAAGACTCAATTTATTGTGAAACCATATTGTGAAATGACGTAAGCTATAATGGCTTTGATATTTCAAAGTAATTGCACATAAAGGAATTCTAAAATAAACAAAAATCGAGAGGAATGTGCAATAGACAAATTTAACATTCAAATGGAAACACTAAAGCTCTGATGTAAAGATGATGGATAAATCCAAACAGTCTATGCCAGGGATGCTGATTTGTTTGAGAAATAAAACAGTTGTAAGCAGTAAACCCCCCCCCCCTTTTTTTTCTTTTTTTTTTTTTTATAAATAAGGACATAATATTTTCGTGATTTTGGAGTCTACGATAATACAAATAAAGACAGAGTATTTAATCTCGTAAACTCCATAAGAGCAAAAGAAAAAAGAGGAGTTACCGGCTCAGTTATGTGGCAGAAGTTACCATGGAGCTATACAATACATGAATATAAATAATATAATAGAACATTTAACACATTACAAAAATGTAAAACAACATGCTGTGATGAATTGCGATTAACTCGGGTAGTGAAATGTTCATAACGTGCAACGAAGCCGGTGTGGCCTAGTGGATAAGGTGCTCGGCTCATGATCGAGAGGTCCCGGGTTCGACTCCCGCCCTGGGCGCACCGGTGTTTTGTCTTTCGGATGAGACAGTAAAAACCGAGGTCCCCGGTCATGGTAGGCGTGGCACGTAAAAGATCCCTCACTGCTTCGGGTGGGTCCGTTGCAAAGGTCTAAATTTGTATGCAATGCATCAGGCAGATGCCGTCACCATATACGTGAAATAATCGTGGATTGACGTAAAACAATAACCAATCATAATTTGCAACTTCATTTACTACACAATGATGCATCTGTTTATGAACATCGTTATATACTGCTTTTGATCATCTCTTAGATTCACTGACCACGATTTACCTACTTAGGACGTCGGTAACACTGGTGGATGCAGTTCCCTGTTTTTTCAGAATGGATAATTGAATTTGCATGCAGATAAATAAACAAATGGCTCATTTGCAAATGTTGAAATATCAATATCTCTCGAAAATAATCTATGCGCAAAATTTGTCAAGGCTATGTCTCTGATATGAAATCAGGAAAAAAAAAGTTCCTTAGTCAGATCCACGCTCTTATTACATATTCATTCCTTATTAACATTTTACCCTAAATAAGATCGTAACACCTGAACATAAATATGCAGATGTAAAGATATAAAAAATAAATTAACATTATAGTGTTGATTAACATATGGTTTCCAAGAATCTATGATTTTACCTTGTCATTAATGCACCTGTGGTGCATTACATCATTACTGGTCTTATTTAAGGTATACATACAACCCGATTTAATATATTTTTTCAGTTGCTGGGTTGATATGATTTTCTCGTCGACTTCAATAATTTTCATGTATATTTGACAAAGTAGGATGCAACCTATTTGTGTAAACTTATCAAACATAGTGGCGCAATCCAGGAATCGTCTGTTCCCAAGTGCTTAATCACTACACCACGCTTATCCCCTCTTTTTCATTGTGTCGGCTTGTTACTCATATCCCATACACATGGATTGCGACACAGTTCAAACTTTCACAATTCGTATCTTATTTCTATTGGCTGGAACGACATCAGTAAAAATGTTTTATTTTTATTGATGTCATTCCATTTAGCCAAGCTTTCCGCTTAGTAGAATTTGGAGCAACATGTTCTAATGTAGGTACTTTCATGGCATTTTAAAGTTTATTAACGCTTTAGCTGCAATATGCAACAATCTTATAATTTTTTGGCATTATATGTCGAATTGTGATATCGTAATTGCTATGTAACCAAGGCCTTTTGATCGTTTTTCTTTGTTCTTATCAACATTTTTTATTTTGGGGGGGGGGGGGGATTTGTCATCAGCTTGGATCATATTGTCTTCTTCCTGTCTTTAGGTTTACTTTTATCTTATTGTATCATCTCTTCTAATTTCACGTGCTGGTCTATATTTCCTGTTATGTCAAATAAAAAACATATGCAAGTGCATAGTATTGTTTTGCATTTTACATATCATTCTCCAGAGTTTGTACATTCATAATTTCCATTTTGGATCGTATGTATTAGCAGTCTCTTTTTTAAATGTTATTTTCATTTATTTAGCCAATGAGGTATAGCTTTGCAAAACGATACATCGCATTTTGCATCTTACCCCGGTTTATTCAAATAGTTTCATTGATATATAGACGTGTGTACTTTTTCCAATATTCCTTCTATGTGAAAATTCATCTCTCTATAAGCGAAAAGCATCGATCACTTTTAACTGAATCGTGTGTATGTATACCAGTCCTTATTACATCACATTTCCGACCCAATGATGTTTGATAAATTGTTTAATGTCCCATGACTGATTACATGTAATTAAGGCCTTTTGAGTTACACTCCTGTAGAGACTATATGTATGCGCCATTGGTCTTATATTTATACAATCACACCCTGGCTCTAATGATATTTGTTGTTCTTTTTACCTTTTTTGTGTAATGTTTAAAACATTTGGAAAATGAATTATGGATCATGTAATGATTTATCGATGAAAATTTATCTGCATATGTAAATTACAGATGCATCTTGCCCTTTCTTTCCCTTTTTAAATGTACGTCCTTTGATTGTTCTGCTGTTACAGTGAGTGGGAAGGTGGGCCCGTAAACCGGTTAACCACACCATTTGTTTGGTTTTTGTCAAATTAAATGACCGTCCTAAGTCGGTATCGTGATTGCACTACAATCAAATATTTTTGTAATGTGTTGTATGTTCAAGTATATTATTTATATTCATGTACTGTATAGCTCCATGGTGACTTCTGCCACATAACTGAGCCAGTAACTCCTCTTTTTTCTTTCTACTCTTAGATAGATAGTGTAGATGTGGTATTAACACACAACATAGGTAACATCTTTTTATGTTTGCAAATTCCATAATACACCTGTAAAACAGTTCTTTCTTAATTTTTATTATGACAGACCCCTTAATTATATCACATTTACCCGTGCTTCAATAATTTCAATACTTAAATGATGTAGAAAAAATAAATGCTAAATATGCTGTGTGTAATTGGTGTAGCAACACTATTTGATATGAAATATCTTAATTTGCAGATTTTTCACATTGTTATAATCCCTCTCCAGTAAGAAGTAAGATAATGCCCTAGATAGGCCACTGTTTCTTAAGACATATGTGTATTCTGGCATCAAACAGCAAGTATCCTGCTTATTCAAATGGCCGTTTATAATTACTTACACTCATTTTGTCATTAGACAACATTACACGGATTTTTCTATGGCTCGATTCAAATTTCACGGTTTGTTTATACCAATTCTATACCATCAGAACGTTTGCCTCTGGTAGGCATAAAGAAATGTCTGGATGATTAAGCCTAATCTGTATCATTGAAAATAAGCCCGTAGATCCGTAGATAGCCAGTGCAATTTTCAGAAATGTATGGAATCAGTGCCTCATTTTTCTACGGCAGTACTGGACAATAGGGCTACATTTTGCCGGTAACGTCAACTCACACTTTGAATTATTTCATGACAGTTTTTCATTCCTGTAAATAATAGGTTCCCCACAAAACACTGTACAGTTTATCATGAGAACATGTAAACAATTTATGTTGAAATTTATATGCCACTTATTGGAAAATGAAAAATTCAGTCTTGATGACATTGCTATGTTTATTTCTTTATTAACTATTTTTCAAAGAGTGACCAATACACTTACTTCTGTATTTAACGAACAATCATTCACTGAATTCAGAA
This sequence comes from Pteria penguin, assembly GCA_035048485.1. NCBI lineage: Eukaryota > Metazoa > Mollusca > Bivalvia > Pterioida > Pteriidae > Pteria > Pteria penguin. The sequence continues at coordinate 50,336,213 of CM068587.1, read as the reverse complement.
AACTGATTTCCCAATAAAACCTGATATCAAACATGATCTGTTTGAAATTATACACATTGATTTCTTTTGTTCAGCAATAGTAATTTGAAATTTGTTAGTTTAATACCTACAAAAAAGATCAAACGGAAGATGTTATGACATTTCATGATTAGTTTCTTTGAGCAAATTTACAAAACATGAAAAGGGAATCATACCTAATGCACATGTTACGCAGCATTCCTTTATTGTGTAGACATTTCTTATTAGCCATTTCTATCATAGCTATTATATTTCAACACATGTCATAATATCACATAATCATTTATCTCCTTTATTTGCCTTCTAAACTAAAAGAGGAATATACCTACAAATCTTACAATGCCTTAACAGCGAAAACATATTTTTGTTGTTTTAATGAGATATTGAAGTCGCTTTTACTCTTCCTTTCATTACCACGAACTGTTCTGTCTTGAAGATCAAATACTTTGTTGTTAAGTTGAAAAATAACAGACAAACAATGGTGGATTCATGTTGTTGATATTAAGAAGAAATCATATCTAAATAGCTTATCTTAATTTTTGTCATTACTTAACATTATGAAATTATTAAGGATTGTTAAACGCCCCTGAGGAAATGTCTGGTCACTCCTTCAACTGATCCCATTGCTGTTCCTCCGCCTCCGAAGGATTATCGTTCATCATTCATTATTCTGTCGACCACAAAAATAGATAATTTAGATTACAAACCTAGTTCGGTCTTTTCGTTATACCGAGTTACTTCCCATTTGAGACGGTATCTGACGTAAAACAATTATGATGTCATTAAATTCGATGGAAACTGACCTAAATCTAAAACCTAATCTAAAATCTAAACCTAAATGATAGTCCACAAATGACGTTTTCATAGGAATTTGATGACGCCATAATTCGTTTAAGTCAGATACCGTCCCAAATGGGAAGTAACTATGTTTAACGAAAAGACTCAATATATCGTGCCTCTCTCATGAAGTTTGTTCGATTCTTCTTTTACGTCACATCAAGTTCATTGCACAGGAATTTAGACATTTGCAAAGGGCTCATCTTGAGCAGTTTTACGACGCCACTGGTAGCACAAGAAAAAGGAACCTCTGGGTTATAAAGTACGACAACTCTAATGATAAATAATTACTTTGATGGATGCACGTTCCTCATGTATTAGAATAATAGATTAAACTTTATACGGCACCATTTAAAAAGCAAACGGTACAGATTTAAATAATCATCAATATCCAAATTTACATTCAACTTTAAATCCATCAGGCTAAGAAACAAGAAACGAAACTCCTATTATTGTTCGCATCTACTCCTGGGGTTGATGCTTTAAACGGAACGGGTGTGTTTCCTTTTGTTTTTTTCATATTTGTTGTTTTCCATTTCATGATTTTTGGACTATTGTAGTTGTTGTATCCATCGTTTTATTGTTATATTTATCGACTAACGTCACGATTGTTATATTTATCGACTAACGTCACGATTGTCACGGAACTGAAATGCCAGTTTAGGAGGAGTCTTTAAGTTTGCAACAATTTATGTACGATGAAGCTCAATGTCAACACTGTGGAAGTCAAAATACATGTTGAGCAAATTTATAATTAAATACAACTGAAGTAAGCATAAACTCGTCTCTGGAACATACAAAAAATACTAGCATCCAACTCATTTTACAAATATGAGATTGATATTAAAATTCTCATATTTTTTTTTCAAGAATACAGTGGCGTAGCGCATTTTACACAACGCAAATGAATACACAAAAATTAGTACGACATTTGTATTATAATTATTATTTACATGTATTTGAATGTATGGCAGTACAATCCTTGTATAAATTTACAGTTTGCATTATGTGTACGATTTTCCATAAGATAAAAACCCTAAAATGGCTGAAATTTCGAGGATTTTCACCACTCACCCTAACCCTGCCCTTACCGGAGATTCACATTGGACCCACCTAGGACTTTATGGCGATCCAAAACCCCTGCCCTTTTGCTTTTATATAATCATCATCAGCATCATCATTATTATTTTGATTAGTAGTAGTAGTAGTAGTAGTAGTAGTAGTAGTAGTATCATTGAATACACAAAACATTAAGCTTGCTACGCCACTGGGATACACGTTTTTCAAACATTTCACCATGTTACCTCATAAATAGAAAACACAGCCCAAGGATGGAGATAACATATGGATGAGAGGGATAGTTTGCAGCTTTTAAATGGTTTCCATTATTCTATATCACTTAGTAGAAGCACTGTTAACTGGAATACTGATACATTCAAAACAGAACGAGGTGTATAACTTATACTTCTTTTATCGGATATCTCTTTGATATTTCGGTTGTTGAGCTTTCGTCAACTTTTTAGAACTGACAAATGATAAAGACAAAAACAAAGAAATCAGAGATGCCAAACAACCACATTGCTGAAAGTCGGCATATCAATCACAATGTCGTTACGCAGCGGGTATCGAATCATTACAGACACAAGGTTCATTACCTATATCATGAGTAATAATGACAAAGCAAATGTCTTTCCACTACATCATTCTTAGTGTCAGAGGAAACTAAGTATCGCAGCGTGCGGAACATATAGAATTAATGAGAGCAGAGCTGTGTAGTTACAAGCTTGACAAATATAACATCAAGTATAATAAAATACATTTATATTCTGAATATGCAATATTATACAGTAAATGTAAGAACATATGTATTTATTAAAGGCACTGTATGCGCATTTTGACAACTTATTTCAGTGATATTAAACACCGAAGTTTAATATGCATTTAAAGAACAAACTAAATACCAGAATGGCATTAAATTAATAAGTGAAGAACCCATCTTAAGACAGAAAATGAGATACTCCTTAGTACGAGATTCGAAATTATCTGGGAAATTCCATCAAACAGGATGTACTTGTACGTTGCACTTACAATAAACCATTGAAATATTACTTAAATTTATCACTTTTGTAACATCGAGTTGATAAGAGCTTTAGGCGAATTTTTGAGAAGAAATGAAATATATTTTTATTTTATTTTATTTTCAATTATTAATTTATTTCAATTACGACTATTATCATTATTATTCTTGTTGTCGTTGGTATTACTTTTTATTATTAATTTTATTAATTATTTTATTTCAGTATTTGTATGCTTGTTTATTTTTTTGTATTTCAGTATTTTTATGCTTGTTTATTATTTTGTATTTCAGTATTTGTATGCTTGTTTATTATTTTGTATATCAGTATTTGTATGCTTGTTTATTATTTTGTATTTCAGTACTTGTATGCTTGTTTATTATTTTGTATTTCAGTATTTGTATTCTTATTTATTAAGAGATGCAGCTGGCAAAACATGAGGCTCGCCCGTCCAAAGTCCGATATTGCCAGGACCATGCATGTCCACCGGGGTAATTATATCTTGTTTTGAGTACAACAGTGACCACTATTTTTGTATTATAATTCAATGATATTTACTACGGTATATAATATTTCTTCGAAAGATAAAGAAATATTGTTTAAAAATGGCCTCAAAGTGAATCATAAAAGTAGATGATCTAACAACTGAGAGGTATGTAATGCACAGAGAATGTAATGTAATGCAAAATGAATATTTAAATATGTATCTATGAATATTTGAGTCTTTTTTCTTCGATAATAATGACCTCTAAATATGCGATACCTGTTGACCCTCGTTCTTTACATGGAGGATTATTTATGAATTTTTAAATGTACGTCCTTTGATTGTTCTGTTGTTACGGTGAGTGGGAAGGCTGAAAGGGTTTGCCTTAATCAATAACTATCCATCAAAAGATATTCTTCAAAATGAATTTTAGAAAATTCAAATATCTATTAAATCCAGTTGTCGATCAGCGTTCAATAAAGATAGAGTTTTCATTGCACTTAATGTGTTCGTTATGCACCAGAATACAACAAAAACCATAGCGTTTCCGTTTCAAGTTCTCGGTGTTCGCAATATAATAACAAAGAGTAATTCGTGAGTAATCAATCATGACCATAGTTGTTAGGAAGAAACTTGACTGGAATCGTGATATATTTGGTATTTTCATGTAATTACATGTCACATTTATTTGTATACTTTAGCATTGTATATTCAGTATCACAAAGACAATATCACTGTTGACAACTATGAAATGAAGAAAAAAAGATTGTCTAGGCTTTTATGACTTTTTCAATACAGATGATTTTATCTTTTAATTACACTTAATTATTTCATACTCGCACGTTGAACATTCTGAGGTATCATTTTGGGTTTTATTTATTTCAATTTATTTTATTTTATTTATCGCTTTAATTTGAGTTTGAAATATAATATGCTTTTTTTCTGTCTGAATTGGATAAATAAAATGGTGTATTTACTTGAAGACACAAGGATTTCATCTACATTAATATGTCTTTGAATATATTGGAAAGTATTAGTTAATGTTTATAACTCCGTTTTTACTTTAGTTGTTACTTTTAGTGTACATGTACTTCTTCGAATGCATTGTATTGATTGGTTACTTTAAAAGTAGCTGTGACTAGCCAAATACAAAACGCTTACTCCTGGCGAGCACTGTATCCTCATTAATATGTGTATGTAATACTTCGATATACTGCTATCAGTTAATAACGATGGTTCATTAGTAACCTCTTTCTATGACACATGTGACGATTTTGATTTTGCTATTACCAACTTCCCTTTTCTGAGTAGCAACATATAGTTGGGTGCAGTCCTAACCTTACATAAAGTGCACTTCGAGTTAACTGCTTTTCAAGTTTACTTAAGTTGACTTAAGTGTTATTATACCTTTTTCCTGATGTTATGTGGCTTTGACACTTTCTATACAGTGTTTGTTCACATTCATTTATATATACAGTGTTGAATTATTGTTGTTTCGTCTGTGTGTAAGGACATTTGCGGCGGGTGTCGCTAGCCAAACAGGGGACGCTCACTCCTCCCGGGCACCTGGTCTCACCTCTGAATTTCAGGGGTCCGTGCATGTCCACTGTGGTACATTGTTGTTAGTGCCATAGTCATGTGACACCAGTTACTTTCGTATTTTGCATTAGAGACAACAGAGTAAACTTGGAATCAAGTTTAGTACTAAACTTGATTCCAAGTTTTGTACTAAACTTGATTCCAAGTTTACTCTAAGTGCACTTCGAGTTTAGTTTACTTTCTATATACATGTACATTTACTTTATTTTTCTATTAAACATTTTTATATGAAATATGCAATTGTACATAGTAAGACCATTATTTCTATCGCGTTATACGAAACTGGATAATTGTAATAAACAAACGTGAAAAATAAACTTGGTGTCACGTGATAGTAAAGTTGAAGACGGAATTACTTTAAAGTAAACTTAATATCAAGTGCACCTGACTAAACTTTATGACCGGTTTTCAGGACGGAAACCTAAACTTGAAGTGCACTTGTCAAGTGCACTTGAATGTAAGGTTAGGACTGCATCAAACTGTACCTTCTTTTCCCGCATATTGCGTCTTCATTTCATAACTTACGCTATGCCAGGGCATGATATAAATACAAAAAAATTGTCACGAGATCAAGCTACTTCCCACGAAACTACTCTCAAAGGGATATATTGAGGAACGTTTGAAATTGTCACTGAGGAAGTTCTATTGTCGATATAGGCATCTAGTACAATTTCAGATTCCTCTTTCCAGAATGTTAACCGATATTTAGGGACCTGACCATACAAACTAACAATCTGAAGTTTTAGACTATAATTAATTTGACATAATATGAATACATACAGACATTTGTTCACGTGCATTTCCGACGCCAGAATTTCAGTTGAAACATCTTATACCGTGAGTATAGAATAATTTGACTACGTGCTCTTGTCTCCTTCGTGTGTTGATATGTGTATCTTTATGTATTTATTTCCTCGACTTGAAACGTTGTTGCAGGACTTTTGCGACGGTTGTTTCATGCAACTATAGGACGCTTACTCCTCCCGGGCACCTGATCTCATCTCGAGTTTATTGGGTTCGCATTTGTCTGAATATGACGCTATACATGCTATTGTCCTTTTATTCCATGGACTAAGAGATATAGATAATCCTACGGTATTTCTTTGTTTTTCACTCGTTTTTATTTTGCGTTCTTGATGCTAAACAAAGTATATTTTGTGAAAGGCAATAGAAAATGATATAGAATCAGTTACATTTTAATGTCGCCTAACACCGAGTATTTCTAATATGTTCGTCATAAATCCACTTGTACAGCCATATGATATAGTGACAAATATTAGCAAAATCAAAATACCAATCACGAAATTTCATAAAACATGAGATTGCGACGAATCTAATTTGGAGGAGAGAACGATCGAAATATTTTATTTTTCAAGAAACATATAGCTAATTCTTGTCAAATATTTTCATTAATAGCATTATGAGTTTTGGTAATTTGCAGTTTTAGCAATTTGGTAATTACCTTGCTGTTCATATATTCATGTCCTGGATGTCCATTGTTTTGGTCTTAAGCAAAAACTTAAGAGAAGAGAAAAGAGGAGACATCAGACCAAGTTGTATGAAACAAATCACTAAGGACATGCACATAAACATGATAATAGTCAAATAAACACAGAAATATTCGACTGCACTGCAGTTACGATACCGACTAAGAACGGACAATTAAAGTAACAAATGTCACTCAATTGCTGTGGTTAACCGGTTTACGGACGCCAACCTTCTCACTCACCGCAAAAGCAGCACAATCAAAAGACACACATTTAAAATCCTTCACACAGAGAACAAGGTTCAATAAGTTTCTACCGTTGAGGGGTAAAAGAAATTTTTCACACTAAACGTTTATATAATAATATTCTAGTATTCAAAATATTTAAGGCAATATCAACATCAGTAAGCTGTGCTCTGCCCGTCTGTAAGCGAGGTCAGATCTATGCTCTGTAGGAGTCCAGAATAACAGTCAGAGGGAACGAGGCTCAAGACTTTGTCTCCTCTGTAAAGATTTTGGCAATGCCCGTCATAAGGCCCCAACCGCTCTGCTAATCAGTGTGAGACTTAAATACCTAGGTTGTCGAAATGCACATGTGGTGCACTCAATAAAAATAATTATAGGCTCAGAAATTTCTGAAATGTATATCTTTTTCTTCTTCATAATATCTGTAAGTGGTCATCTTTTAGTTTGTAATCCAACTAAACACAAGATTATTCATAAAACGAGACAGTCGGGATTACTGTCATTATAGTACACAGTGTTCTCTGGCAACCTCTATATCTGGTTTTGATATATTAATAATGAACAAAGAATTCAGGTAAACCTCTCATAACACCAAAAGCCATTTATCATTCATTCATCGGCAGCATAAAATGAAATGAAATCTATTTGGATCAACATCATAACACGTTTCTACATATGATGATAGGAACCCTGTGTATTACTAGCACAGTATTGGATAAAACAACAGAAAGTGGTGAGATATCGCTTTTGTACAAGACTGTACTCACATTCAAATGACAAAAAAAGGGGGGGGACGACAAAGAATATAAACAGAATTTAGGATTTTCATCATGATTTTTTTACAGATTGTGACTACGGTTTATCGTTACCGCTTCATATAACTACGAATTACACTAGTTAAATGATATAATATCGTTGCGGCTGTGACCGGTCGTAGGGGATACTTACTCCTCCATGATGCCGCTGGTTCTCCTAGGTATCTGTGATAGCCAATATTCATAATTTGTCTAGTAGAATAAATAATCCTTACTGACTATCTCAGCACTTTACACTCAACATTCATTTTGAGACAGTTTAGTTGCCAAAAAAAAAAAACACCCAATTTTTCATCTATTTCAGACGTATGAGTTTTACAAATTGTTTTAGCGGCAATAATTAACTTTGAAATATACAGATACGAGGTATTCCTGTTATAATTTACAGGCCAAGTCTCAATGAATTTTATTCTCAAATGCATGATTAGGTCTATTTTGTGCATGTATTGACCAATCACACAATCTTATTGTTCCACTAACACTATATCATTATTAATAGAATCAAAAGTGCAATATTCCCCTTAATTGTAGTATATAGTCGTTATATCTTCCGAGGAAACAGTAATTTTGTGGAACGGATCGATTGCATTTTAGGTTAAAGTTATTGCAATTTTGTGTTCTCTCTTTTCGTGTGTTGATAATGATTCCGATTATGAATGATTTGTAAGGCAAATTACGGAAGTTCAAAACTTGGTTATTAGATACATCAATATCAATAAAATACCTTCTGAAATATTGCTTTTGTTCTTACTATATATAGAAAATATTCTGTATTACATAACTTGATTCAGACATTAATATTTATAAAGAACAGACAGTGTAGTTGTGGCATGTTTATGCTGCTATGAGAACCGAACAATTTGAGACTGCAATTAACCTATAACGTTTTCAGTCTGAGAAACTGCGAAATATTAGACACTGAAAAGACAAGCCACATATATTCACTACTCAGTAATCGTCACACAATTATAACAGCCCCAAAAAGTATACGTTATTTCTTGATAAAATGTATATACATTAGAGAACTTCCAGAACATGAATGATGTAATAAGATCTTTGATGAATGAGTTGGTAAGCCATAGAAATATTACATTTATATAAATTGTAGAAGTACAGTCGTAACAAATATATTCTACCAGGTCGGCTATGATAAACTTAAATTTATATTTTTTTCGTGGAACAAAACAATAAATAAAGAAATGAATAAATAAAACAAAACAGTAAAACTAACATAACGTAACTCAGTTTTTAAGGAGCCTGACTTGTGACCGATTTGTGTGCTCAATGAGACAATCAAAAGCAAGTATCCATGCGAGTAAAAGGTCTTTCACTACTATGAGTGGGACATACGCATATGCCTTAATTTCAATACAAGTCAAAAACAGATTCCGTCCTCGAATAACTGAAACGGTATTGGTGCGAAGTAAAAACAAGAGAGAAACAAAAGTGTTTAGGTATGTTATATGACTAGATATGTTATATGACTACACCTGTCGACGAGATCCGTTTCCTTCTGATATCGTATTTATATAATAAATGTCGGTGTTTTATAGTCATGTGACACCCGTTACTTTCGTATTTTAAATAATAATATATTGATTTTCAAAATAAAATGAGGGGCAGGCTTGGTGTAGCGATTAAGCGCTTGGCTTGCGGCGCCGACGATACGGGTTCAATTCCGGGACTGCGCCACTTTGTTTAAGAGGTTGGTTACCTTCTGCTCCCATGTCGCGATGTAACTGAAAAATCGTTAAAAGCGACGTCAAACACCAATCAACCAACCAAAATAAAATTAATATTTTCGTTCACATTAAACAAAATGAGCAATTTATATAATTCTTTATGTTGTTTGTATTACCAATTCATATCCATTTTCTTCTCATATAGTTAATATAGAACATAAATGCCTTTTAATTTTGTAACCCATTATCTGGTGCACTAGTCGAAATTCACTCAATATCAATTCACAAAACCTAAACAAACAATAGACAGCATTCGACATTACGAGAAAGCTCTCCATAATAAATGACAACAAGGGTCATCAAATGGTTAAATATCAGTGGTCGTATTCACAAAACTCGTAAGTTTTAATCTTAAGATTACTCTTAAGACTGTCGTAAGATTTCCCCTAAGTAATATTTATGAAAGCTCTCCTAAGATCACTCTTAAACTTACGATCGAGGAAACAACAAATCATTTACGAACTAACTTACGATTAGTAAGTGTAAACAGCCCTAGAAACGACTATTTATATCTATTTTAACTTTCGTTTTAGTCATATATGAATTTCGTTTTCAGTGGCGCATTCAGAAATGGGGAAGGGGGCGTTGAACCTCTAAATTGTCTAGGCGGCAGACTAGTATGAATCTAATAAATCGTACATCTACTCTCCAGGTCATTTTGTCAAAGTTTATGGCTTTATCCCCAATCTCTTCCATTTCATGACTGAAAGTAATTGCTAAATTTAATATTTTTTAATCTCTGCCTGTAGATGCTTCAAGGCTGTTAGAGAACTGTCCACCTTAAGTAATGTACATAAGAATGAGTAGGCAAGAGATCATGGTGGCAGATTTTGCAATGCAGCTGATGGAGTCAGATATATTCGAAAATCGGATATGATTGAGCTGTATGACGAAATCCATCACAGGTACAGCCAAAAAAACCCCAACTGTATATATAGAGGACATGAAAACACAAAATGCATCGATAATCTCGGCAGCTAAAGTGCTCCCCCTCCTCCCTTAGCGGTCTCCAGACCCCTCGCTTGACTTCAGCCCTCTAAAATCAAAAGTTGGATCCGCCCCCAGGCCTGGTTTTCGTGTATAGTAAATATGGGGTGCTCCTATGAAGGAGGAATTTCCCATATTTACACAAGACCGTGACTACTTTTAGTTTTAACTTTAACTGTTAAATATCCTGTAGCAAAGAAAGTAAAGAAAATTCACCTTGTTTGTATGATGGAAGTACAAATCCAAGATATTGTTCCGAAATCCACAACTCGTACAATACATATGTAAATATAATATAAACAATCACGAACCTCTGTCAAAACAGAGATAGGATCAGGAGCCATGGAGGAGTAAGCATCCCCTACCGAACGGTCACACCCGTCGTGATGCCATAAGTATAACCGAAATACTATTATTCGTTGTCACAGAACTAGGAAACGGCACAGCCGTAGTCAAAATAGGTACATGTCATAAGCAGTAAACATACTGCTGTGTAGTATAGGTAATACAGATTGTTTAGTTAATGTGAAATAAGGAAGTCAACATATCAGACAACGATACATCATATGAGCAAATAAGGTCTTTATAACGACCGTAAAATTTGCGGAATGTTGACATAAGTCGTGATATCTCACATCCTTGTTTGAGTAACTTTTCTCCTAGTAACTGGCTTCGATAAATGAAAAAGCAATACTCAGATGACGCTCGGGCATATCGAATCAATTGGGATACATAAACACCGTACGCAGGTGATAAAGGAATGTTGCTACTAGTATATGGAAAGTTAACAATGGGGAAACTAAGATCATCACGTTTGTCATAAATTGAAGTAGTACCTTTACCATCTCGGTCGACATCAATAAGTAGATCTAAATATGAAGCACATAAATTGGATATTGTAGTGTCCTTAATTTCAAGTTACTGTGGATATATTGTATGTACGTGTGTATGAAAGTTTTTGTTATTTATAGATAATACATCATCAATATGTATGTATGTAAAATTAAAGGACAACGCCAATTGCTTCTTATATTGTATAGCTCCATGGTGACTTCTGCCACATAAGATAATAAGAATTCAACATTCGAATATATAGTTGATCACCCTTCCATTCTTATTCTCAACTGAACTTAAAGTTCACAGCTGATAAAATGAATATATTGAATATTTCTTTTTCAATTTCTGACCAAATGTTTTCATAGAACTTGGCGCCATGCTGTTCATACCTATTGTGTCTACAATCGAGTGTGTGTGGTCCATGGGGACATCATTTCTTCTTTGACACCTGATCCAATTTTCATACCCTAGAAATCCTTGATCCAATTAATTCAAATATTTTTTAACCATCGCCACTGTGAATCTTAGCACTATTAGCACTATGGGTACTCCTTATCTGTTAACGATATGCAAATCTAAGAGGATTTTAAAAATGCATCTTTAAAGAAAGGAAAATATTGTAACGGTTGGCAATGGCAAACACCTCAAAGATGAATTATATTCATGTGAAGAAATTCAGTGTATGGTGGTATATATACTACATAATTATTTATAAATTAAGAAATATATATACATAAGTAGGATAGATTTTGTGAAGTTTTAAATTATAAGCAATTTAAATCCAATCTGATGGGAACCGTATTATTATTGTTATCATTATTTTTATTACTATTATTATTATTATTATTATTATTATTATTATTATTATTATTATTATTATTATTATCATCATCATCATCATTATTATTATTATTATGGGGGTGCGAGCGTTGTCTTTTCTTTCCTTTTCCTTTTTTTTTGGGGGGGGGGGGTTGTTTCCGAAATACATGCTATATGACTTTTATCAGACAGTGTCCTTGGTAAGAAATGGAACTTATCCGTGTGCAAAGTTAATGTAGTTGTTATGAAATTCCCCGTATATGTTCTGAATAACTATACTACAACGCTGTGTTTGTTTTTACCCCCCCCCCCCCCCAAAAGGAAAGAAAGAAAGGTCTGAGATGTGGCTGCATCACATTTTATATTATGTTGATTCCCGTTTATCTCACATATGTCATCCCGAAATAGTGGGATTGTTTACCCATGTGCTTTTGATATTTATGTCTCGTATAGATATGACATACGTCTCGTAGACTTCTCTCAGGGAAAAGGAGCCAATAACAAATTAACTTTACGGACTACAATTATTTAATGATTATCATTAAGAAACCCCTCTGGTGATAGCTGTTAAATGTATTATTGCTATTTTTCACCTCTGATCTTTGATTTTAGATTACGTAGACAGAATTATTAAATCAGACCTTTCATCTTTTCATTTCTTCATTAGATCTTTTGCCTCGATAAATAGCGTAATTAGCGTAATTACTTATAGCGATAAAATTGCTAATGACATTTTGTGTAGCAAAACAGCTGAGGAGAAAAGTTCTTGGAACATCATTTTGTGGACTCGTACTGAATGATGATTGGAAAAAAAGAGTATGACAATAAAAAAAAAGTCGTGGTAAAATATGTGAAAGTGTAAAATGCAATATTGGTCTGCCCCAATATACGTTGGCTATCATAATGAAAGGTATTCATTTCTTATGTTAAAATACTAATAAAAAATTGAATTTTATTGACTTCTGGAAAATCCCGACAGGAATACAATAGCAGTTTTAGAAATTCTAGTTTAAAAATAAACAGACATAATCATATGTATATTCCACGAAAATTTATTCAAATACAATTAAATTGTCCCTTCTTTTTTAAGTGACCCGCATGTTGAACAAAAGGGAAACTTCATCTATACTTAGCTGTATGACGTTGAAATGATTTTAGTTCGCAGATTCGCAGAGCAAATATTGAGATATAATTGAAAGCAATCTATGGCTATTTCATCTATTCAAAACTGCATGCATGGTTTTATACATTCAATCACCGACAAACACTGCAAAACTCTTACTCTGTTGTTGTTGTTTTTTTTTTAATTCTCATCGGTAATTTGCAATATTCAATGATCATAAATAATTATTTCGTATTTAGCGGGTTTCATACTAAAGGGATGAATTAGAAATAATATCTTTAGGGGATATCATCTTGAATTTATGAACCAGGCTGTAAATTAATAAGGATCTCTACTAAAGTGTTGACAGAAAATTATCTATAAGAAAAACAAAATAATCTGCATGTAATCTAAAGATATAGCAGATATTCGAAAATGTCGCTGTTCCTTATATATAGATCCAAATCAGTATGTCAGTTACAATTTCTAAAACTACGTACTTATAGACACCAATCCAATATTTATTTTAAAATCTGTGACAGGGCTTCATCACACCAACTCTTTTCCCTCTTCATCGACCATTCAAAAAATCTAGACCAATGGCCCTTTCACTTTAAAATAAAAGTTCCTATGTACGGAAAGGTTTGACGCATGAGAGATTGACAAACATTCCTTGCGGAAACCTCTGTCTAATCTGTCAAGTGTAATTGACTTCCGTGCTCTTGTCTTCCAGGCCATATAATTGAAGAAATCAATTTGCAAACTCTCGAAAATCACACTGTCACATCTTCTGTGGGTACATGAAGCCAATGCCAATGAAAAGCAAATTACTTTGTATAATGTGTATTCATATGCAAAACCCAAAACATTTTGCAATGATAAATGTATGTTAGTGTCAGATGGTTAAAAGCCTTATTTTCTTTCTGTGATATTATCATCTTTTGGGACTTAATCTTACAAAGAAGTACACTCTATACATTTGCAATATGTCTCTTCCTTTAAATGTTCATATCTTTAAATGATTCATGGCATTGTGAAGTGCGAACCATTCTTCTAAGAAAAAATAAATCAACCTAATGAAATCATTTTTCATGCATTTAACATAGTTTAAGCTATTCTGGTCTTACGGTAATATTTAAGTGTTATTTCGTTCACTTGTACTTTCATGATGAAATTAGCAGTTATGATGTCATTAGATATTAGGCAATTTGTAGTTATGTTGGTTCAGGGAAGTAAATCATATTCTAACCCTTTATTTAAATTTTAATCTGTAAAATCGGAAAAAGTCATACTATTATTTAAAAATTATTTATTTTAAAACAATATGAACATTAAAAATTCGAATATACTAATATATTCTTTGCTAAGAAGTTGGTAATCTTTTAAATGTTGCCCATTTTATATTGCTTTTTACATATATTATAAAGTTATGCACCATTAAATGTTCTCTAGAGACTTGTTTTCATTTATTAATTTCTTTCATTTATTGGCGAAGTTCACAAATTTCATATCTAAAGTACTGTCGAAGTAATCGAAGATCTCATAACATAATACACTTTCCGGATAAGAAAACAATAGAATACATTGTGTTCTATATAGGGAAACGTATAGCCATCAGAGAAGATCCCATCATTCAAAATCAAAATTAGATATGATTTCTATGAACTTTCTTCTAAATCAATCATGTAATCGTACGGTTTTCTTATTCAGTAAATCAACCTATTTTGTTATCCGAATATTTTTTTCGGTGAGCATTTCACAAAGATGAATGCAGCCGTTGCCCTTTGTAATGTCCGCAAGTTATGTCGATTAATCATCGTCTATCATCTTAGGAGTTGATGCTGGGCCACTAAAGGATAAATGTCAATACCGATAAAAATTGTTGAAGTGTTGCTAAATGTTTATGCATCATTACTGTTATTACCATCATTATGATTATGATAGAACGAATGCATTTAAAATTTGATACAACTTTCAGCACCCAAATTTCTAATCATATCCTTGTGAAATGCATGTCATCTATAATAACTTCACATTTCAAAAACAAAAAAAAACAATGAAAAAGACAAATAATTTCTAGACCAGTTGTGATAAAGTGCTTTAAGAACTATCATTATGATGAGTTATTCAAAAAAGTCATATGTAAAGATGATGGATAAATCCAAACCTTTAAGTCCGAAAATCATGAAACCAAAGGACATACAAAATCAGTAAAAATTCACTACATTACTTCGTTTGCTTGTATTTCTTAAAATATTATGTCTATCTTGGTAGGCTTTTGTAAATATATATTGTGTAAGACATAGTCCCGGTAAATGTTGAATTCTTAATTTCATTTTAACGTAAATTTAAGTATTAAATTGGGAGTTATCTTATCAAATTAGATGCAATTTGTATTAGGAAATTTGCATTTCAATAATCACTTTATTTAGTCAGTTTGAATCGTGCTTTCATTTTTGAATTTTAAACTCTTTTTGAATTAGAAATGTTATTATCTCCCTACATACATTGTGTATATCTGCCGACATCTTTCATTATATATCATTATCATCATCAGCATCATCGTCATCATCATCATCAGCAGCAGCAGCAGCAGCATCATCACCATAAACATCATCATCACCATCATCACTATCATTTTCATCATCACTATCATGAAGGGAGCCAGGTAGCGCAGTTGGTAGCGCGCTCGCTTCTCACCAATGCAACCCGGGTTCGATTCCCGGTGTGGTACGTGAGATGGTGGGGCTGTCACCAACCCGGCTTCGTGGGTTTTCTCCGGGTACTCCGGTTTCCTCCCATACAAACCCTTACGCCAAGATCTGTGCCAACGAGCAAGATTTATATAAGTTGTTAATCGCTGTAAAATAAATAAAGTTTAAATTTTTATCACCATCATCATCAAAACCAACACTATCGTAGTCCAGTGCATATGTGACCGCACTGTATCTTTGCCAACACTTAGGTAACTACAGACCCAATATAAAATCTTACTTAGTGATTTGTCAGACAAATGTAGACGTAAAATTTAAGCACCTTACTTTATGACGAACATGATTATTGCAATTTTAGGCATCACAAACTTTCTCTTTATAAGTAGTAATATTAAGGAGTGGCTCGCCTGTGGCTAGAATTAATATATCTCAGATAATACGAAATGCCATAGCTATTTCAAGATATAGTGATTTTGTTCAGAGGACAAAGCGACTGAACTTGAGCAGCTGGCTCATGAATACGTAAGTAGTAGATAAGCAATCTCATTGTTGAAACTTTATATTCGGAACTAGTGTCTTAAGATGCAATATGACATACCGTTGTCCAGAATGTTGAATAATATTCTGGATTAAGACCTGTTTCGTTAATTTTCAACACCACATTTACACATTCAAGTCTTGAAATTTACTCCATTGGACGATATACAAAAAGTGTTGCTAGCAGGCAGGAGATGTTTATTATACTAGGACATTTGATTTTTCTCCTTTTCATGAAATTCTCAAATGCTCAATAAGAGAATTTATTTCATCCATACTTCCTATTTTCTTATCCAGTTATTAGTATTGGTAATAATCTTACTCTACAGGTTTATTTACTTAAATGTATTTTTGCATCGCATACAGAGTTTTCTTGAAATTGATTTTACTACTACTGCTGAAAAAGAGATCCCAGACGATACACGAAGACAAGTGGAGTGAACACAACATCGCATCAGTTGGATTTCAAAAACTTTTTCAAATCTTTGGATATCTAAATTTTTATAAATTATCATCAATTAGGTTATTATTAAACATTCCATCGATCATTACGATTTCGTGTGTATTATTCATACAGAAAAATAAGTCTGGATGTTTAATACCTACGATGCTATATAAGCTGAAACCATCTTACATTTTCAGCTACTGACAATTGTTTTGCAAGAAATTTACATTTAAAAAATGTCCAATGCGTCATAAACCACTATTCTCAACTTTGAAAAAAGTTAGAAAATCAGTCTTATAAATTAACAGATTTGTAAATCAAAGAAACAGCTGCTTTAATAATACCAACACGTTACGTAACATTGATTTATCATCCTATATATTGACCTTATATGTTCCTTAGATTTATTCAGGTTTCAGTTTGACAACTGTGATATTTTATCTACATAATTTTAGAATTACTTTTATCTCAGGAAGATGAATGGCAATTTCTGATTGATTGGCTAATAGCACGGTCTGATGTAATATAGTCTAAATCCGGAAATTGCTGACAAACTGCAATATGTCATGTGACCTTATTTGAGGAGATGATACATTACGCCGTAAGCTTATCATCCTTTATTCTTTTACGATTAGATTTGCATCTGCATATGTATTTACATGCATTTGAAATTCAATTAGATTTTTCACATGTATTTGAAAATCATTTAGAGTTTTCACATGTATTTGAAATTCACTAAGATTTTATATAATAATTCCGTTACCTACATTTTATTCAAACAATCTTAATTTATTATCATAATATTTGGTTCCTAACTTTGTTGGAAAAGTGAGGTTTCAGACTCTTGTCTTCTTTTGTTGAAACTCCTTTACACTAAGGTCTTCCGCTCACCTCCTCAGATTATGAATAATATATGATGATTGTGTATTTAATACTATTTATACTCTAGAGAATTGGAATCTCCGTTTCCATTCCCTCGTTCCATACCTGACACTTTATTACATATCATAAGCTATGCTTTGTTCTATCTATATATTTTAAAGGCTAGACAAACACTTTTTTCAGTTTTCACCCCTATATAATGGATGTTCATTTATGCATTTTTGTAATTTCCTTTTTTTCAGTCACTACGTTGGAAACTTATCTTTTTCCGAATTCATAATTTTAACAACTTTGATTGCATTGTTTTCACAGCGAGTGGACAAGCAGATAAATCACCTCAATTTACCGTATATTAATTGACTGCCCTAAGTTGACACAGTGATAACGATGTCATTTACTTTATTTTTAGGATGCTTTCAATCAGCGTTTCTGACTGGAGGAAAAATTCTTTTGCGTCCTCGATCAACAAGATCTACAGTTCATATGCACCGACAGTGATGTGACTACCTTTTACAGATACTTTGTTTAACTTTAGTACTGCCGTTCTAGTACAGCATGATTTCATCATTTAGACCTCTTTCCTCAAATTTTAATCATTGTGTTCAGTCAGGATTAGTCATGTAATATAATCAGGTTTCTTATCTCCTATCGTCTTTGTATGTGTGTGTGTTCAGTTGGGATAGATTTGTCATGTGACTGAATCACATCTCTTATCTCCTATCGTCTTTGTATGTGTGTGTGTGTGTTCAGTTGGGATAAATTTGTCATGTGATTGAATCAGGTCTCTCATCGCCTTTCGTCTTTGTATGTGTGTCTATGTTCAGTTGGGATGAATTTGTCATGTGATTGAATCACATCTCTTATCTCCTATCTTACTTCTATCTTCGGTGTGTTCAGTTGGGATGGATTAGTCACGTGATTGAATCAGGTCTCTTATCATCTATCTTTTTTTGTATGTAGGGTGTGTGTTCAGTTGGGATGGATTAGTCATGTGATTGAATCAGGTCTCTTCCCTCCTAACCTCTTTGTGTGTCTGTGTGTGTTTGTGCTCAGTTGGGATGAATTTCTCACGTGATTGAATCAGGTCTCTTATCTCCTATCTTTTTTGTGTGTAGGTGTGTGTGTTAAGTTTGGATGGATTAGTCATGTGATTGAATCAGGCCTCTTTCGTCCTATCTTCTGTGTGTGTAATTGTGCGTGTGAGTTGGGATGGATTTGTCATGTGATTGAATCAGATCTCTTACCTCTTTTGTGTGTGTGTGTGTGTGTGTGTGTGTGTGTGTGTGTGTGTGCATTTGGGATGGATTTGCCACATGCTTAAATCAGATGTCTTTATTCCTGGCTTTTTACAACATCAGTACTTCTGTTATACTATGTCTGTAACTTGTGGATGACGTTGAGGGCATGGTATTTATCAATAGTATTGTTTTACACGCTGTAACACTTACATAATTATAATGACTAATTACTACGTTTCTCTGCTTTCTCCTGTCTAATCATCTTACATATAGCATTACATTACATCTAATTACATTGCCTGTTGTTATCTAACTTTTTATGCTATATAACTGACATTATTACATCCGTGCTAATTACTGTCAGTTAATAATGATTTTCTTATGAACTTGTTCCTGCAGTTACATTATACATTCACGTAGTGCAAACCTTCAATGAAAGAGGTAAGAGGCGTTTAAATGGTCAAAATACTATTTAAACAGACCACTTCAGTTCTCTCATATTTGTGCAAGTAGACCTTTCTGTACTAAATTTTTTTCTCTTCTACTATATCTAAATATTGCCTACAAAACAGCGTGGGGAATTCACAGAACTTATTACTGATAAAACCATTTCAGTGCTCTCTAACCAATTGAACCAAATCAAAGAGTAGAATAATCACTTTCTTTCGTTGCACTATATCCAATTTGATATAACACCAAGTGATATAAACAACCATTTCCCATTTGGAATTCACAAATGTTTCTCATATCAATTCTATATGTAGGTGTAGGATAAAAACAATGCCTCCCGCAGTATTGCTAAACATAAGAAATTTCAAATTTTTCACAATACTCATTAACGAAATATAAAAGTTGAACTTCTCTGAATTCCAAGTATTCTCAAATGACTTATTAAAATGTTCTCTGATACTTGATTAAAAACTTCTTTTCTTGTACAACACAATGATTACGAGATTAGAATTATGTTTCAGATATTTATTAAGATTTTATGTATTAGAAAATGATATTATTTTACGTTTCTTTGAAATACTGATATCTCCAGTTACACAAGACCATTATTGAAAATACAGGATGGCATACAAACCATGTGATCTTATATTATTTTTATTGTTTTTATTATTTTTATTATTATCATTATTATTATTATTATTATTATTATTATTATTATTATAAATATTATTATTATAAATATTATTATTATTATTATTATTATTATTATTATTATTATTATTATTATTATGGTTATTATTATTATGGTTATTATTATCATTATCATTATCAGCATCATCTTCACCATCATCATCGTCGTGGTGGGATTGTATACATATTGAATTGTAATAAATAATATGGTTCTCCTTTTTTATAATAAAAAAGAAGTGCTTACCGTACTGCTTACTTTTAGATAGCATCGGTGTAAAATGGTAATGTAACTGCAATGTCCCTTTGACAATTAATAGCACACCATTTGTGGACGCTTATGGTATCAATGTAGCAATTATTTTCCATAAGGCTGCATGTTAATGAATGGAGAAGTTTCTATATAAAAGAGAATCATTTGAAGCTTCCTTTACATTTCAATAAACAGAGAAGCCCTCCACTAAAGTAAAAACACCAAAAAACTATACCTCACCGTGGCTTTTCATTTTCAAAATTTGCCTTGTTTGAACTTACCCTCAGTCCGCAGAAAATGTGCTCCCTGAAAATACCTTGAACCTTGATATGAAAAATACTGACCCATTACATAAATTTTAATATTGTCACTTGTCAACAGATAGAGCATAAATAGCATTTCAATCAAAAAGATGAACTTGGCATTTATATCTACTTAGAAGCCTGGGGATTTTTCATTCCGAGCAGGACTTAGGGTGGCCAAAACGCTTACATGACTCTAGTCAATTGGCACGTTGATACCTTATGGATTACTGGGTGTCAGAGGCTTTGCTATAATACATGTCATATATACAAACGATACAAATGCGTTTATACCCTGTATTTGATAAATAAATGTGTAGGTAATGTAACGAGTACTAAACATCAAAACAATGAAGTTAACCCTTTGGCAGGAATCTTCATCAAAAGACATTACATATAACACAATACTGAATATATGAGTCAGTATGCAGTCAGTATGCAGATAAGGGTGTACCAATACCTACATGTATGTTTACACTGTAAAGAAACTGTAAAACTCTGTTTTGATACCCTTTAGAAAAAAGCGATTTATAAATATTCTATGATACTCAATGAATCAAATTAACATTTACGAATAACGAAAATTATTCATTATACTGGCATAAAGTAGCAAATCTAAATCATATTGCCATGAGAAGCATCAATGCTGCATATTAGAGAGAAAAATACAACTTTACAATGATGTTAAAGCTATTAAAGCGTCCAAAATAAACTCACAGCACAAAACTATAAACTGCTGGTGGTATTTATGAAATGAGGTATCAATATTCCACGCGATGTGTCATGAGCGTTCCTTAATCTATCTCGTAATTTTTACGCATCATGCTGAGTTAATTTGCTTCCAAAGTTATGAATTATGATAATGATGATTATAATATGTGTGGTAGACTGACAACATCATTGATGACGTTCTATGGTTAATACGAGTGTTATACCATACAATATGACTACAATATGACAATCTGGTTTGGTTGCGATCGATCTCACTTCCCTGATCTATGAGTTCATTCATGCTCCTTAGTATACGAAAAAGAAAATGGTATCTAAAGAGAAAACAAAAGACATCTGACTAAGCTGTGTGACACAGATCACCAAGGACATGCATATATATAACATAATAATAGTAAAATATACACAGAAAACGACACAAAAATGTTGGATTGTACAGCAGTTACAATTACGACTTAGGATGGTCAATTAAGGTAACAAATGCCACTCCGTTGGTATGCTTAACAGGTTTATGGGCGCCCACCTCCCCACTCATCGCGACAGCAACACAACCAAAGGACGCACATTAAAAAAGATAATGATCCTCCATATAGAAAACAAGGATCAACAGGTTCCCAAAACGAACGGTCATAAAAGTATTTTCACATGAAACGTGAAAAAAATATTAAGGATTCATAGGTTTTCATAGACCATATCATTAGTCACAGATATAAATGGATAAATACCAAAAGCATAAAGATGCCAACATTATTTGTTTCCCTAGCAGATGCATTTGTAATATCACAATATTGGCAATGTTTTGCCAAAATATGACTGTGTAATTCTTCACGGCGTGCGTGGTTAGCCAGAAATAAATGCTTTTCTATTGGATCTCATCTTGTCATTTTTGATAATCCATGTTTCCGGTTTCATGTTCAGTTGTTCAATCGAATATTTTCATCATATCGTTTGTAGCATTTATTTGATGATTACCATATTACCATTTAATATGCATGTCCCTGGTGATTTGTGTCATACAGCTTGGTATTCTCTCTCACTATAATCATAAGCGTCAATGTATGAACGATACCTTTTTGTCTGCGAATAAAGAAAAATGGCGAGGTACCAAGCAAACATTAAGTAGGAGTATCTAAAATACAAGACAACATGGGAAAAATATGGAACCCGAGCAGAGACAGAAGTGATATTAGATGCAGGCGTTCAAGAGTTTGTTCAAAGCTGCTAATATTATTGGTGTTGAATTGTGAACTATGTCACATTTGCTCTATGCAACATAATTTCCTTACAAACAAAACTATTATTTACAATGCATCGCCAATAACTAGCAACCAACAAACTATCTCAACACAAACTTGATATAATAAATCTCTACTTACACATGTGTATGTCAATTAAAGAGAATGTTTCAGTATCTTTCTTGGGTTGTCTGATGGCGCATGCGCATAGAATGCAATGGCAAGAAATACATGCCGATAATTTATATTTAAAAATTGCTGGTATTTTACTCGCTTACATTCGATGTGGTGCTAAACAAAATAAGATATTAAAAAAGATGCATTATTTCTGTGGAATTATAACAATTCACAGATATCTGTGATATATAGCAATATATAATATATATATCACCAATGATATTGATTACTTTACTCTGCACAACAACT
This sequence comes from Pteria penguin, assembly GCA_035048485.1. NCBI lineage: Eukaryota > Metazoa > Mollusca > Bivalvia > Pterioida > Pteriidae > Pteria > Pteria penguin. The sequence continues at coordinate 50,313,268 of CM068587.1, read as the reverse complement.
GCATTGTATTCCGATATTCACTATTATTTTCTATGATTTTCGCTGGTCATGTCTTACAGCGTAACCAAATCCAATCTTTATAATTAGTAATGTGGAAAAACTAAATTAAGCAAGGTTTAAATGATCAATGTAATACATATTACTTTTATCATTTATCTCTGTTATACTATGTATTGTTTTCTAATAGCTCATGTTTATCATAGGCTGATGGGCATCATTTTGCTTATTTAACTTTTTTCCATTTTTTAGACATTTTCAATTATGATTTTAACATAAGTGCGCCAGAAAAACTTCATTTTGGTTAATCTAATCTCAAATATAATTTAATATACGGACGCTGTCGTGTAGCATCCCACATCAGGACGTACGAGGTATAATCAAAAAGTTCTCGGTCATATGTACTTAGGAATTCATCTTAATGCACTTTCTCTAACTCTGTTTCAGTTTCTGATTCCCTTCAAAAAAGAATTTTACATTTTGTTATCTTTAGTACTCATACAGCGTCCATGACCTTCTCATTGCTTCAGATATTTTTATCACGTAGATAAGATTGTGTTTTGGATGCAGATGGAAGTCAGATAAATGTGGAGAATACTGGGAATGAGGTAGGACCTCGAAGCTGGATTCTCTCTCAACCGTCATTGCAATTTGAGAAGTGTAACCTTGTGCACTATCCTGCTAGAACTGAACACCTCTTATTAGATTTCCTCTCCATTTTCTCAAAATCTCATTTTCACAATATTATTATTTATCGTGGGACCTTTTTCACTATTCAGGATCAAAATGGTTAACCCAAATTTTATTCTGAGTAATAATTCGACCCTTAAAACCATCGGGATCATGTTACAGTGAGACAAAGGTGCAAAGGAACTTCATATCTTTTTTTTTTTTTTCTCTCTCTCTTTTGATCTTCAATCAACACTCTTGGAACCCATCTAGTCAAAGCCATAGATATGCTCAAGATGTCGGGTAAAATTGATTGAAAAGCCTCATAACTTAAGCACCTTCTCTAGCTGTATCTCGGTGATATCAGCTTTTGTCACACACATGAATGCACACTATCAAGGTTTTCATCTGTGGTAAACGCCTTTTTCTCCTGCTCTAACTACAGTTTTCTCCACATTGACTTACCCTTCAAAATTTTACAGCGAATTCAACGTATCATGTAAATACAGGAATGGTACTCTCTCCACCAAAAACGTTCAATATGATTAGATTATGGTGTCATACTCATTTAGAATATCAGTGTATATCGGGCCTAGAAGTTTTTGATCACACCTGGTACCCAAACTTCAATTTTTATACGCCCGTAAACAATGTGGGTGTATAATTTCAAACGCTATCGTCCGTCTTTCCACATCTTCTTGTCTTCACAACTCCTCCTAAATTTTGGGGGGATTTTGATGAAATCTGGTACAACGAAAAACACTTTTTGTAGACGGGGAATGCTGTCCAAATACACATGGTCCTTCTACTTTGATGAAACCTGGTGCAAAGAAAAATGACATTATGAAGATATACATATTGAACAGGAATTTTCAGCCTCAAAATTTGATATAACTGTAGTTGGTATATTTATGAAAGAAGGGGTGTCAACATGGGAAATGATGGATGGACAGAGAAGATTAATAAACCGACTTGTACAAACGATTGGAGAAAAACTTAACTTTTCCACCAGTATCAAAGGTGATATAAATTAACCACATTTAGATTACATATTTAGTTCTAGTTTGTGTGATACTAATGATAAATAAAGTCGGGCGTATTGTGTACCAGTTTAGCGATGTCCTATCTTTAACTCAATGTGAGATCAGGGTCTAGCGCCATAAACTGAGAAAATACTTAAGTCATAATTTAAAATTCTTCTATTCAACAATGAATTAATAATTGGGATGTGGATTTTATCGAGTTTTATTCTATCACTAAATAGGATTAAACCATTCTGCATGACAATTTATTTGAACGTTTGATAATGGAATAAATAAAAATGAAATAACTGACTTCAGTATCTTCTCAGTTTATGGCGCCGGATTCAGGAGTCCGCAAGGCGGAGTACGTGTCTCTTTGCTTGCATACAGAATTCGTCCGGTAAAAATCCGTTTAATTATATTGTCGAATCCGGTATTGTCGAAAGACATGATAATAAAAACGTTACTAAAAATGAGTCGTCAGAAGACAACAGAGCTGGCTTTGGCAAACAAATTTAAACAGCAAAGTGTCTTGTTATATGGTCAAACCTCAAGGTCAAGATCAAAATGTTTGGTACCAACTGAAAGGTTTTGACAAAAGCAATACACATACAAAGTATGGAAGCCCAATATCTAGCTGTTCACAAATTCAGAACGAAGTTAAATCTGTTTTAAAGTTGATAAAACGTCAATATCAATGTTACGAGGTAAAAATTCTGGTACCATACGAAAGGTCATGTCACAAGGAAAAACAAAGAAAATAAGAAAGTCCTGTCTCTTACTCTTCACAAGTTACCACCTAGGCTATATATATATTTATATCTTTTTTTTTTTTTTTTGGTCTACGGACGACGATAAGGACAACGACAACAAAAAAGACTTCGACGTCGAGGTATGACAATACGTCCCGGCGAGATAAAAAAAAAAAGATTTGATATACTTGTTTTTGATATTGTTTAAAATGACCATAATTGTACCCTTTAAAATATAAGAATATTCCTAAAACTATATTATTTTATTACAAATTCAGTAGTTTATTTGTCTTAGTCATTCAGGTATAATACTTTATGATTAACGCCGATATACAGCCGAGTTTCCTCATGCTGTAGTCATGTCTTGCATCTATTAGAGCACTTGTTCTCTAAACAATACACTTTTCTTACCTAACAGTTATCTGATCCACAGATTTGTAAAGCACATGCCAGCAATTACAGGTTTTTATGAAAACAATCGAGGGGGTTGTTACCATAATAACAAACGTACAAGTAATCATTCTACTGCCGTGGAAACGAGAATATCTTAGGCATGCCAGACAACCATTAAAAGTATGAACGGGTATACAGATGTAAAATACAAAGGAGATATATGAGCGTTAATTAGTTTACTAGAATGTGAATCCTTCCATCATGTCATGTTGTATTTTAAATGCCCGTATCTTTAATTTTCGAATTCGTTGCTTTGAATGCGTTTTAAAATTTGTTTGAGAAGCGTTGGTAACGTTTAAAAAATATAACTGCATTAGTTCATACAGTCTTTCGTTATAGATTAAAGAAACTAAAAAATACAAAGCATAATTAATTGATTCCATCTTCAGACCAATATTAAAGGTAATGATTAAGTGGCACTTCAATACAAAAACATTAGGAAAAACAAAAGAAACTACAGAATTCCATATCAATTGAGACATAGGGACCATAATAGATACAGGTTTACCGTGTTTGTCAATATTCAACAGGACATCTAAACTTGTACGAAGCTCAAGTTGGGATTCTGTTGTATTTTATCATTTAGAATTCTTTAAGATTTATTGCGAGTACATCTTATCATATATATATATATATATATATATATATATATATATATATATATATATATATATATATATATATATATATATATATATATATATATATATATATATATATATATATATATATATATATATATATATATATATATATATATATATATATATATATATATATATATATATATATAAATGTTAATGTAAAAGTCTTTGTCAGTTGCCTTTTATGTCGACACAAAAGATATTGCATTTTACCACCTTCGTGATGTGACCTCGCTTTTTACCAACATGTAATTCAGTTAATAGATAACAGGTGTTGACACAGCATATTCTCACTTCCACAAAGTGTGTTATGTAATCCCGGTTCCTTCTTATATGATCTTATAACCCTGACTAGTGTTAGCACATGATATTTTTAGTTTAACTCGATCACATACAAACAAGCATCGGGGGATATTCAGTCCATCTGTCTAGAACAATAAATTCCTTGAGATTACATGTGAAATAATAAACAAAATTTCAATAAAGGTAGATTACATTATCATGGTCAATAACAAAATCACGGATTTACAATTTTTCATGAGTCAGATGATTTACAATTTAATATTATCAGAACATTGTGTAGTATTCAAATCTCGCATTACACCTTCGAAGCCGGTGTGGATTAGTGGATAAGGTGTTCGGCTTCTGATCGAGAGGTCCCGGGTTCGACTCCCGCCCTGTGCGCATAGGTGTTCTGTCTTTCAGATGTGACAATAAAAAAAACCGAGGTCCCGTTTAACGGTAGGTGTGGCACGTAAAAGAGCCCTCACTGCTTCGGGTGGATCCGTTGCAAAGGTCTAAATTTGTATGCACTGAATCAGGTAGATGCCGTCACCATATACGTAAAATAATCGTGGAGTGACGTAAAACAATATGCTGTCAATCAATCAATCAATCATATTACACTTTCAACGATACATTCACATCCATAATTTACTACAAAACAAAGCTTCAGCTAGCAAAATGGAATACTTGCAACTTAACGTACGTCGACATTAATTATATTTTAGCACACTTATTTTTGTAACTGTATATCTACCATTTTATATCATACTTCATATTTTTATTTTAAATAATTTTATGTAGTATGTTAATTTTATACGAGGTATAGGTTTAGATACGAGTTTCTGACATGTATTTTAACATTAACATCGGTCAATTTTAACGCTATACTTTACGCGCATAATAATGACGTTATGACGTCATCGTTTATTTTGGTTTAGAAGCTTATGTATCTTTGAAACGTAAACATGGATTTTACTTAGCTTTGTATTTGTCATCTGAAAAATTGCTTGATAAAGGTCGTGAGGCCGAAAATTTGCAATACATAGTGTTTGTGTTCCTTTACTATTTTACTTTAGTTATAAGCAATTTTTTCTCTTTATTTTTTATTTTTTTTTTTTCATTTCTCTCTGTGTTTTTTCTTTCCTTTGTTATGAACCGCGTTCTTAAGTGAAAAAAAAAATATGTCGGGAATATCGAACCCAAAACACGGATTGTATATAAGTTTTAAAAGCACTTCTGTGAGATCTGTCGTACAAAAATATTCCAGATAACAATCTAAGTTTAATAAGTAACTCTCTACACTGGTATACAAATAGAAATAATTATACAAATAATTTTTGTTAAACGAAAGTCGATATATAATTATATGAAATTATAACATAAAGACATTCTATTCATTAATGTGTGGTCTCCAGTGGAGAAACGGTGATATCAGTGAGTAACATCCCTGTTGCTGTTTCGTGAATAAGACTGCCTTCTTAAATAACAAATTAAAAAAGAAGAAAATAAAACCCTAACCCTAACCCTAAAACATATGAATTTTATTAATGATTTTTCCTTATCAACTTCTAACGCATATCGAAAATAGATTTAGGCATAGGGTGAAAAAAAAATTGCATTACAACGCTTAGCTGTGAATGACATAATTAATTAAGTCAGATTTAATCAAGGACGTCTGTGCACTTTGAAGAGGTAAGTCAGCAAAAAGATTTTTATACAATCGCTGCAAGACACATACTGGTTAGACTTATTTCAACCCTGAATGAACATAGTCTTTAATAAACTCCAGATTCAAAGCCGATTTTTTTTTTTTTTTTTTTTTTTTTTTTTGTATCATAATCTTAAAAATCGCATTTTCCAATGAGAGCGTTTGGTACGGATTTGCCAAAAGTTGTGAACATACACCGAGTGTATAACATACGATACCATTTCTGCTATGCATTAAGAGTACGTCTTTACTATATCAAATATAAATAGTGCATTCACATAATAGGGTTCGGTGATGTCTTACGGATCAAAAGCAAAAGCAAATGTATGCCAAAGGGTTTTCTTAAATAAAATAAAATGCGGAAAAACTGAAAATGAAGTCGTCTGACTGTTGTTTACAGTAATATTTCATCGAGGATATTCGGGGAGATCCGTATATTCATGATTAGACGACTTATGTCAACATTCCGCAAATTTAACGGTATTTATAAAGACCTTATTTGCTCATATGATGTATCGTTGTCTGACATGTTGACTTCCTTATTTCACAGTAACTAAACCATATCTATTACCTATACTATGCTGTATGACATTTTGACTACGGCTGTGCCGTTTCCTAATTCTGTGACAGCGAATAATACTTTTTCGCTTATACTTATGGCATCAAGACGGGTGTGGCCGGGTGGCAGGGGATGCTTACTCCTCCATGGCACCTGATCCCACCTCTGTTTTGACAGAAGTTCGTGATTGCTAATATTTTATTTACATATGTATTGTTTCTTCGACTTCGAGTTGTGAATATCGGAGCAATATCTTTGATTTCTACTAGATCCCTGAAAGGAGTAGCAGTTTCACAGCAATATTTTGATTATTTTAGATGAGTACAAACATGAGGCATCTTCAGAAGGAGTAAATGTCAATGTATTGCTTTATTTTTTATTGGTATCTGTTGTTCATTAGCTCTATATCCCCTTAACATTCACCACAATATTTTTTGTTGGATATTTGTATATTGGTGCATTTAGTATAGATTTGAGCTGCTTATTGTATCTGCCATTTTTGCTTGACCAATAGAAATTTTTTATACGATCTAAATTCTGCGATTGATATGAAATATTTTAAGGTATTCACTAATGAGCACTTTTTGGATCTTAATAGATACAAGTTTCACCTTTGAGATTGAGACATCATATTGAAACATTCTTCAAAGGCGACCTTTTACCACAAAATGCTTTTTTTAATTATATTATTCTTCTCAGGGATAATTTAATTTTGTATTAAACCTTACGAGAATAATCTAATGTATACTTTGGTTACATTTTTGCACAAAAGACAAATATGGAAAGAATCGCCATGGATATTTCCGTAATATTTCATTTTATCAAATTTCATACTCAAAAGTAAAGTCCAACTGACAGAAGTTTTACATTTTAAGTTCTTCACATTTCATCGAATGATGATTAAGAAAGAAAAGTTACTAATTCAACCGTATGACGGAAGTCACCGCGAACATACACAGTATTTAATGTAATGATATGAAATAAAAAACATAAGGACATCACAAAAATGTTCGAATTAGGATGGAAATTATAATATCATACTGTGTATCCAATGTATTTGAAAGCAATGATCTATATGTTTTTTCAGAAATGTGCACAATACTTTAATTGCAGATATCTTGAAATGAGAAAGGTGAAGAGAAGTATAGAAATGCCTAAGTATGGCCTTACTAACCAGTATAAAGATGTCCATGCTAATAAAAACTCATTTGTAAATTATGAATACGACAGGAGCAAGGTCTCTACACGTAAAAGTACGGAAGCCGTCAGCTGGATATCTGTCAAAGTTCAGTCACAGATTCCTGCGTTTTCGATAGGAAAGGCACTCACGGTTTATAAGTGGGCGTATATTTTATCACTCTAATGTCATATGACAAGAGGAACAATGTAACTCAAAATCTTCTAACCGCGATCCTGGTATTAGAATATGGAAACTGTGTAGTTGATCAATTATACCACTTTCCATCCAAACTGCATTTAATAATAAATGATTTAATTATAGGAAGCATGCCATTTGTACTAAGCATACCATGCGTCCTTTGATTGTGCTACTTTTGCAATGTGTGGGACGTTTGACGCCCGTAAACCAGTTAACCACACCAATTGAGTGGCGTTTGCTACTTCAATTGACTGTCCTAAGTCGCTTACGTAACCGCAGCACAATCGAATATTTTTGTAATGTTCCGTGTATATTCTGCTGTTGTCATTTTCTGTGTGCAGGTCCTTGGTGATTTGTGTCATACAGCTTTGTCAAATGTATTCTGTTTTCTCTTCTTTAAAAATGATTATATTTTATGGGATTTTGTTATATTCCATACATGCAAAGTTATATTGAATGATACTTATAAAATTCTTAAGTTTAAAATGTGGTTCATTCATAAACACACCTTCCACAGAAAGAATAAACGAGAATACATGCATGTAGCTAGGGCTAAAAAAAGGCTTCCTTGCCGTATAAGAGAATGATATATATTTTTCTTATAGAAGAGGTCAAATAACTTAGACTAGATACAGAAATCATCAGAGGTCATTATGCTTGGTAACAGTATCTAATTTCCTTATTAAACGGAGTGTAGTGGACCCCCGTTGACATCAATATCTTGTAAACAATGCAGATATTCTGGTTTCAAAAAAGTATATTTTACACGCGAACAGAAAGGAGGAAGTGTCACGCTGAAACAGCAGGTATTTGAGACGACAAACGGGATCATCATCCAAAGTTTAAAAAATAATTTGTATGTTCTTCTCGCCCACTTTGTCTTTGAGGAAGTATCATGTCATTTATTGCAAAACATATTGGAAATATTAGTAGATATTACACAAACGGCAAAAGAGAACAAAATATCGTAAGGTTTTTAGTAAGGAAACAAAATTCATGATTGCTCCGCATGTCATAAAGCTGAATAAAATCTCTCTCTAAATCTCTCTCTCTCTCTCTCTCTCTCTCTCTCTCTCTCTCTCTATCCATCTATCTATCTATCTATCTATCTATCTATCTATTTATCTATCTATCTATGTATCTATCTATCTATCTATCAATGTATCTATCTATCTCTCCTGAATTTTAGTTTTAGGTATGTAACTAGGTTTTATTCAACCTTTGAATATTATTACAAATAAAGAAAAATAAAATTCAAAGTCGTTAACGTAATGACTCTTATGTTATACTTTGTGTGAAACATAAAAATCCAGCAAACCTTGGTGATCGCTTTTAAGTACATTTTGTTGTTATTCTACAGCTGTCATCTGCACGTTGCAGATAATATGCATCATTGTACAAGTGATGTGGTATAGAATCAATCAGCTTCTACATAATCATAAAGTTATCACACTGCATTAGAGAAACAGACAAGGTTTAGTGCTTAAGTGGCTAATGATCTGGGTTGCGCCATCATGTCAAGTACCTTGAAAAATATTTAATTCGATGGCAAGCAAACTCGTTTTAATCGACATTTACAAAGTCACAGTAATATGAGTGTATGAGCGTTATTTCACGTAAAGAATATTTTATTCATATGATGCATTTTAAATTTATTACTGTGTGGCAGCTTTCGATATGACCTTTTATCAAACTTTACTGTACAACAAAACATAGTTCAGCATGGTCAAATATATAACACCAGCTCAGTAATACAAAATCAAGACCTCAAATCTAGATGGAATATAAAATCAGCACATTAAGGAAAAACAAAGCAAATAAAATCAATTGAGGAACATGTAAGCCTTGAGTGCTCGGGTACAACAAACAACATTCTTCGAATTCACTAACGTCCAAAATACACTGTCGAGTCCGTCGAATTCCAAATATTAAAATTGATGCATATTAGCCAAAAGCAGATACATAACAAAATAATAATAGTTAACATACAACTCTTCAAAACAGTGGAATCGGGTTCTATTGATGAATAAGCATCCCCAGCAGACCGTCACGCCAGACCTGAACAATTTTAAAGGGTAGTTTATTGTTGTTATCAGCATAAGTTATTTAAATCTACTACTACATGTACTTTTATATATCTTAAATTGTGTGTGGTCATCTTCAGTGTAAATATTAAGAAGTATGACCTACAATAAATCTTAAATTTACAAAACAAAGTTTACACCTTTGCAATTGGTCCACACAAAGAAGCGAGGGATAGTTTAGATGCCATGCCTACCTTGACACGAGATCTTGGTTTTAAAATGTACTATTCGTAAACAACATATCAGTTTACCTCTGATGGGAGTAGAATCTGGGACCTTGGTTATAAGCCGAGGATCTCATCCACTACGTTACACTGGCTTCAATGTAAAGTACAGATTTGTTTCTCTGTATTTTAGTACTTAAAATGACATTCGCAGTTTTGAACAATAGTAAAAAGAAATAAATCTTCTAATAGGCTAACTAAACTTATATGTTGCACTATCTGCAAATACTCATATTTACTTTCGTTTTCTACAAGATTTGATTGTTATTCGAGCATTGATAGAAAGGTTATGATATCAACATTCGTCAGGAAGGAATATCTACGTGTGCAACACAAAATCTGGAAAATGTGCTTTCATGGACACACTAAAGAGCCAGAAATGTGAGCAGATGCCAAGTTGGAGTAAATCCCCCCTTCATAATGTTATTTATTTAACGGGAGTAGCAGCTGTTGAAAGATAATGGTTGAAGGTAAACGTTAAGTAAGGCACATTTCTTCAATTGAAGTTGAATGAGAGACGTATAAAAAACATAATGTACAAACTAACTGCTCGTTTAAGTTCATAACTGTATTAAATTGTTCACTTTTCTTCTTTTGAAACACTCAATGTATGGGACATATGTGAAAATCATAGCTTTCTTTGCCGTCAAAATAATTGACATTAATTACCGTTATATGCAGTCCTCAACCCACGTTAACCATGGTTTGAATCACTTACGAAGTAAATGAAAATTGATTGAAGAATATTAGTCTTAAGAAGTCCCCGCGATTGCTGTGTGTTCGATGTGTTTTAAGATGTTTAATATTTTCATTTTTCTTTCATTCTACCGCCAATGAAACCAGTCATTGCAATAAATCAAGACTTTCATCTCCTCTTCTCTCCCGACTTATGTCGGTGTCGAGTCCTAGATTATTCTGATTCCTAAAACAAAAATCAAATGCTTCAACTCTGGAAGTGTCATAACATTTATATTGTTTTGTAAATTAAAATTTATGAACAAATACTTCTGAACACTTACATTATGCACTTACAAACAAATATCATCGAATGACATAATTTCACACACTTACCTGCAGTATAATCAAATGAAGATAAATGTGAATGACGTTTTGTCTGCCTTCCAATTAATACTCACAACATCACACGACAATTTAATACCACAATGCACATTACTACAATTTGTCTTTATGAATAGAGCCTCAAGTCCTTTTAAATGCATGTCGTTTGTTTGGCGTGTACAGTGACTTACCCTACCCATGTATTTTATCTCTTATGGATAATTGACTGACTGACTTTCATTTCATCAGTATTATGTATTTCTCCCTTTGCCTTTCTAGCTTGAAATTTTCACATGACGAAGTATGATTTCTCTCTCTCTCTCTCTCTCTCTCTCTCTCTCTCTCTCTCTCTCTCTCTCTCTCTCTCTCTCTCTCTCTCTCTCTCTCTCAAGTGGAATGTGTAACAGATGAGTTTTATATATAAATATATAACATATATACCTTTTAATTTTGTGCACCATATGCGCATTTCGACAAGTTATGTCTCTTCGGTGATTCTCGTAGCCGAATGATTGGAATTCTCAAAAAATTTAATATTTATGAAAAGCAGTGTTGAAGCTAAAATGACCGAAAAAGGGAAAGAAATAATCTGTCTATGGACAGAGCTATGCATGTATCTGATGTGTTTTATGCAATTAGACATCAAATATCAATTACCAGTAGTTTGTAATGTTTCATGTGTACTGTTGAAAAGGGAGACTGGAACTCGTGTTTTGGTCGAATTTACGAATTTTTTTTATCCTTATATAATCGTGACTGCAGCTTTAATTTCCTGTAACAACAGAGAGCTGAAAGTATTGATATTTAGTGCAAAAGAGTTGAACACAATATGGAATGGTGAATCGTAAAATTGCATCACCTACACGGAAATAAATCATAGTCAACGGTGTGGACAATGATTCGTATCGAAACAATCAATCGACAAGCTCTTTCTCTGCGTAAAATACAAAGGTACCTGATTTTATATCATTCCACTTACAAAAGTATACCATTCTAGACATTTATGGTCTGCATAAAAACAAGCGGCGTCTTTTCGGATAATGACAAGCGCTGTCAATGAATTTTCAAGATATTCAGGGGTAGAATCAATATCGAAGAAGTACCAAACCGCTAATCATTCTCAAAGTCCAAGGACAGATACAAAATCGTGTTAGTTTCAAAAGGTAACTGTTGTAAACCCCGAAATACTGAAAAAAATTCCGAAGTGAGACCAGGTCCCCGGGGAGAGTAAGCGTCTCCTGTCTACATGCATCACTTGTCACAGCATTTCTCAAGAAACATTTCAAAAACAAGAGTTTTGGTTTCCTAATTGTACATACAAAAGTAAAGGTATACAAAGTTATATTTGGTGTTCACTGAATAGGTCATCTAATCGCATTCCAGAATAGTATCAATTATTTTAGAAAGAGGCACATCATATTTTCGTACAAGATTCCGATAGCGACCGTAGAACTTCCTCAGTGACGATTTCAGACGTTCTTTAACATATCCCTACATGAGCAACTTAGTGGCCAGTCGCTTGGCCCTTGGAATAAAACCGTCATATAGAGAACGGGCTCTTACGTACCTTATCAGTTGAGATATAAAAACTCCACAGGCAGGTGAGGACGGGATATTGCTGCAAAGAAACGGGAAGTTAGTTATTTGGAAGTTAAAATCGTCACGTTTGTCATACAGAGAGGTGTTCAAATGACCATCAATGTCGAAAGTTAAAAATATATCCAGATACGAAGCTGAATTACTGCTCTCGGTTGTATCTTATATCTCAAGTTCATGGGGATAGATTTCATGTATGTAATCCTTAAAGATAGGATTATTGATTGACAATACGTCGTCTATATGTCTATACGTAAAATTAAACTGAGATGCAAGGCTTTTTCTACCTGTGGAAACCATGTTTTGAATAAATTTTGCCTTATACGAATATAAGAAAATGTGAGCAAAAAGAGGGGCGCGGTTAGTTCCCATGGGAATGGCAATGATTTGCTGAAAAATGTTCCCTCCGAACACCACGAAAATATTGTCTATTAAAAATTCCAGCATTTTGATGATTTGATCTTCGGTATACTTGTGTTTTGCATCAGATTGTTCTTTTACAAAAAATTTATCTTCCCGCCCAATGACAAGATATTTATATCTACTATTTCCATTTTTATGGAAAAAAGAATTTCGAATAATTGTAGCAAGTCTGTTTTTGAGCTTTTCATGCGGAATTGTAGTGTAGAGCGTGGTGAAGTCAAAAGATTTGATGCTGAAAAAATTCAATTTTCTAAAAGTTCTTTAGAATTCTTGAGGATCGACATCTGATTTATTCCGCTTCTGGAGTATGCGGTATTACAGTAAATTTGAAGACCATGCTTGATGTGTGTCAACATCTTCGTTAGCAATATGGATAGAGGTTTGGTAGTGCACTTGGAAGAACCAGCACTGAAACGATGTTTGTAAGGGGTTTGTGCATTTTTGGAATCCAATAAATAAAAGGTAATTCAAGGTCAGAATTTGTCGTGGTAATTCCAAAAGATTCGAGGACAGATTTGTGGTTTTGAAGTATTTTAGAGATAAATAAATTTGTATGTGTGTATGTTGGATTTCCAGGTGCAGAGTGTAACCCAAGTTCCTCTAACAGACAATTAATTGAGTTCAGAGAGTTCTCTGGTTTCATCAGGGTCATTAGATATAGACTCGTGTCTGGTTCTTACCGAATGCCTGAGACGCCTTATTCTTCTTTAGAAATAACTTCTAAAAGTTATTTCATTTTTCAATTATAATGACCAAGGTAAATGGTTGTCTAAAAGGAAAATAATAACTATAGCCCAGTATATGACTTTCATAAGAGAGATGCATGCTTACTTGTTTCTCATGTCCAAAACATGGACAGAAACGTGTCAAAACTGTAAACGAAAAACTAGATTTATGACTATCTACCATTATCATTGGAGTGATTTTCTTCATTTTATTTTCTTCGGTCATTACATACCCGACATCTGACGTTTTGCCACTTAAAGTTGCGTCTTTTATTCAAGAGTAACAATCATAAAGTCCGACAAATCTGACGAAGGGTATTTTCATCATATGCCATACCTTCAGACCGCTTTACATTGCCAAATCGTGAGATTTTATGGATTGTAAACAAAAGATACAAGGTAAGTATAAATCATCGATTCATGCATATTTCAAGTCCCAACAATACAATTAATGGATCAGTTCCTCATCAATGCCTCATTTCTTTATTTATATTCCGCAAATCACTCAGTTTCACTAGTATATTTAGATTCTCATTTCCAAACATTCAGCGGCCATTTAAAACTCAGTCAATCAAATCGCTCGGGTATCTTTAGCTGGCCATGCGCTTTTCTAAATTTAGATCTCATCGAAAATGCTGAAGATAAATGAGCGATTTGATTGACTGATGTCACTTTGTCGGACTACAATCATAACGTTAACGTCATAGGAAAATTTCGACAAAGCCTAGTTCGATAAGCATGGGGCACTTTATATTACGTAAATTAGGAGTTCGTATATTGAATGATACGGGCTAGATATAATCTTTCATATTTACAAATGTATATAACTGCCCTAGCTATTTTACTGTATGGGTTTGGGTTATGGTAAATATTTCATTATATGGACCTACTAATATTGATACACCAATGAATTCTAGTCACGTTATTCGAGCAAATTTGTATCTGTTGTTAAGAAGTAGTGCGCTTTCGTTAATTTTGCGTTAAAATCTTTTCAGTTTATGTCATTACACTATGAACAGGGTGGAAATACGTCGAATCATTTCCATATAAGTTCACTACTGGAAAAGTATAACTTCCTACCAACCAAACAGATTCAAGAGATTATCTTCAGTATTAGGTATTATCAGTTTATTTTTGAAATTACATTAGCAGTAACTTTTTTCATGTCTTTCATGAAAGTACGGTCACGGCAATTGGAAATGATAGGCCAATAAACCTGTATACCATACCAATCCACCGTTTGTGAGTCGACCGTCTTAAACCAGCGCTATATTTGCAATTAATCGAAAAGTTTTGTTACGGCTGCACTGTTTTTGTCCATATTTTTATTATTAATTTTCCTTATGTAATTAGGTAAGAAATTTTATCCCATATTCGGTTTTAACATTTTAATCTAGTACGATCAATTGGCATTCAGTCAATACCATCATTAATTCAAGTTACTAAGGTCCATGATATTTCATGATTTGAGAAATGAAATGTTAAACAATGAGAATGATTCCTTCCCATGTGGTTTTATTAATTTTGATTCCAAACCATCGCCAATACTTGTTTAAAACCTTAGTGATAGATTATTCCCTTCTGGCACTATGCTGAATATCAATAAACAAACAGGAGAGTGATTAAATTTTCCAGTTAAATAGCGAACTATATGCAATATACATTTACATCAGATTGAATTTACTTGTAACTAAATATATGTTTCAATATCCAAAGCCTCTTGAAATTCATACATTTTTTATCAAATTTATTTAATTTCGAGAATCTGTGCGAGTCTTACTACATTTTACTGAAAAGAGTAATGATGCATTCCTCCAGGAATAGCAAACAGATGTATAGTTCAACACAATGATGAATCAAAACTGTGAACGGTTATTGAAAAAGCTTTTGCAATTATTACTCTGTTTAGATCAGTATAATGCCATATTTTATGAATATTTTGCAAATACAAAATTTTTCTGTGAGTTATGTGCGCATTTGGTGCATGTCTTGGAATATCCTTCATTGAAAAATTATAACAAAACAGTTGGACTATTTAAATATTTGTTTGCATTATCTATTTGACAACACATACTGCATGATCTTGAATAAGTATCTTAAAACAAAGAAATCCTATATTTAACCACGTTCGGTTCATTCCCATTAAGTTTATGAATATCTCTCTCTCTCTCTCTCTCTCTCTCTCTCTCTCTCTCTCTCTCTCTCTCTCTCTCTCTCTAACAGATAAGCACATGTAAAAATCTATACTGAATATTAGGAGGGCGAGAATCACCTATTTTTAGAATGGTGTAATTTATGTCACATTATATACAACTATACAATTAAACTATGAAATCTTACACCAAGACTCCACAGGAAGTGCCTAAATAGTGGAAATCTAGATACATTCACATGAAGTTTTATTATAAATAGCCGATAATGAGAGAACTCGTTTCCCTTCCTGTAGGTAATTCATCCATACTTCGGACGGAAATAATGCATATCGGAATCTCATTTGAAAATGAAAATTTTAACTCGAATTCAAAAGATACAATTCAGCATTAAGAAATACATTCACACTTTTATGGCAAACTGTCGACTTGGTACCATAATGTTTGGCATAAAGCCCCCTACATCATGTAAAATTTGAAAATAGTCTATTACATCATTGATTGGTTTACGACATATCACGATTATTGCATTCATATGGCGGTGATACGTGTCGGGTACATCGTTTCATATTTTACGCATAGGTCATTGGTTTAGAAAGTTTCACCAGACAGACAGATGGGGAGAAGCGGCAGATAAAAACTTTTTTTATTATGTTTCGTTTTTATGGCAGCTGAAAATATTAATTATAAAATAAAAATCATGTCATGATATGACTGGAAAATTGCAAACCGCGACGTAAGACAAAATTCAACTAATCAAATAAAAAAAGTCATTGACATATGACACTTTCAGAAACTAACAGCAGCGGTATCGACCAAGCGGCGACAACAACAACAAATAACATATAATACGTGTTATAATTTAGCGAACAATTGTTTTCTCCGTAATGCTCAAAGCCCAGATTGACCCGATGATATGAGCCAATGTACCTACCTACGGACAGAGTAAAGCACAAGGGAAATAATGAGGATGTAATTTACCAATTTTCATCACGGTGAATAAGTATAACAAGTATAAATTTTTGGACAGTTCTGAAAATTAGATTTTTCGATTCCTTGGGCCTTACTCTCCACAAGCAGTCATATCTATCCATCGGTATACTTTTATTTCACCTCATGTATCAAATCGTTTGTTTGTTTACTACATCTGTATATTGGTTATACTAGTATAATCTTATTGTGAAAAAAGACTACGTGAAGGGAAAAATAAACCTCACCACGATTATAATCTGTGTATTTTGTAAAGTATCTGACTGAACTTGCCAGTTTTCTCATTATACTCCGGTAGAGTGCATAAACACATCAAAAGAGAATAGAACATCTAGCATCAACGTTTATCAAAGTCGGATAATTACCTTTTGTATCTTGAACTTACCTTACTAATTAAACATATTTTAGCATATGTAGTTTGGGTTTCCTTTTAAATTGCAAATTGCCCTTATTTCAATCGCTAAAACAGTAAGTCTTGTTCTGGACCCCTCTACAGGCATTTCACATACTTTTCCTTGGGCATTACAATCTGACTAAAAATAAGATGGAGTGACTTTGTGACGGGTTTTGTCTTTACCTCCTCCGGAGTCCGATGGAACAAGGACCTTAACTCCAATTCAGAAGAGCAGAGCACGGTAGGCACAAGTTGAAGTCATTTTGATATATTATATAATAATTTGATACCTATGATACATTTTTATGCGTATATTTAAGACCTCTAGAATTGGGTAGCTGGTTGGTCTTTGATCTATACACTTGAAGTATAATTTTAATATTTATACATCTATATCCTTTAATTGTTCTGCCGTTGTGGTGAGTGTGAAGGTGGGACCGTAAAGCGGTCAACAACACCATTTCTGTAACTAGTATTATTTCAACTGACATGTCTCAAATTAATAACAATTAAATATTTATGCGATTTTCTTATTTTTCTTGTCGAAACACTTTTCAGAGGAGACATGGTACTTAACTTCGTGTCCTCTGACTGTTAGAGGGACTCCTACAGTGCATGGATCTTAACTCGCTTCCAGATCGGCAGAGCAGGATTTACTCTTGTTGATGTCAATTTAAATAGTTTTGATATTATGATTTTACTCTGCATTACTATACGAATTTATGACTTCTCAACTTGAGAAACTTGTTGATCCATCTTGATGGAGGATAATTGATATATCTTTAAATGTGTGTATCTTTGATTATACTACTTTTGTGGTACGTAAGAAGGTGGGCCCATAAACTAGTTCACCACACAGACTGACTGACTTCTAAGTCGATATGACAACTGCAATTTAATTTTTTTTTAATATTACATTATCAACAGTACATTCTGTCATATGACTGGGTGAGATGATTTTATTTTTTCATTTCTTATTATTATGTAATGTCGAACCAGTACAGACAGACTGTTGTAAGGACTTATGATGCACTCGATGAGTAACATTCAGCAGTGGTAATGACCTAGTGAACATAATAACTCTTATAGTTCAGCACGTACTAAAATTAATTTTCTGCATCAGATGCAAATTTCAACAAATTACATCTCTTCGGCAATATTTATTTTATCAGTACCGAAGCAATGATGATAAAGCTAATGCCTTTGAGTAATGATATTTTGTTGTTGCTTTTTGCTTCGAGGTAGTAAAGAAAAATACACTAAGAAAAAGTGTAGACAAAGAATCAATCTAAGGACAGAGCTATCCCGTGGAAGATACTCCTTAATTTTATGGTGATTTACAAAATTTCATGATTGTAAATTTCAAGTATGCATTTCAGGTCAGTAAAAAGCACAGAAAACTAGACTTATGATGCCCTCGGGCACTATCAGTCCACCAGCAGTGACACCGATCTATTGGTTATAATAAATATAAGAATATATATAAACAATAAAAGAAAATATGAGATATACTACTGTGCAATATATGAATTTCATATTTTACATGGTATATTGGGTCTCATGCCCGACAAACTACATTATGCCAGACTTTTCATTATGACGCTAATGCTTGAATTGTTACGTCACATTGAAATGACGCAAAATTGAGCGGTAAAACATCACAAGTCGGGCATATATTGCAAGATGAAATTGATATGAAAAAAACTCTATTGGTTGACTTATATGTTACATCATAGAATTCCCTTACTCTAATGATATCAGGGTAATACATTTTTTCTCAATATTGTTCTATTTTCATGCCGAACTTGTATTATTATTGTATTTTATTATCCGATCTGAAATGTTAACTGAAGTATGTGATGACTAAAATTTGGTTGTACTTCCAAAATAAAAGATAAACCAACTCAATTGTCCAAATTCACCAAGTCGAAACCAATCAACACCTGCACGGGAGACTAAAGTAAACCTCCAAAAGAGAGACTGAGGCCAGTTACCTTGAGAAAGTTAGCATCACCTGCTTGCAAGCAACACCTTTCACTTAAGTTCAAGTCCACTAGAAACTGCTAAATCAGGAAAATGTGTACACAGTATTATCTTTGGTTAACAATGGTCACAATAATTAAATATTATCAAACATGCACATTAATCAATTAAATTTAATAATACCGATAAGATAGCTCATTTATTTGCAGAACTAGATTTATGTAATGCAGCCGACGTCTCGAGACTTTATAACCTTTAGGCCGTCTGAAATGAAATGTCGTACGCATCTGAATAATAAGTTCATTCGGTGCGTATTGTGTTAATATGTATAGCTTTTTACATATAATGCATACTTACAGTAAATTCTATGTTGCTCACGTCTAGAAGAATTGGTTCTATGTGCACACTTCGTATGCATTATGAAACTTCACACCTGTTACAAAATCGTTTTAATGTCCACGTACTCATACGTGTGTATTTTATATTTTTCAAAAACATATTTCTAATCTTCAGAAAAATAAATTCAAAGAGTTGTATAACAATCAAAGTGCAATGCATTATATTGAAGAGCATGTTGTGATGCTTCTGTGGCAGGGTGCTCTTTTAATCAAACTCATTACGTGTGCACAGTACTGACATACCTTCTATCTTCTTTATGCTCAAAACATTTATCGAGGAGATAAACAGGAGATGCTTCCTTCTCCTAGACACCCTGTCTCATTTGATTTTCAAACGTCCATGAATTTAACCTCCACGGTATGTTTCTCTAAGAGACCAGTCCCCTTAGTGTTGTGATAAATAAACCTGAAATACCTGTGAATTTTATGAATATCGTTATGACTATGAGGAAAGTAAAGAAGGATCAAAGACAAATAAATCTATGCAATCAAGATTATAATCAAATGCATGTTTTACCTCTACCTTACCAACATTTTAATAGATTTGACACACATTATGTCATTCAAAGAGTGACAGCAAAACGCAACTGTTGTATACACTTCTTTCTGCAAGACTGCCAGAAATTAGCTATAGTGGAGTTTGGCCCGTAGGTAAACATCTCCTGTTCCGTTTGGAATGGTTTTTCTCGCATACGAGACTGAAGAATTCCATCGGAAGTGGGGTTGTAGATCAATCGATCTAACACAGGTCGACCGCGTACTTGTGACGTCACACTATTTTGCTTGTGACGTCACGCTGCTCCATCATGTTTTTTACGTTTTATGTTTAGAACAAGATAATATAGGCATTAATTTAAAGGTTAATTAACGAGAAAAAGAATCAAGAATTACTTCTTGTCCTAGATCGAAAGATATCAGTCGAAGTATGTCGCCCGATACTGATATCTTTCGATCTGAAATTCTGTGATTCTAGATTGTCATTGATACTCGAATCTCACATCTCTCAGTCCTCAAGTGACTACTTGCAAATTAAATCAAATGTAGACTATAAAAGATTCTGATAAGAGGCATATACAATATATGTATATATATAATTTTTGAGTACTAATTTTCTCATCGATAAACATGGTGTGTTTTGCATCATAAGCGTGAAGTTTCAGATATAACAAATCGTACATACTGGATTCTTCAGACTGTAAGTATAGAGACTGTACTGAATGTCTCATTTGTCAATTATTTTGCACCAAATACAATTGAAGGAGACGTTGTCTTTAAGTACTCACTATAATGAAATGGACAGTTACATGTGTTATAAGCAAACATCTTCGAAAAGAATTAACGCACAAAACATACGTGTAAATGATTGTACTGACGATCATAGTGAAGAATTTTTGTGGTAACGTGAGCTGACATATTGCCATTAACAGCTCTTTGGCGCATTTCATCTCCACATTTTCTCGGGGCACAGTTGTTACAAGTGAAAAAGCCTCTGGTAGTAAGCATGGCAAACAAACAAAATAAAAAATATACTGTCATACACCGTATCAAAATGTCACTCTTCTGGTTGTGATGTCTGACAAAATAATATGTGTCGCCTTTAAATAGATAAAAAGTGTTAAGACTGGCAAAGCTCTCTCTCTCTCTCTTACACGCACACACACGAGCGCGCTATCACTTTCCGTTAGAAAGATTGAATACACCTGATATAATTAATGCCAATGCTCTTAACGTCATCATGCAACAGGATTTGTTTGGGCAAGTGCATTTACTATTCTTCGACAAGAAAAGCGAACACTGAGTTCAATTACTCCTTGATATCACTTTCTTCCTCTTCTTTTACGTGTTGTGATTCCCACTTGTTCCAAATTTACATTACACCTCATGACTGCTGTTCTCTGATTATTGCTGTGTGGCCTTTTTAATTTACTTATTTTTCCTCATACATAATTCCATTAATTTATGCATAGAATCATTTCTATTCTGAGAAAGGACCTCTCATATTTCAGACAGTATCAATATGTCAGCAATCCTGTAACAAACAACCCTATATATTTCTCAGGCGTTAGAATACATAGCAATATACGGGGTTGGATGATTAAACCATATATGTAATTGATTACGCTCGTTTGTCATTTCTACCGTCCCAGACATCTTAACAATAGTACTCTTACAGTTTCTGCCAATTCATTGACTTACAATTCATTGAATCTGTGTACGAAGAAATAGTGCAATCCCACTTGTCGTGATATGACGGCATGTTGACGATTACATTTGTCTCAATGACATATAAGACATATTATATTCTATTGCTAGGCAATGTTTGACAGCATAGAAGATTCCAAGTGATCGGAAAAAAAGAAACGTAATTATAAACTTTTTTCTAATAACTACTTGGCCCCAATTCTAGTTCCGTTTGCTTTGCATGTATGGGATCATTAATAATTATTCAACAAAACTGGACTCAAACGAGGCTCGGAATGCCATAATATCAATAATGCCTGTGTGTCTTAAGCTGACGTTGAATTATTTAAGGGAGTTAACTCTGTTTGATTTTTGAAGATTCTTAAGTGCTCTTAATATTTCTAATAACAAGTATGCATTGAAGTCATTTAGTAATATAATTGTTATACCTACGAAAGCAAACCGAATCCGTTTTCTCTTCGCATCAATATTTATGGAGACATAAGCCGTTTCTTCCAATTAATAACTTCCCTTTGAACTGATTAGCTGATGCGGTGTATGAATGGACAATGGGAGTTTCCAGTATGATATTTTGGCGTTAAAAACGCATATATATATATATATATATATATATATATATATATATATATATATATATATATATATATATATATATATATATATATATATATATATATATATATATATATATATATATATATATATATATATATATATATATATATATATATATATATATATATATATATATATATATATATATATATATATATATAAATAATAAGTGTCTTATTCAACACACATTATATCTAATATAAGCATCAGCCATTGTATTTCATTCCTGCATGAAAACACAAAATTATACTTATGCGATATATCAAAACACCCACAATAAACACTACAAGACATTCTGTAAAACAGCAATAGGTTAATAGTCAAGAACCTTTATTTGTGCTATGAAAACAATGTACTCATTCGATAATATTCAGAATTTAGATAAATTAGATGAATAACTCTTCTAGATTTTAACAATAGTTTACAAACATATATTTATATTCAATTACTCAAAATGCATGGCGGCACCATAAAGCATACAAGTGCGTCAATACAAATATCAGACTTAGACGATATGAAAAAAGAAATTAAAAAGTACATGAACTAACGCACAATATATCTTTTCTCGATGTGACCAATGTTTGTAATTATGTAAGTGATGTTTTCTGTTCCAAAGAAAATAGTAATCATTAGTAATACTTCATACATGTATTATGAAACTATCCACTGTAATACATATATATTAAATGCTACGGTATCACATATAAAGATCTTGAATTATAGTGATACATTCTAAAGAAAGGAGAGACACCGGTATAATCATCATTAACAACATCAACATAAAGAAAACCTCATCGGTTTTATATTCAAAATAGCAATTTATAAAAGATAATTCAAAGACGAACAACTTTTTTCAAATTCCACCAACCACTTTTTCCTTATTCGTTAATATCGATGCGAGGGATTTCTGGTAGCTTAAACATGTGTCTATTGGAGGACATAGCAACAATTTATTTCATGTCATCTTTGTGATTTAAGTAAGTAAAATGTCAGGAAAGCACAATATAAAAGAACTATCATTACTGGTGCCTATTCTTTTTGCTTATATTGAGATTTATTTTCTGCGGCGTCAATAATGCAAAGTATTCTATCATATCACCACATATTTCGTAAACATTCAAGCTCATGTACTGCAATACATTATAGCAAGTTTATGTTTTCTTAAATTATTAAAGCACTTGTTAATATGTATAAAATGATTCTATTAGTTGAATACACCTTAAATTGGAATATACATATTACATGAAATGGTAACTGGGAAAATATTGAATCATATTCTCTTTTGAAAGCGAAACACCTCTGATTAACTGTGATCAAATTGATACCGGAATGATAATTGTTTGACCAGTATAGAATAAAATGTATGTCCAGGTTTTGTCATACACCAATACCGCATTTGGTAAACTATTTTTGTTTTACTTCGAGTGGCATATTTAAGTTAGCATCAATAGATCTGTCTTTTACTTCTACAGTGATAAAACGCGGAATTATGTTTAAACCATGCGTCACCGTATCTTAACGAAACTATAGAATCACAAAATCAATAGTGGCATTGTTTTATACATGTATCTCAAATTGTAGCAGCGTACACGTTGATATGTGTCAAAAAGTACGTTAAAATATCTCATAGGTGCTGCAACAGATTATAACTTTAACATTAAATTTACATGGCATTAATGAAATGATTGCCATTCTAGCCTTCCTTTCCTAATTCTATTGAGGATCCATATTCATTGCCTGAGTCTACTCGATGATTTATAGGTTTTAGTTTTCCATTTCTACTATGCTGTAAAGGTTCCTCTTCCGGCTCGATGTACGACCTTGATGCAGAGGTCATGGTCGTTGATTTTGATCGGAGAGTATTCAGCCCTGTCAAATGTTGCTGACGACAATTAAATATATTACAAAATAAACGGTTCAGGGTCCTGCGGAAACTACTTCGAAATTTTTCACTCATAGCAGTATAAATGATAGGGTTGACACAGCTGTTGATAAAACCAAATAGATGAGTCATTAACATTGTGAAAAAGAAATTACTCTTCACCAAAAAGCTTGGAGATTGTATTTGACTTATCAAAGAAATGGAAAACTGGGGTGACCAGGCTAAAATGAAGGCAACTGCAACCACTATCACCATTCTGGCAACCTGAAAAATACATTTGTCATTTTCAGTTTTAACAATGATTGCACTATTATTGTTGTCGTCGTTGTTATTATTATCATTATTTTTTTTTCTTTTATTGCTCTTTATATTGATCATGACTCGACATCGTTGAGATCATTAAGGTGTCAGATGGGCGGTTGTGATATCATCAGTAAGTGCTTCCAACAGTGTTTCCATATTTCTCAGTGTTTATAATATACATATGAATTCTGATATTGTTGGTTATTATGTACCTTTTGTTTTACTTCAGACAAAATTTGTAAAAGCCTTGGGCAGATGACGCTCTTTAACATAAAAATATTTTTAAAAAATTGTTTTAAATCTTGTTAATCCCATTATCATTTTGTATCTCACACTTTTATTTTGATATTGAGGGTGTTATTTTCCTGAAAATAATGACGTAGATAGTCAAATATTTTCATCTTACTATATCGCAAGATAAAACTGTCAGGTTAGAAACATTTATGAAAAATCTACAATATCCATTTGTTTAAATTTGTTGTTACTAAAGTAATACAGATTTGTCAATGATTATTCGAGTTTTTATATATTTGTATATATTGATTGTTTAATTATTAACGCATGTAAATTCGTTACACATTCATTTTATATGGGCAGGCTGCTAAGGGAGTATCGAACTAGACTTCAAACCAGAGGACATGTGTTCTACTCCCGTTATTGGTTTGGATTTTTCTGTAGCATGTGTTGGCATACATGTATTAAATTCTTTGCTACACTGTGTGGGACCGTTGCACAGGACGAGATTATGAAGGCATATGTATCAAGCATGTGCTAATACCTTATAAGGGAAATTATCTCAATGTGACGTAAAACGATGAAACAAAGCAAACACTTCTTGACATGACAGGAGGGAACAAGTTGAGAAAACCTATTCATGGCCATGTAAAGCCATCTGATGCGTAATTGTCCCACGCTTTTTGCGGATTTTCATCATGTGACCTTTGACCTACTTCAATGTAATTTTTAACCGTAAGACGTAGGACCTTCGTATCTGGCATCTGTGTCCTCAATTACAATACCTTTCCGTTGGTACCAGAATTTTTTATCATGTGACCGCGACCTATGACCTACTCCAATGTAACTGTTAACCGTAAGACGTAGGTCCTTCATATTTGGCACGTGTATCTGTGTACGTGCACAACCATGACAGTATGTCACAGATCACTGCCCCTTTACTGATAGAACCCCAAAGCAGGGAATCAAAATTCTCTGAATTTGATTGTTAATTCTGGAGAAATATGGGACGATACCGAATGAAAAGTGTTACGACACGAGTAAAAAGCCTCAATCAAACACTTCTCTACGAATTGTTTCAGGAGCGGTCAAAGAAGACTTTACGATAAATGGTGTATAATTTGTCATTTATCACTTACTTTCCTCTTATTCATTTCACTTCTCCTCTTGTTTTCTCTGTTTCCTTGTGGTAACTGTTCAACCATGATAGGTTGAATGAGGGAGTATGCGATTCTGGTACAGGTCACTATGATGATGAACATGGGCACAAAGTACATGGCAATAAAGAGAAGAATGAAAAAACACCGTCGAAATATACCCGTGTCGCCGTCAATGTTATTAAATTTATCAGAACAATACTGACGAGAAATGGTCCCAAATTCACTTCTGACGGTAGCACTGACTGATTCACAGTAGAGATAAGGCGTGCACACTATAATAGGGATGATCCATGTAGCTGCAATTATCTTCTTGGTCCTTGATTTGCTGTTCACCTTCATGGCCGACAGAGGATGTACTATAGCATAATACCTAGAATGAAATGTGCATATTTGAATTTCAAGGTGCATTGTGAATAATTGTAAGTGAGTAACATTTTATATTTTAAAGGTTAAAGTTATATAATCATTGTTAGATTCCTAAGGAACACTTATTTTACTTCTTAGTTTCAAAGGATATTTCTACAGAAACAGGTTCCTTTGTAGGTCACTTATTCATACATTCTTTAATACTGTTTTTATACATCATTACCTGGTTTCAGCGCCATAAACTGAGAATATACTTAAGTCATAATTTCATATTCTTCTGTTCATCAATGAATTAATAACTGGGATTTGGATTTTATTTAGTTTTATTCTATTGATAAAAAGAATTTAAACATTCTGCATGAGACTTTATTTGAAGGCTTGATAATGGAATGAATTAAAATGAAATATTTGACTTAAGTATATTCTCAGTTTATGGCACCGGACCCAGGTTTCACCTCGATTTTATTGGGGTTCGCATTTGTCTGAATATGACACTAAACACGATATTGTCCCCTTTATTCCATGGACTATAAGATATTGTTTATCCTTCGGTACTTCTTCGTTTTTTACTTAGATTGAATGGAACAACTGTACTCTAAGTAAACATTAAATATTTCCCCTAATAATTCGGGTGTGTTATTTTTTGTTTTAGTTTTGTTTGTGTGTTTGGTGTTTTATTTGCGTTCGCTACATAAACGAGCCCTTTTATACAGTATAAACACATGTGGCCCTGATTGTACTGCTTTAAATGCAAATGGAAACATCAATTTACGGACAGTGCATCATCTGAATGATAGTATTCACTAAATTCAGTAAAGTCGACTAGATTCATTTGTATGGTAATTGCTGTACATATTTCTATGCATGACCAAAGTGGATGAAGTTCCCAAAAATAACCTATATTGTATCTCTATAGTTTCAAGTTCGACAAAGTTTGGACACAAGGCGCCGTGAAATCAGATATTATTTCCTACAAGACATGTCCCACTGCAATAACTGAATGCTTCAGAATTGCAAATTGTTTTGATTCCACGTGGTGATGAGTTATTAACATTGTAGTATTAACGCACATGTAAGAAATCATGCATCAAAACTGATGTGAAAAAAAATGCTTTCAGAACATAATTTCCCTAAGCTTAAATGGCAATGCCATACTATTAGACATTGTACACTATGCTGTCCCTTTGTTCCATTGACTTCGATATATGGTTACCCCTTCAGTACCTCTTCTTTATATTACCTTTACCATTTACCTTCAACATGAAAGAGAATAATTTAATATTAAACTATCATCATAATGAAAAAAACCTGGCAAAAACTTGCTACTGACAGTGAGATGACTCTTTGAGTTATACAACATTCGTCACTCTTCTTTAGTCTCCCTCTCTCTCAGCAAAAATTCAGATAATAATAATTTTGCTTACAATAGTAGTAATTGATTACTAGGTTGGTTTGATAATCTTCACACACTTGAGTTTTTCAATAACGGAAGCCATTCAGTCATAGAGTCAACGGAAATGTAACATCAGCTGCCATTATTTTCCGGTTGTCGGGGGGAATTGGCATCAAATTAGACTACCGTTTTATAAGCACACCTACCCCCTGATGGGTAAGGTTGTTATTTAGCGATACGCATTAAGATCGCTATGTACTCTCGACGACATCAATTAGGTTTAACAAACTAGGGTGCGCCAATTCAAGACACACGTACAACGTCTAATAGAATTCTTTAACAATAAACGAGAAAAGATTACCTTCACAGATAAAATTTTATTTTGTAGCAGTTGTCTTTTTAAGTATAATCGTTTATATAATTTGTTATCTGAATATATAAATTCTCATTGAATAAAATTCAAATGAATTTATGAGCCTGGTAATACTCTTGTCGATATTATTGCCTGTTCTAAACGTAAAAATTTCTATGCAACGCATCACCATTGTGACCATATACGCGAAACAATCGTGGAGTGAATTAAAACGATAATCAATCAATACTAATGGCAATAATTTAATTTCCGCTAGTTTAGATAGGGGACAATCGTAACAACAAAAATGGAAGAGGAACGTTGTTTGTGTAAAACTTTAGAATTTTATATTATGAAATCTACAACATAACAATCATTTACATCAGTGTGAAGAATTTACATGAGGGTCAATGCTTCCAGTTGGGCCTGTTTTGCAATATATAGAATGCCCTATATTTCATGAATGTCGAATCCCTGGTGCGTATTTCCAAAGTTCCTTTTCGATATGGTCTTTTATTAGAAACATAAAAAGTCTATAACGTAACGTTAATCTAATTGATAAGGTTATGAAATAACGTCTTAAAATAGAAATATACAAACAGAAATATACAAACAGATTTCAAGGATATTTCCCCTATATTCTATTACCTTTATTGGTTGCATTTTATAAATGGGCATTGTAAGTAGCTCAAACCTTCAAATTAGAAAAAAAAACGTGAGGAATTTCCTTTTTATTAAGATACGTTCTGATAAATAGGCCCAACTGAAGTTCTAAACTTACAGTTTTATTTATTTGGTGCAGTGGTTTAGCGCTTGACTTGTAGTACGTTTGATCTGTGAAAGATGTTTAAAATGTTGGTTACCTCCTGCTTTCATTGCACAATATGACGGGAAAATCGTTAAAAGTGACGTAAAACACCATTCAACCAATAAATTAATGTGCGAGAAAAGCAAATTTTATCACCGCTTGGTCAATACCGCTGTCGTTGAAGGGTCCTCCCTCGATGGTATCAACAACCATAGCCTGTTACGCTTCGAAATGGAACGAAAGTTTGTCGTAATTATAGAGATAACAGTTTGTAATTATTTTTAAAACTAATGGGTATTTTAAGCATACACAGCTAAGTTTTTCCACTTTCAATGTTTTCGCTTAAAGTATTATGAAATCAAGCATTCTTTTCACTAGTGGGTTCTCTATATCTATCAATTAGTTTGTTTTTGTTTGCGACACGGCTGTTTGATTATTTCTTTAGAAAAAAAACCCCATCACACCAACCGCCGTCCACCGCTGGAGGTCACACTCGGAACCTGTTAGTCTATAAGAAATCAAACACACTGAGCTATACTGCCATGGTTTTTGGTCAGGTTCTATACAAAAATAATTTAATAGCCCCTATCTAAAGATGTGATAACAAAGTGATAAAATGACGTTAACCCCATGTAAAGCAAAGTGAGTCGTTTTTCAATAAATAACATTCTTCATTCTTATGCCACACTAGATTTAGTGCACATTTGTTATGACTTCATCTGCTTGGTGTGACGAAGAACAATTACTGTCCGCGCCACTCACCTTGTATATCGAAAATTCTTGATTTTCACTTATTTATCTTTAAAATAGTTTTACAAAATTAATATCAATCGACAGATCATATTTAGTCGTAAATTTTGGTGTATGTTATATTTTTTACGAAGAAGCATTTGTATTTTATAGGGAAAATCATTTTTGAAAGGGCATTTTCTACGTTATTTTTGACGTAACGTCGCCGATGTTTAACATTGAGTCTATGGGAAACTAGGCGACGTCACGTCAAAATTTAACATGGAAATCGCCCTATCTAAAAAAAAAATTCTATAAAATATGAACACTTCTTCATACAAATATATAGCATACACCAACAGTTACGACTAAACAAGACCTATCGAATAGTTTTGACTTTTTGAAATTATTCTGAAGATGAATACTGAAAATCCAGATTTTCCTGTTTCCAGAGTGAGTGGCGCGGACAGTAGAACTTTTGCAACAGGCTGCCACAAAATCGTCAGGGATCTTCAACAGTGATACACGGAATCAATGTTTTCCTTTCTCATCTGAAAGAGAGGACATCTACAGCTACGAAGCAGCCGCTGGTCTCGAACCGAGACCTCTCTGTCGCGAGTCAAGCACCTAACGCTGGCTTGTTTCCTTGCAGAATCGATAGGAAAATTCATTAATTTTAACGATAATTTTATATGATACTATTCTTAATCTCTCAACGCCAGTGTCGTGAAGTACATTCCAGGAATAATTTCTTTTCCTATTATTAAATATTGACGTATCATAATTATACTGTCTTTACTTCTTCTCTCCAATATTTGTATTATAACATTTTCAATTAATAAGAATCATTGATATTCATGTTTTAAATAGTCATTGATATTTCTTCATACAGTATTCATTTTACCACTCTCATATAGTTATAAACTGAATTTTAAGTTATCTTCTTTAACATATTGGTTATTATGAATATATAACGAAATCGACAGTTCTACGTTGTTGGAAACACCATCAGTTTCAAGCGATAGCAAAGTTATTGACGAATACTAACGTATAGAGATATTACTTGATAAAGCAATAGAATTAAATAAGTATTGTGAGCAGTAAGAACAAATCTTTAATCAATGACAGATTATCTCTATACAGATAGAAATATCGCTATGTCGAGGAAATAAGTGTTATTCAACGAGTGTAGATAAACAGTTATATTCAATTAAGATGTAACCAATGTATCAAGACATACACTTAAGAATTTGAATTTTATTTTCCTTATTTTATATTAAACTGATATATCATTGTGTCTTTCGGTATTTTCGTAGTATTGAATACAAATTACTAGTTGTAATATTAGATGATAAAACCCTCTACTATAATGTAACCCTACATAATTTTTCGGGAATCATACTCGTATACAGTATTTTAAAAATACACTAACATTAATGAGATGTTTGTGAATATACCGGAAAAGGAAGCAGATATTTTCGATTTTAAAAATTGTGAAGTACCTCCAAATTTTTCATAAAATTGTAGTACATTGTCCTTTTACATGTTCAAAATAATATAACGTTTTTCTGATATTTGTTCTCAGCATTGTATTTTGATCATTAAGAAGCTTTCCATTCAACGGATACTAAGAAAATAAGACATGGCGGCAATGATTTGTTCATAATACATAATCAAACAGACTTATACAACAATCGGATAATTTTATTGTAAGGAATGAATTAAAATTAATGTATCCGGACTTCATCATTCCTGGATTTATCTCATTACACAACCAAGAGAATCGATGACTGTGTTGAATGTCAATTCAAAAAATAAAGCATGCTAACTAGTGTTTTACTTGAGATTTCTTCTCATAATTTCTTACATCGAAAATGTGAATGTATTTTACAATTTTGAGAGGAATAAACATATTTATCGTCATAACGTTCAGAAAATTGGCACCAAAATATGGTACCAATAGTCTCTTTCAAAATATTTTATCACCTGTTTTATGAAATATGCTAACTCATGTGACCCTATACATCTGATGTTATTTTACCGAATTTTAATTGTTTTTTGCTTGTGAAATAAAACTAAAAGTGGGAGGAACTATTCCATCCGTGTCCCTCTCTTCCTTCATAAATGGAAAATATTTCTCCCAGGTACCGTTATCATTCGCCAGTGAATTAAGACATTCGATTGAATAATTGCTGTCTTTGCAAATATAAAACATTGTTTCCAATGAAAGGTTCTAAACGAGATATATATATATGTGTGTCTGTGTGTGTGAGTGTGTGTGTGTGTGTTAGCGGATTATTTTATTTCCGATTTTTTAAAGTATACATGTCTGTGGCGTGTTTTGCCTACATCTATGATGTCTTTCTTCCTTACTTTCAATATGTCTAGAAAGAAAAAAGAGGAGTTACTGGTTCAGCTATGTGGCAGAAGTCACCATGGAGTTATACAATATATTATAGGATGTATGAATGTCAATGATATACACTTCGCTGTGCACTTCCCCAAAGATAAATGCGTTCTGTAATGTCGTTTGAAGTGTTTCATAGATTGAAGGTATTCACTTCTCACCTGAACACAGTAACACCAAAGGGAAGCAGTTAAAGGCATTCCCTATTAATCAATTCAGAAATGAGGAAACACGCAAATTTTAATATCCGAACCTTCAAAGGAGATAATGGCCACTAAGGGTTCGAACATTTCTTTCACAAAGAGAATGGAGCGAATGCTATCAAATAAACAAAAGTTGTTTGTAATTTATAGATTTTACTTATTTTCACAACTGTTTGAAATTTAGTCTTCCCTTTAAGAAAAAAAAAAACCAAAACAAATACTGATGTACGTACAGTAACATAATTCAAGTGTGTATACAAACTTAGAACAAAACATCAAGTGCTATCTGGTTCTTTGGAGGAGTAAGCACCCCTTGCTGTTTGTTTATAATCGTCTACCATGGATTGAAATACCGTTGTATTATGTAGCAATAGAAGGAAACTGATAACCTAAATAAAATAACGGTACCCAACATTATACTTACAGTATACCTCGACCTTACATTCGTACGAAGTCAGATGTAATTAGTTGTACTTGTATATGCGATGTATATATTTTCCTGAGTAATGTAATTGTTTAGCACAATGTGATATTACAAAAGAGAAAACAAGACATCTGACCAAGCTGTATGACACAAATCACCAAGGACATGCACATAAAACATAATAGTAGTAAAATATACAATATAATGTGTAAGGATATATTTGCATTTATATTTGTATGCAAACTATTAAAGTCCTGTCTGTATATATGAACCAATTTGTGCTAATACTCCCTTTTTTTACACTTGAATATCTGTCTCTCCATTGCAATGTCCCATTAACGAATAGATTTTATTCGACTTCAGACAATTCATTTTTATCTGACGTAGTAAGCAATCTACTCCAGGATATTGTCATTTGTCGGTTTTGACATATCTTATGTATTCAGTGAAACAGAGTGAGATCTGAGGGCAAAGTTTATCGTTTGGTTTTTTCTCTTTTCCTCCAATAAAGGTTTTCTATTGTATTTTCTGAAATAAATTGGACACAAAGACTATAGTTCGCCCTGTGTTTTCATTCTATTTTCATTAATTGTAAAAACATTGTATTCCGTGCAGAGAAGTGTGAGTGCACTACAAATCGGAAATATCCCGAACACAATATGGCAGAATAAATCAAATGAAAAATTGAGGGAAAGAAAGATTCTCGACCGTTAGATAGAATGATGGGATCGGTTCGACTGATAGATAACAGAAGGAAGAAGTTGTCTAACTCAACTATATGACAAAATCTCCATGGTAATTGAAATAGGTACACACAAAGTTATTACTAAAACTTTTATTCTGAAGGATTTACGGTACCATTCTAGACTGTAGAAATGAAAAGACTATGGAAGGTATAAAATAAGAATATTATGATTGAATGCGTTTGCTGTGATAATAATACAGTTATAGTGGATGAATTGTTGTCTCCATTTAAGCCTATGATTTCAATTAATTTAAATATAGCAAATACTTGAGAGAATATCTCTGACAATGTCGTATTTTCATAAGTACAGGTATATTGATATATTCTGTAAATTATTTTTCCTTATTTATATGATACAAATCTAATTTCGTCTAAAAATAAACATTAGATAGTTCAACAAAAACAGCTGACAGAGACATTCATTTGAGGTAAATAAAGCATACACAAGGTAAGTAATACAGACATAATAAATATAAAAGATACAGATGCATAAAAAGTCGTTAATTTGTACGTGACAAATTCAGGTGTTATAAGCGAGTAACCGTCTCCTGCCGACGTAGTGAAAATTTCAATTACATGGGAATAACTACCTCAAATCTGGATATGTAAAATAAGTTGATATGAAGCAACCTTCTCAAGGTTATATCATTAATGATAAAAGTAATATTTACACACCTCTCTCCCTATATTGGATAAAACTTGTAATTACCGAAATGTGCATATGGATCAATAAATGTATATGGCATATTTGTTCTTAAAGCCACGAACTACTAGTAGTGGTACAATAAGCTTTTAATACTTTGCAATTGTATTATACACCATATTCATGGGAGGATTTTCTTTCTTTAGCAAGAAATGCATAATGAAAAATGAACGACTGATGACCTCACCTAAGGACTTGCTTAATCTGGACTGTTATTTGGGCCGTTGTGTTAACTAACGATGTGTGCCACTCATTCTCCTATGCTGTTCTTATCGGCATTACGTTGTAAACGACATTTTAAAATCCTTAGTATGCGTTAAATAATAAAGCACTAATGTATACATTTTCAGAGCCAAGGCGTTAACATAATGTAACCATAATGTTTTTCTTTATCATTTAGCGGAATAAAATTACTGCTCAGCGTGGCAGTAAGTTTTAAAAACAACACAGA
Source organism: Pteria penguin (assembly GCA_035048485.1). Taxonomy (NCBI): domain Eukaryota; kingdom Metazoa; phylum Mollusca; class Bivalvia; order Pterioida; family Pteriidae; genus Pteria; species Pteria penguin. The sequence continues at coordinate 50,278,798 of CM068587.1, read as the reverse complement.
CTCACCGGGGGCGGGATAAAGATTGGATGAAATATTGGAAATCTGCAGACGTTATATCCTCTAAGATGATATTTCCAACTGAAGTAAATCCTGAAAAGGGGTATGACACCAAGATGCGCCAATTAATCATTTTATAGTATAGTCCTCAGGCTGTGAAAGGGTTGTCATATCCATCTTCTGGTGTTGTCTATGCTCAATTATTTCTCTATGTATACCCATCCCAATGAAATAAAGCGGTCAATGAACGTTACTCACACCTACCTGTAGAATTTGTAAAAGTATTTCAAATTACATAATAAACCTATTTTGGTGGATATCTGTGATCAATTGTAAAACAATATGACATTTCTCTGATGTAATTTCGAATTTCCAGTCTTTTAAGACAAAGTATTAAGAGAATGAAGTTAATATAATGTTTTACGTCATTAATTAGATGTTGGATGACTTACCTAAGGCTACCCGCTTAAGATCTTCCTATTGAATTGACTCATATAAAATTTCAACTTTATTTTTCTCTGAAACTTTTTATTTGCCTTTTAGTGGCATCGACATATTAAGATACAGTACGCTACCATATAAAAGCAAACGTTTTTGTTCATTTGTCTGGAACTATACAGGCGTTTGCCAATGCGCTGGCATATGAAGTGGAGAAGAATGACAAATCAAGGAATTTGTTTGAACATATGCCATATGACGGAACTCGTTATTGGTATATATAATACAACTACCAGTAGCGTGTGTATTCAAACAAAAGACAAAGATGCGGGTTCTCAGTGCCGCCATAAAGCCCCAAGTGGGTCTAGGGCGGGTGAATCCTTCGTAAGGGGGGTGGTTAGAGTGAGAGGCGAATTTCTTCGAAACCTTAGCGATTTCATCATTTTGATATAAACAATTCTAATGCACATCCTATAAAATCCTGTATTGTTGATTGGTTGTTAACATGTAGGTATTCCACAATACCCGTAGGTTGTAAAATTACGTCATAACCCTGCAGTTTCTGATTTGTGACGTCACATTTCTTATTTGAATGTGATTAGCGACTTGGCTTAGAAAACCATAACTCTGTGCCTCTAGTTTTAATTATTTTTGATAAAATGCATTAAAATAGGGTTACCACGTTAGTGTTTTACACAATTTGACAGAGTATCTGTGAATACCCTGTCAGGAATATCCGTTTCACCGCTCGGCTAACGCCTCGCAGTGAAACTACATTTCTGACAGGGTATTTACGGACACCCTGTCAAATTGTGTAAAACACTAACATGGTAACCCTTAAATACCATACAAATAATGCGACATGTAAAATTTTATAAGAACTATATACTTTCAAATACAGAAAAATATTAATCATAATAGTTTTTGTGTATTCATTAGTGTATTTGCACATTTGCGTAAAGAGCCCTATGTCACTGTCTGCGACATGTGGTTGTTGCTGGTGCTCTTTTTATCTGAGTCAATTATCATTTCTAGGTCATCACTTAGAATGCCATTGAATCGAACACTGTATGACTTTTTATACGTATTAGTTATAATCGGGTTTATTGTATTTTACCTGGAGTCAATTCTGTCATATGTTGCTGTCAGATCTTTAATTTTTTGTGTCCAAAGATTTGTCTTATTTAGCTGTAGGTCGGCCTTATGATAAAATGGAATATTACATCCCAGCTATTCTCCCCAAAAATACGCGAGACTGTATGGAGTTAATCACTCGCGTACAAATCATTGAACATTTTTTAAATCTAGATCGATTGATAATATACCGGACAGTATAGTTAAACATTGAACTAATACTAGATAAAATTGGAAGTAGACAATTTGAAACTACTGTCCACATGCCAAGAAATACGTATTATTTGGCGACTCGACACATCCGTTCCCTTTCTAATCCCACAATAGAATTTTAATGACCTCGACAGACATCATCCTGGATATTTATGGATAGTCAAAAAGTCATTGATAATTGTTTGATGTGATATGATACACAATTTCTTTATATGATATAAAAATCAAAACAAGATTTCTACTTATTAAACAGTATTTTGAACAATGATATTTTCAATAATACTTTGAAACTACAAACAAATTAGGATGAAAAATAGTCGTTATGATAATTTCATAGGACGTAATGGAAACAGCTGAAATAAACTTCCTTTAGGCGATACGTTTCTATGGTAGATGCAATATTATCTGTACAAAATATATTCAACACAAAACAATATTAATGGATTTATCATAGGTACATCCAGACACAGAGATGATATATTAGAGCTATTAATATCAGTAACGTAAGCATATACTGCGATATAGAAAAAGCAAAACGGAAAGTATAAATTTCGTGAAATTAAATGTTATGAAAATTATGGATTACAGTACAAACATATTGTAGGTGTGGTTAATATAAAAAGGATATTTATCCCTCCTCCTTGACTTTTTTTACTCATACAGAAAAAAAACGACCACCATTGGGATGTTTTAGCGATGTACCTAACACCTTACGTCTCGCATCTACATCATGGGTCCCTTTTGTCGTGTTGAAATTACTTTTTGTAGCCTTATCAGTTTAAGATACAACCTCTACTAGTGCCACACGTTTTTTGAAGTTGAAGCCTTGGTAGAACGCTAAACGATTTCTCATGGAAACCAAATTACCCTTTTCATCACGTTCAGCGTTACGAGCAGATTCTTTTCATAATGCATTATATACGTCGGGGTTTTTTTGTTGGCAAAATAATCCGGTTATTTCTTCTTCCTTTCTTTTCTTCTTTTTAATTATATTGTTTATACGTTTTCATTAAAATATTTCCTGTTTATGGTGGTGTGCAATTATTCTAAGTGATATCGGCTCATTAATCAAGCAGTAAATGATTATGCTTGAAGGATCGAACAATACATAACATTAGTTTCAAACAAGCATTTTTATTATTACTCATTACAGTGTTTTATCACATTTGGTTCATCCAAAGAAATGTTTTATACTTATTGCTGGTATTAAGCCCTTCACTTTACAAACGATTAACACGTCTTTGATAAAATGCGATGCGATAAAATGTACGAGAAAGTTTTTACTATTTTCTGTTTCGGAATAGTGAGCGGATAAATGGACGAAAATACATTTAGGCAGATAATGATGGTGAGAAATACATGTATACAAATATTGAATAAAATTCTAAAGATGACTTCATACTTTAAATATTCTTTTCATAAACGACAGTTATTACAATATCTCTGTTATTATAATCGGTTCTTGACGATGAAGCTGTTCAAATTGTTTCATGTGTATCACAAATTCAGTCTTCGCTACCTGGCCCCCTCAACAATACGACCCGGGTTCGATTCCCGGTGTGGTACGTGAGATGGTGAAGCTGTCACCAACCTCTCTTTTTATGGGTTTTCTCGGGGCACACCGGTTTCCTCCCACACAAACGACACCCTTACGCCAATATTCGTGCAAACGGACAAGATTGATATAAGTTGTTAACTTGTTTTTTAATCGTTGTAAAATTTATAAGTTTAAATTAAATTCAGTTTTCATGTGTGTCGTGCATACAAACAAAATTTCCCATCAACACAGATGAAAAATAAGAAGCAAATACTTTAGTCTAAATAAGGAATATGAATATAATATTCATGAACCAAGTTTTAGTAAAAATTCTAAACATTGCTTTCGAAATATTTCCTTGCAATTCTTGCATGTTTCAATTGCGATCATAGTGGTTCCACTTGCGCTTACGACAACACTGACTGTTCGACCGTATTTTATTGTGCACTTGGGAAAGACAACGAAATAACAAAATCATAATAACTCCAGTGATAACATTGCTCTGAATTGTACACTAATGACCTTTCCGAAATTACATACCAACAGTAATCATGTGCACAAGCTATACATTTCGAAATATTTTTCTTCAGTGATGTTCAAGGCTAAATAGGAATTCAAAAAAAAAGGTAGTTAAGGAATTTAAAGCAGAAAGTGATCCTATATCAACTGTATGACAAATAATACAAAATGCATGCTCAGTTAAAAGTGTAACCCACAGATGCGAAGAAAAAAAAAGCAGTTGTGGTAGTTACCAAGTTGCCTTACGGGAAAAGCCGAAAGGACATGAGGACAATACTCAGAAGTGTTCCTTGAACAATTTTTGAGGGGAATGTTGGTATTAATGCCAAAGCGCTGAAATATTCTGACCAATGTATTGGACCAACCCGAATTAGTGAGGGATTTCTAACGTGCCAACATCTACCACGATAAGGGACCTCGATGCGTACCGTCTGATTCAAGAGATGTGACACCCATGAGCCGATGATTTATTTCAATTCGAGACATCTTGTCCAATATCTAAGCACAATACTGACCGACCAACGCAGGCTTTTGAACATTTTTAATATTTTGAGATAGAACACTTTTCAGAAGTTCATAGTAAGTCATGTTATTCAAACATACTTTACAACTATATATTTATCTATTTCTGGTCTAGAATCCCGAGCAGCAGTGCTAATAAACAAATAAAATGATGAAAATAATTCACTGTCTTACCTTTCTATTGAAATAGCCACAAGAGTGAAGATACTAGTGAAAACAAATATAGGCAGGACATAGGATAACACGGCACAGAGAATATCGCTGCTAAATATCCCCCATTGGCATGGTGTTGCATACTCCATTAGTTTGAAAGGCATGCAAAATACGGAAACGAGGAGATCTGACAGCGCTAAGTTTACAATATAATAGTTGGTCACTGTCTGCATATGTGGGTTTCTCCATATCGTCCATATCACCAGCAAATTACCAAATATGGCGAAAAGTATGATTATGTTATATACCATGATTAAAGCCATGTGAACAGCAGAGAGTTGTGTGAGGTCAACATAGGGCATTGCGTGCGTTGAACATCCGTAACTGTCCACCATTGCTACATTCTTTGAAGAAACATCCATGTCAGAATCGTTCAATAATGATGTGTTCGAGACCATTAAACTTGATGTTCCGTTTGATAATGAACTATATCGCATAACTACTTTCTTTTCATCGAAACATTTCATCAAACGGATGAATTAGTACAAAATGCAATACTTGACTTTAAATGTCTGCCTTTTATACCAAGTAAAGGCATTCAGGATATGATTAAGAATTTCCCCACTCTACAGATGTATAATGAATACGGCCGTTTCATCTGAAGCTTGAAATATCATCTGACGGTAGCCTTATTGCTACGTTATCAGGCAGCTGTCAATATGCCCAGTGGAAGGAGTTACAGCTCAGTAGTGAATATCCTAACAGATATAATGTATATATAACTTGATCGCCACGTCACTGTACTCTCTGTCACGTTGTATTAAACTTGGGGACACAATTAATAAGATTCCTCCCAAGTTTGTTTTGTTTTTAATTTACTCGTCTAAGGTTATTGAATCAAATTACCGATTTATAAAAAGTCCAGGAAACATTTCTTTATTGATTAATAAAAACGACAACATGAATTTGATTTTGTGGAGTCCCATTTACAGGACCCTTTATTTAAAGGTGCAGATGCGACATTGTAACATTACACAATCTGATCATAAAATTATAAACACTTTTACGTCAGTATATTATTTTTTTCTTTCTTTCTCTTTTTTTTTTCACCATATGCACATTTTTAGAACTTACTCCAGTTACGGGCCTAACCTGTGAAAGTCCAAAATATTTCAAGTGTATTACCCATTACTTAAAAACGAAAAGCCAATAGAACATATAAAAGGACATATCTATAATTAGGTGATCCTTTTTTATTTAAAATGATTTACAAAAAAAAGTACTGGCTAAAAACCTTGACGTATATATATTTTTACCAATACCGAAACATTGAAACTGGAGTCCATGAAAATGAGAGTTTACAAGCAGCGGTATCGGCCCAGTGGTGAAAATTGACCGGGATGTTTGAGGTTAAGAGTTATTTCCCTTTAAACAGGTATCTAAGATAGAATATTTCTGACATAAGACGGTTCCATAAAAACCAATATAAAATTATGGGAAATAAAATCACAAAAGTGACGCTTTCATAGAAATCCGTGACATCATATTATTTTTGATGCCAGGTATTTGAACAGATGGCAAATAACTAATTTACATCTTAAACTACTGTTAATCTATATCTCTGAATCACATTTTAATGGAGGCCAATTTTTGGGGTTTTTTGTTTTTTGTTTTGTTTTGTTTTGTTTTGTTTTGTTTTTTTTTTTTTTTTTTTTTGACAAAATGTCCGACCCCAACCAATTTGTTTGCATTTATCTAAATGTTGAATTTGATGGTCCTATTTAGGATCTAACAGTAGGTCATATTTCTATATTAATCAATGTACTGATGCATACAAAGCATACATATTTAGACAAAGTAACCGATGTAGGAGTTCTTAAAATAATAAGCTAAAACATAGAGCGAAGAATTCTTAATCCACCTATAAAAGAATATCATATGGTTTCTTTGCGCTTTTATTTGATGTACATGTATGCGCTAAGATTTTGTATATATAATGTTTTTCTCTTGCCATCATTAGAATACTATACATTCTACCTTGAATAATATAAAAAGAATGAATGTACCCAAATAGACAAGGAATGGAAATCAATTTGCTCTGACGTTGGAAGAAAAACATGTTATGCTGTTAACACGCATTACGAAGATAGGAGTTCACCGATCCCTGATCCCACTCCAAGGTTTGCCTTTGTTCTGAGTTTTACATTGTCCCAGACACGCATATTATCTTAGGGACGCTTTGTAAAATTCGAAAAAAAAACATTTATACTGTATTGTTATCTGTACACACATCACCACATGTAATATATTTTTGTGTACCAAGGTCGAATCTTGTGAACGTGGTTAACAACCAATTTTTTTTTATCTATTTGGGGGGGGGGGGCATTATTGTTGAATGTTTTTATTGAACTTAATGAATACATGTAGTCTGTGTCTTCCAAGTGTTTTTTCTGCACACCGTAAAGATACAAACGTGTAGATGATCTAAACAACATATATAGAGACAAGCATATTATGAAACAAGGTTCAAGCTATCTGATGACAGAGGTACGGTATCATATCATTGGTGAGGACTTAATATTTGAATAAACAAGACATTTGTTTCAATGCTGGGAATTATTGCATCGCACTGACTAATTTGTTAATCGTATGCAAGATACACAAATAATGAACGAAAACCACATTTATCTACAACACAATCCGAAAAGATACTCATTTCACCTAGATATGTAGATAATAGAAGAATATGCACACAAAAACATCTCAAATAGTCTCAATATATATTCTATTGTACTGCAGCGCAGGTACCGACTTAAGATGGTATATTGAAACGACAGTTGTCACTCAATCAATAGTGTTAAGTAGCTGTTTACTTTACAGACTCCTTTAGAAGGCAATTTACACCACCATTTATGACATTCTAGGCGGGAACGGCTAGTCCATCAACAAAGGCTTTCGTTTTCCGGAACTAAAAATTCCAGGAGGTGTTAACAATTATAGACAACAAAATGTTGTTTCACCATATACAAACACCTGTCCATTTCGTAATTAAACATTGTTTAATGTCGTTGTATGCAATTGTAATTCTTTGATGTCGAAGGAGAGAAGCGATCTGCATAAGATGTAAGATTGAGATTGCATCGTAAAATTATTGAAACGTAAATTGGGAATGTTGGTTTGGGTTTTTTTTTTCCTCATTACACAAAAATTACTTCCCTTACACAGTGGAAGTATCTGCCTCATGTATTTACACCCAAATTTCTGCATGCGCAACACTTTCACCATTTTCGTACTATCGGTTTACCTCGATGCAGGTCCCAAAACTCAGCAACGCCCACTCTGAAAAACTGTCACTGTTATATAATCGATGCTCACAGTCCATCTAGGTTTATGAATTACAACACTTAATACGCAGTTTATCATCAGGAGGGAAAATTAACATATGGTATTGATTAAAAATGTTGATAAATCAAATTCACATGATGACTAATTTGAAGTACAAAAAGGTAAATAATCATTAAAACTTACACTTGTGCCAAGGATATTAATTTACATATATTGATTCTTACATCAATACCTATCATGTATGAAACAGGATGATTTACCTGCAATGGAGACATATTGTATATTATCATATAGGGATGATATAGAGGTTCGATGAATTCAGAAAATATCGCTTAGTCTCCTTGTACCATTTTACATGGTGTCTAGTTGATCTATTTGTATATTGTAAATATAGGGAATGTTATTTACGTATGGGACGAACGCAAAATTAAAATTACATGTCAAGTTAACATTATTTAAGATTATGGAGAGAACCAATATAGTGGTCCAATATTATGAAACCGAAAGGCATACAAAATGAGCAAACCTGGAAAATCAGGTAAAACCAAAAAAGTCAACTAAGAAGTGTTACAAGAAGAAGGAGATTAAGTTCAGGAGAGTAAATACCTCCTGCTTGCAAAGCCACACTCCGTTAGAAATTAACCAGCTGTTTAACTGCTCCTTGATACTCCTTGAAATTTATACTTGACACAATTGCCCTTCCCATTATAACATAGAGATGTTAATGACATAGTAGCAGTTTCTGTATGGCGTATTTTCTTGGATGGTGGTGTCACTGTAAAGTGATGTAATTGTCTGCCAGATGACATTAATCATAATGTGAAGATTTTTAGCCTTTAGACGAATATGAATAGCGGAAATGCAATTATTTAAGGATATAAACATATGAAATCTGTGTTTCCTTGATTGTATAAAGGATATAAAGTATCTTTTAAGGGATAAATTGGTAATGAATGGAAAATATTCCTGATACATTGATAACTATTAAAAATTCCCAGTCGATAGCGCTGAAATTCAAATAGAAAAAAACCCATCGGTATTGTCAGACTAAGATGGATGATCACTGTAACATCAAAGATAATGAAATTATTAAATTATAACTTATGGTGCAGGATGAATATGTTTGGAGAAATTGAGAAATTCAGGTCTGATCGGCTTTCATATTTTCATGTCATTTCATTGATTTGTATGCCCCATCCCGCAAACAATTTTTCTCATTTAGTATACCATTTATTTAATTATCTAGGAGTGGTGTAAAAGAGTTACCCAGTCTGCGTGTCGTCAGAGTTTTGTCAAATACATTAGTAGTATAGAGAGCATGCTTGCTTCGATTGAATGACATTTCAAATTTCTGTTACCTATAGCACAAGGGTGCTTCTTGATCTTAATCAGAGTTAATATCGTCAAGGTTACGGTGAACATATGACAAAATTAAAGTCTGTTCCATATAATAATCTACGAGTAGCATGAATCTGCATTCTTAGTTTATAATATCGCTATCCATAATACAAATGCAACTTGGCCTTGACTACAGAGCCTACTTTCAGGTTTACGAGTAGTGTGATATATTTATCAACATATGACATAAAAACTTAACGAAAACTTGAATTGTTTTCGAACACATTAAGATTATGTACAACGTAAGGTGCGCGTCGTACTTTTGAACCATTTCCAAAAATAGACAGGTGTCTACTGTTTATTAGGTAATATTGAAAAATGACCAGGATAAAGAATACTAACTCCTGATTTATAAAATATTTCTCTATTTTTGTGATTTTAATAACACACTCAAAAAGTAGTCTGAATTTCAAATTCATACACTTTTCTTCGTCGATAAAAAAGGGGGAAGGGGGGTCGAGGGTTTGTTGAAAACTGTAAACCATCAACCTACAATGTATATCTCTCTCATCATTACAGGTGGAAGTTCGAACCTAAGAAAATATATGTCTCATAAAATCAAACTGAATATGTCAAAAGCGGGTGAAAACTTTGCTTCATGTGTTTTGCTACTGTTTAACACCCGCCGCGATGCCATAGACTTATGCAAGGTAGTAAAACTTGTAATGAATTATCAGTCGTCGGGACAACAGTTATACAAAATTTTTAAATCCGTAATTTTTTATATACTTTCTGAAGCTGTCGCGTACGAAAACGTAATTTTGATTAAACAGATGAATCTTCTGTAAGAACGTGATACATCAATTTATAGCTAAATAAATGTTTTAAGAGTATATGAGGGAATAATGTTATATACGGTCAATTAACAACATCTGTTAGTGTGATTACGATGTGATTCATTGCTTAACTAAGAGACCCCCTATACTACATATTTACAGTGCTAATTATTCCTAATTTACACATGTAACAAAATATCATGTATTGCATGAACACGAATCATTATTTCAATCTTCCAAACTTTATTGTTTAATCTATTTCTCGTTTTGTTTTCAGAATTCGTGATCCATCTGTAAAATATTTACTTAACGACACCAATTGATTGCCATTTCAATTAACCATTCTTAGTCAGTACAACGAATATTTTGTGATGTCTTTATGTATTTATCCTCTATTTTTCTTTTGATGTCTGTAACCTTTTCTCATACAGCTAGTTCAAATGTTTTCTTCCTTTCTTGAAAAAAAAAACCAAACAAACTGAACATGAAGTTGTCATCCCTTTGCAGAATATTCAGCTCATTAAATTTAATCAGTAAAACGTTTCCGTTTTCTCACAGAAACTGATAATGCACGGATAAGCACTAGTTCTTCAAGTTTATAAGAACATAGGCGTTAAATCTCTGTTTCTATTTAAAAGCCGGAAGATTAAGGTGATCATGAGTATTTGATCTGTGCTATTTTAAGTTAATAGCTTTTGCACATTGTTATTTTCGATAGATCGTTTTCTTGTTTCACTGTGGCTTTCATTATTCTAGAATCAAATAACCGTCTTGGTCATGACACTGAATGCACATCTACATGCGCATTGCACCAATCGCACGAGTTAATAATAGTTGTACATATGGTATACTAAACTTTTACACTTATATCTTCTACTCTTTCTTGTTGTAGATATTTTTCATACTTCGATAACATAATTATTATTATTATTATTATTATTATTCTTGTTCTCATTACAATTTCTACTAGTAGTAGTGTGTATGTATGTATTTATTTCAACAATTATGAATAAATTACTTAAACCTGGGAAACATGACATTGTAATGGGTGTGACCGGTCATTGAAGGCTGTTTACATATCCTTGACACCTTATCTTGCCTTTGGTTGTATTGAACGTAGATGATGAGTGTATCTTACAAATAGGAAATGCTTACTCTCCAGAGCCAACTGTTTCTTTTGTGTTTATATAGGCTCCTGAAGGTGCTATAACACATTAGAGTCCACATTTTTCGTACTTTGGCTTAAATTTGTAGATATATATTATCAGGTAATTTGATATAAAAAAGTATGAAAGAGAAAACAGAAGACAAAGCTGTATGACACAAATCACCCAGGACCTGCACACAAAAAATGATAATAGTAGCATGTACACGTAACGACATTACAAAAATATTCGATTGTGCTGCGGTTACGATACCGACTTAGGACGGTCAATTGAAGTTACAAACGTCATTCAATTGGTGTGGTTAAAATCGAATCTACTTATTCTTATACGCCCGTCGAAGACGGACGTATTATGGTATGGCGTTATGGATCTGTAGGTCTGTGGGCCTTTTCGAACCATGTTAAAACAATACAAACCATACCGTTTGGGCTTAAACTTTCACACTTGATAGATTTATTTCTTATAGCATGAGGAAGAACCCTATAGGATTTTCAGCAAGTAAGGTTAAGGTAATTTTGGGGGCAACAATAGCAAAATTTTGAGAATGCAACTTGTAAACAAGGTACAGACCAAACTGTTTATGCTAGAACTTTGAAACTTTCACTTTTTATGACAGGAGGATGAACCCTATGGATTTCCAAGGTTATATCTGCAAGGCTAAGGTCACAGTGCTTATGTTAGTTAGATTCTTGTCAAGGCCGTAACGTTTTACGCCTTACATGGATTTGATTATTTCACATAAACGTTGCCCAGGACCAAAGTGTATGCTGTGACATTGACTCAAAGGTCATATCTTCAAGGTCAAAGTCACAACGCATATGATGAGTAAACCTTTGTCTTGGCCATAACTCTTTATTTCTTACATGGATTTAAATAATAATATTTAACAGAATTGTTACCCATGGCCCAAGGGTGTTTCGACCTTAAACAAAGGTGTTCTCTTCAAGGTCAAGATTACGCTGCATATGTTAGGTAATTATTTGTCTGGGCCTTAACTTTTTACCCTTTGCTTGGATTTGAGTAATATTTCACGGAATTGTTTCCCAGAACCCAAGGGTGCGCCATGATTTTGAACTAAGGTCATATCTGTAAGTACGAGGTCACAGTGCATATGATGGGGATATCTTTGCCCAGTCCATAACTTGTAACCCATTGCATGGATTTGAATAATATTTCGCAGAATTGTTGGCAAAGGGGAATAGTTCCATACTTTTAAATTCCATCCCTTCAAACAAAGCCACGGGCGTATTATTCCACGCTAAGCGTTTGTAGTGTTCTGTGGTGTGTCAATGCAGGTCCTTTGAGTCCCCCCTCCTCCTCTCGAAAAAATTGAAGTAATTTTCAAAAAATCCTTTTTTTTTTTACAGAAGCTTTCAACAAGGTCAGTTTAATAATATGTAAATTCATATGTATACTTCTTCGATTCTTAAATGTAAGAATTTAAGTTACTTTTGCATAGTGAAGAAACTTCTATCTTATAAAATTCATTCATTAATATCTTGCAAACAAACTTTCATGTGAAGTTCAACATAAACAACGACCGTCGCTTATGTCCTTATAAATACAGTGATGTTTTCATGACCACATATACATACACATGTTGCAGATTTTGCAAAATGGATTCCAAGCCAGATAATACATATCTACGACCCTCCGATCACAAAAGTTTGATATTGGTGCAGCTTACATAGTCGGATAAGGACCACTCCTGTATCTGTGGGACCATGGGAGCAGCAATCTTATAATTTTCAACATTCTAATTACAAAAAACACTTAACGAAAGGGGGTAGTCTCTCTATCTAGAGGCATTTCGAGTTGAGGCTTCATTCAGATACTGTATTATAAAAGGAAAATCGGAAGACATCGGCCAAGCTGTATGACACAAATCACCAAGGACATGCACATAAAACGCGATAATAGTCATATAAACACAGAAAGTGATATTACAAAGATAAACTATTGTACTGCAGTTCCGACATCAACTTAGAGCTGTCAATTAAAGTAACAATCAAAGGATACACATTTAAAAATTTATAAATAACCCTCCATATAGAGAACAAGGATCAATAGTTTTCTCAAGACGAGAGGTCATTAATTTTAAATACACGGATCGTCTTATAAAATAATATGCTAGTATCAAAAATATCGTAGGCGACATCAACATATGTAAACCATGCTCTGTCCGTCTGTCAGCAAGCTCATATCCTTAATCTGTAGGAGTTCCGACCAACAATCAGAAGGGACGAGACTCATGACCCTTTTTTTCTAAAAAGGTTTGGACAAGGCCATTATGTAGATGCACTTTTAATGTCAACGGTTTAACAGGGAGAACAATCGAATAAGGAAGTGAATATGTCAAACAATGATTTCTGAAAGGTCCAAAGCTGGTCATAATAGCGACGGAAAAATTTGCGAATTCTTGTGACATTAACCTCTCATTCTGTAGCTTGACGCGGTAAATGAAAGAACCGTGGTATAAAAAAGTTGTAGCATAACCGATCATTTGAGACATATAGACAAAATACAGATGAAATCGCTGTCATTCACGGCAGTTTTCATAATACAGATTGCTTTTTCGTAGACAATTGGTAGTAAGGTAAATAGAAAAGTAGTATTAAAAGTTTGAAAGTAAACGATGCTTTCATAATGCCTTAGAACACACACTTATCCTGCTGCTCCTTCTCGTAATTTTCATTAATTAGATATAACACATCTACACATATATTTAAATAAATCTTAAATTCTTATCAATTATCATAAAGTCAAATGAATTGTATAGCAAATCAGTGAATCCATCAGCCAATAATCAATCACAGTTAACTTAAAATTTAAAGTCAGTCATTGCATTATGACCCACAATTTTTAAAAAATGCGTCAAATCTTTATATCACTTTACTAACATTAAGCTTGACATTGGTGCACCAACCGAAATTGATAACAACATTTTGTTTTCGGTGCCCGCGGAGACATCTTGTCTTCCAGCAAGTCATTGAAATGTTTTAACTTCAGAAATGCATTACAGAATTAAAAGTGCAACTCAATATTTGATTTTCTAAAGCATTTGGCGGATACAGAAACACATATAGCCGTATGAAAAAAGCTCCATATACCTTAAAAAACTTTCATCACATGATGACCATATTTGATTACACAGAATGTGCTGTACCAATTTAGTGCTGATAGTCAAACGCATACTGTTTTGTAACTCAAGAAAAATATATGAAAAATAAAAGGGTACTTTAGTCTTACATGTGATTTCACTCACAATGCTTCTACAATCATAAATGGTGATCACAGACTCAAACTGATCCTTTTAAACATGATTAAATTTTTTTTCAATCAAAGAGAAGTCTATTTCACAAAGTCGGTAAAATGAAATAAATGTCATGAACATGCTAAATTTCCTGATTGATAACATTATTGTTGTGTATGGATGAAAATATTACCAATGTATTATTGGCATTTAAACGGTCCCCAAACGTGCTGTTCCTTTCTGACCTCTTTACTTTTCTTTCAGAAGGCTGAATTTACACCAAAGCAAGTAGAGTAAAATTCTTTCTTCTGGGGGCAAAGTGACTGTCAGTAAAACTGCTCACATAGTTATAGAAATAAAAGAAAACAACGTCACTATAGAAGTTCTATTGTAGATACGAGTCTTATCACACACTCTTACATTTCGTTACCCAAGATGTTGAATGGTATACTCGATTGAGACCTATTCTGAATTTGACATCTATACTTGGTTTTTATCTGCTTTGACAATATGTGGCAAATGTTGCTCACAAGCAGGGGAGTCAAATTCAGAATATGAAATAGAAGATCTCTGACCAAGCAGTGTGCACAAATCACCAAGAACAACATGCACATAAAACATAATCATTGTGAAAAATTATTCTCCAGGTCTCAACAATTGCCATACAGACGGTGACGCCACACTTCAAGTGTTTTATTTAATATGGAGCCTTAATAATACCCTTTATTTGAATGATATGATAATAAACAGAGTATAATTGTTCATAAACTGAGTATTCTGTTTGCAATTTCAAACCATAATAGACGTAATATTTTAATCATTTTCTTGAAAATGAAAATCTTTTACATTTAATCTTTGCAACTGTTTAATTTGTAATTGATTGAAACATGTTCTAATCAAACTTTATGAAATTCAAATGGTACAAAGACCTAACTATTTAACTATTTAAGGTTTCAATGTTTGTGTAGGTGATAATAAGAACTAGTCTACTAAAACGTCCCCAGATCATACATAAGACCCTTGAAACGAGAGGTACTTTGATATGCTCTTTAACTGCTGGAGGCCTGCTTTCAAATTATAGATATGCAGTGATTTGGATATCCCTGCTACTCTGAGTAACCGAATCTGTGGCTTTAAAATATATAAATATATATTTGTAATCAAATTGTTTTCATATAAAGTTGTTCTACTTATATTTTAATTCTACCAAGAATAGATAATATTATTCGTCCGTGACCTTGAATATAAGGGAGTTGTTTATAAACAGGTCCATATACTACATTTCCTAACTTGTGCCAGTGCTTCCACTGAAGAATTCCTCCATTTCAATTTCAATATGCAAAAATGCCAATTAGGTTCAAAATTAGTATGTCCACCAAATATCATGAAATGCTGTATGTTTCAGTTTAAACCTTGAGTATGATGTTGAACATCACAGTAATTATGTAATCATGAAACTCTGTCATAATCCTTCCCATTAAAATTAATCATAGTTTATTATTATTCATGATTACTAAACATGTGTCAATAACAACGAAATAATTATTTCCTGGTATGATTTCGGGTTTTTTTCATATCGTTATGTTATCAGAAAACATTATTTCTGGTGGGTTTCAATAATAGATTCCTACTAATCTAATATCGGATATTGAATCGAGACATGATACTGCTGAGGCACCCTTATGTTCATTGAGTAGATATAACACACCTACACATAAATTTAAATAAATCTTACGTTCTTATCAATTATGATATTGCCAAATGAAATGTACAACAAATCAGTGAATCCGTTTACTAATAATCAATCACAGTTCAATTGAAATTTAAAGTCGGCTATTGCATTAAGACCCACAATTATAAAAAATGTATCAAATCTTTATACCACTTTATTAACATTACGCTTGACATTGGTGCACCAACCGAAATTGATAACAACATTTTGTTTTCGGTGCCCGCGGAGACATCTTGTCTTCTAGCAAGCCATTGAAATGTTTTAACTTCAAAACTGCAAACTGCAAACTGCAAAACAGAAACACATATAGCGCTACGACAAAAAGCTCCATGTACATGTACCTTGAACAACTTTCATCACATGATGACCATATTTGATTACACAGAATGTGTTGTACCGATCTAGTGTTGATAGTTGCAGTGATATTGTTTTTTTAATTCAAGAAAAATATATGATAAATAACAGGCTACTTAAATCTTGTCATGTCATTTTACTCAAAATACTTCTACAATCATAAATCGTGATCACAGACTCAAATTTATCCTTGTAAAACATGATAAAATTTATTCGATCAAAAAGAAGTCTTATTCACCAGAGGTGGTACAATGAAACAAATGTCATGAACATGCTGCATTTCCTGATTGATAACATTATTGTTGTGTTCGGATGAAAAAAAAAATTACAATGAATTATTGGCATTTCAACGGTCAACAAACGTGCTTGCTCCTTCCTGACTTCTTTACTTTTCTTTCAGGAGGCTGAATTCACACCAAAGCAAGCACAGAGTAAGATTACATTCTTCTGAGAGAAAGTGACTATAAAAAAAACTGCTGAGTCATGGTTATAGAAGTAGAAGAAAACACAACGTCACTAAAGAAGTTCTATTGTAGATACGAGTCTTATCACAAACTCTAACATTTCGTTACCCAAGATGTTGAATGATATAGATCTACTCGATTGAGACTTATTCCGTTTGACATCTATACTTGGTATTTATTTGCTTTGACAATATGTGGCGGATGTTGCTCACAAACAGGGGATTCTTATCCTGCCATTGCATCTTATCTCACTCCTTTCTTAGGGAGCGGGGGTTATCATTTATGCTTCTTAATAGATGTACTTTTGTTTGTTTCTATTTGATTTTTCCATTCTTTTCTGATTTTCATTCCTTTCGGTTTAATTTTTCTAATTACTTAATTGGTTGTATCCATCATACTTGGATATCTGGGTTCATGAATACCCATTTTGATACATAGTTGTGATAAATATAGAACATATATACCTTTTAATTTAGTGCACCATATGCGCATTTCGACAAGTTATGTCTCTTCAGTGATGCTCGTGGCCGAATGATTGGAATTCTCAAAATATATAAAAATATGAAGCACAGTGTTGAAACCAAAATGACCGAAAAGTGAACCAAAGAATCTAAGGACAGAGCTATGCTTGAGGGAGATACTCCTTAGTTTTAGAGTGATCTGAATTTGAATGTCACGTTACACCGATGTCTTTCGTATTTTCCTTTTATGATACACCTAGAAGTAGAAAAGTTCCCCAAGTTTATCGAGTTGGCTTTAAAAAAGAGACAGAAGACATCTGGTAAAACTGTATGACACACATTGCAAAAGACATGCACATAAAACATAGTTACAGTAAATAAACGACATTACAAAACTCTTTGATTTTATTACAGTTACAATTCCCCCTTAGTTAAGTAACATATCTCACTCATTTGTTGTAGTTAACCGGTTTACGGGCATCCACCTTCCCTCTCGCTGCAATAGCAGCATAATCAATGGACACACATAAAAATCATAAATAAGTGCTTTCAGAGTAAAAAAAACGAAGAAGTACCGAAGGGTAAACCATATCTCATAGTCCAATGAAAAAAAGTTTAGTGTTATATTCAGACAAATGCGAGCCCTAATAAAATCGAGGTGAGACCAGGTGTCCGGGAAGAGTAAGCGTCCCCTGGTTGTATGCAACACCCATCGCAAAAGTCCTGCAATAACCTTTCAAATCGAGGAGGTAAATACATAAATATTAGAGAAAGAGAAAGAAGAAATCTGACTTATTTGTGTGACAAAAAGTTTCCATGGACATGTATATAATAAAAGAATAAGCTTGCAATAAAATATGAAATATTAAATAGTTATGCAGGTGTAGTACTAACTAAAAATCTACTGTTCTTTTTGTCTCGTACAGTTTCGATGGTGTTAAATGTTAAGATGAGCTATAAATGCAGACTTAAGCCGGCGTGGCCTAGTGGTATCGCGTCGGACTCCTGATAGGGAGGCCGGGGTTCGAGTCCCGCTCTGGTCATGCCGGTATTCTGTCTTTCGGATGAGACAGTAAAAACCGAGGCCCCGTGTCGTGGTATGCATGGCACGTTAAAGATCCCTCACTGCTTCGGGTGGGTCCGTTGCAAAGGTCAAAATTTGTATGCCCCGCATCAGGCAGATGCCGTCACCATATACGTGAAATATTCGTGGTGTGACGTAAAACAAAAATCAATCAATCAATCAATCAATGCAGACTTTTGAACCTATCATTATTGGGAATCAACATTAATTATGTTAAGATAGATATAAAACAATATAATATGATTGATAAACCCAACTCAGTGATCCAAAATACAGGAAGCAAAATCGGCATAGAAAATCAGCAAGAAAATAAAATCAAATAGAATCTTCAAAGTCCTTCGAAGAGAAGTAAAATATAAGTAGTGTTTGTGTTTTATTGCTTAAAATCAAATAGAAAACAAAGCAAAGTACATTTTATTATGAGCTTAGTAATATCCCCAAAAAAGTATGATGCCAACTTTCCGGGGAGAATAAGCATCTTCTACTTGACAACAACACTCGTAACACATACGTCTGGTAGATATCGTCTACTCGGCTATGTGCCATGTTTTGGAGTCAAATTCAGAATATGAAATAGAAGATCTCTGGCCAAGCTATGTTCACAACTCACCAAGAACAACATGCACAGAAAACATAACCATAGTGAAAAATTATTCTCCAGGTCTCAACAATTGCCATACAGACGTTGACGCCACACTTCAAGTGTTTTATTTAATATGGACCCATAATAATACCTTTTATTTGAATAATATGATAAAACAAGAGGCCTAATTGGGCCTATATTGCTCATCTGAGTATCTAGATGATCAGTCATACAGAAAGGAAGAGGTCATTTATTTTTGCATTACTGTGACTAAGTCAATACAAGTGTTGAAAATATGTCAAATTTTCTTTCAGACCAGAGTAAAAAACACTTTTTTGTCATCCATTCAGGTAATTTTGATATGAAGCATTTGCTTTGTCTCTGCAAGATGTGATGAAGGGCAACAAGTAAGTCATTTCTTTAGGTGGGGCCTTTTGTTGACTGATTCAAGTCTGGGTCATGAACAACAATTGTTACAAATAATGTCCAGATCCAATTTTAAAAGGCCTAATTTCAATTTTATATTTTGAATGTTGAGAAACATATGAAAACTTATTCAGGTATGTAAAGAAATGAAAAAAAAATTGACCACAGTGGGATTTGAACCGCTACTCTCCATAATCTAATTACTAAGTGGTTTTTGATTGATTGATTTTTTTTAACGTCACACCACGAATATTTCACGTACATGGTGACGGCATCTGCCTGATGCGGGGCATACAAATTTCGACATTTGCAACGGAACCACCCGAAGCAGTGAGGGATCTTTAACGTGCCACGCCTACCATGACACGGGACCTCGGTTTTTATTCCCTCCGGCATGACCAGAGCGTGTTCGCACCCGGTCTTCCGATTAGGAGGCGAGCGCGATACCAATAGGCCATGCCGGCTTATTTACCAAGTGGTGTATGTACCATTGCGATACCTAGTTTTTAGGTATGGAGGCATTATCTGTTGACCAATTTGGATGAAATGTACAAAATTAATAGAGGACCTATAGTACTTCATGTATACCGTGTTTCATTAAAATCAATCATGTGGTATAACAGCAGAACTTAAAAATGTGAAGAATTATCCCTATACACCCTCATTTGGAAGTCTTAAAAAAATCATAGAAAATCCAAAAATTGATTTATTGTCAAAATTCTTTCAAAGTAACATTCCTTAACATAATTATGATCACAATAGTCCATAAGAAATCATCATTATCAATTAATTAGGAAATATGACACTTTTCTGCATTGAAATCACGAAGTCCAAACAAATGTCGAAAAAAATTCTAAAATTTGATTTTGGAAGGGAACCAAAATGACAGTACGTCTTCACTCATAATTCTAGATCATTTCTATGCATTCTGTTTGTCTCTGTATACATCCGGTATGAAGATAAATATTGTCAAAGGAGGGTACTCTTTTGTGACCTACTTTTGACTATGGTGGCGCCACCTGTGAACAGGTCTGGACGAAAACAACAGAATTTGAAGAGAATCATAAATGATTTATACAAAGATTTGTAAAATACTTCTGACAGTTTTGCAAAAAAAGTTGAAATTGTGAAAAATAGCCAACACCCCCCCCCCTTTCCCTTTTCTTTTCTTTTCTTTTAAAAAGTTCATAAAAAATCCAAAAATTCAGATAATGACAAAATTCTTTCACAATAATATTCCTTACCATAATTATGATCAAAATAGTCATTAAGAAATCATCAATATCCATTAACTGAAAAAAAAAACATGACGCTTTTCTGCGTTGAAATTACTAGTCCAGAAACACATCAGAAAAGCGTACATTTCTATTTGATGGATCTAAACCCCAAACACAATTTTTGAAAACTCATCTTTATAGATTGTTGAAATGCAATTGGTTTCCCCATTTATGCACTAGTTCTTTTGAAGAGAGGTACCATTTTCGGCACTTTTGACCCCATTCTAGATCTGCCCCTGAGGGAATCTTGATCCCGAACACAGTTTCAGTAGGGGACCTTGAGTACATCATTAATACAAAGTTTCATCCAAATCTGCAATGCAGTTCCAGAGAAGAATTCGAAAATGTGAAACAGTTAACGACGGACGGACGACGCACTATGACTCAGGTGAGCTAAAAGGTAGAGTATAAATTATTCATACACTGAGTATTCTGACGTGATAGACGTGATATTTTCAATAAAATTTCTTGAAAAAGAAAAAGCTATACATTTAATCTTTACAACTGTTGAATTTGTAATTGATTGAAGAATGTTCTAATCACCCTTAATGAAATTCAAATGGTGCAAAGACCTAACTATTTAAGGTGGAACAATTCACTAATAACCCTCTTCAGCAGTGCTACAGAATACATGAGTATGTTCATAAAGATAACACTGGCTATAAATGTCTAGTCCTCTTGGTTGCATAACAAAGGGACATCACCTGCCTGTGGCTGCACATTGTGTTTCTTCAATGTTTGTGAAGGTGATGATTTGAACTACTCTACTTATACCTCCGCAGAGGATACATAAGACCCTTGAAACTGGTAGTACCTTGATATGTCTCTTTAACTGCTGGAGGTCTGCTTTCAAATCATAGATATGCAGTCGGAAGTTTTGGGTATTCTTGCCACTCTAAGAAACTCAATCTACGGCCTGAAAATAAATCATTATTTGAATATATATATATTTATATACGTAATCAAATTGTTTTCATATAAATTTGTTCTACTTATATTTTAATTCTACCAAGATTAGATAAAATTATTCGTCCGTGACCTTGAATATAAGAGAATTGTTTACAAACAGGTTCATATACCACATCTTGCTTACTTGTGCCAGTGCTTCCACTGAAGAATTCCTCCATTTCAATTACCATATGCAAAAATGCCACTCAGGTTCAAAATGAGAGTGTCAACCAAATATCATGAATTACTGTATGTTTCAGTGTAAACCTTGAGTATGATGTTGAACTCCACAGTAATTATGTAGTCATGAAATTCTGTCATATTCATTCTGTATTTCCTTTCCATTAGAATTAATCATAGATTATTATTGTTCCTGATTAATAAACATGTGTCAATAACAGCGAAATAATTTTCTTCCTGGTATATTTTTGGGTTTTTTTTCCATATCGTTATGTAATCAGACAACATACTTTCTGGTTGGTTTTAATAATAGTTTCTAACTTATTTAATATCGAATAATGAGTCAGGAAATTATACAGCTGAGACAGTCATATGCTCGTGAGGATAAGAACTTTTTACACTAACTGATGTCAGTTATTATTACAATTCCTGCGTGTGACTTTTGACAGGGATGTTTAATACCAGACTCCTCATGCACACTACATCAATTAAGTTCTCGGGGGGTATCTTTTATTACTGTTTCAAAGATGTTGTATAAAAGCATAGAGATCAGTGTATGCCCATTTCTTCCATAAAATATTGCGTATGATATCTTCTGTGCTGTGAAATCTAACTTCGTTTTTTTTTTTTTATTTATTATTATATTATTCAAATAAAAATAATCATTACTATTATGTATCTACTTATGGAGGAAGGGTTACTTCCGCTTCGCTGTTATTGGATTCTTTTGTGAGATGATATGAATTTCCAGGGTTCTTTTATGAATTGATAGTTTAACTTGGGCGAAAACTTTTTTCTCCGGTTTTGTGATAATGTTATTTCCTTGGTAAAGATACATGCTTTATATAAGTGCCTTTACACAAACGTCACACGCATTAAGCCCCTGTCACACAATATTAAGATTAAGAGAATTTTCTTCGTTACTCGTCAACAAACAAATGGTAGTGTGATGGAGGCATGAAAGGTAAAACTGGACGTCATACCACTAAGAACAATAGTAAAAACATTAATTGAAGCACCGGTGAACGCTTAGTCACCATTCCCATACACCAACATGACTTCCGTGCAGACTTAAGACCATATCTGAATCAAGAAGGTTCATTAGGAGCCGATGATATGACTTAATATGACTTATCACGATAAAAATTACTTTGTTAGGGAAAATTCTGATTCCAAAAATAAATACACTGAAACAGCTGTCATCCAGATGTTGAACTTTCTTATCGATAACATTTTTGTGGTGTTTGGAGATAAGGTTTTTCAACAAATTGTCGACATTCCAATGGGCACTAACTGTGCTCCGCTTCTGGCTGACATATTCCTTTACTCATACGAAGCTGAGTTCATTCAGTCTTTGCTTTCGCAAGGAAAAAAAACAATTGGCTCTTGGCTTCAATTTTACTTACAGATATATAGATAACTTGCTTTCAATTAATAATCCTTCATTCGCGGATTACCTTAGCATCATCTATCCAAGTGAACTGGAGGTCAAAGAAACCACAGAAAATAGTAATTCTACTTCTTATTTAGATATTATGTTGTCTTTCGACATTAATGGCCAATTGAACACCTCACTCCATGGCAAACGTGACGATTTCAATTTCGCTATCACAAACTTTCCTTTCATAAGTAGCAACATTCCATCATCGCCCGCATACGGCGTATTCATATCTCAGTTAATACGTTATTCCAGAGCATGTTCAAATTACAATGACTTTGTTCTGAGGGCTAGGCGACTTTCAGTTAAGCTGCTCAACCAGGGTTATATATGTGCTAGACTAGCAACGTCACTGAGGAAGTTCTACGGTCGTTACGAGACTCTTATTACTCCATATGATATCTCGTTATCCAGACTTTTAAATGATATTCTGGACTGAGACCGATTCCGATCACTTTACACAGATTTGACACCTTCTATACTAGATGGTTACCTACTTCGACTTCTCTATATATAAATACATATGGAATTCACACGATTTGACTCTTTCTACGGGGTACAGATGGGTGCAGTCCTAACATAACATTCACGTTAACGCGAAAAGCGGTCACGAGGATTGCTTTAGCACACGTGCTAGGACTGCTCGACCGGACGCGCGTGCGCTCCTTGCGTTAACGCGGGGGGAAATTTGCGTTAACGCGATTTATTCCCGCGTGCGCTCAGTCCAGTCGCGCGTTCACATGATTACATTTGTAATTCTCTTTACAGTGGTACGGATGGAAAAAATAAAAGGAATCTAATTAAATTACCGTAAATGCCGCCATATATACGTGCATTAAATGTGATGTTAAAATGACAACCCGCATTAAGGGTTTCATATGTAATATAATAATGGAAATTACCGCGTAGACATGCACTCAGGTATTTATGAAAAACTTCGTCAGTTTATACAATAAAGACTCTAGGAAAATTACATTCTAATTCTATTTTATTTATTTATTTTTAATTAATAAAATTATGTATTTATTTCTTATTTGTTTATTTATTTATAATTTATTATTATTATTATTATTATCATTATTATTATTATTATTATTATTATTATTATTATTATTATTATTATCCCAAAAACAGAATGAATTTCATTATATTCAATGTTCGGAATATGTATTCAATATTTTTTAAATTCATCCCTTTACTCGTAAGCGTTTTATTTAATTCTAACTATTTCCCTACATGCACACAGTAATATGTTTTTATATTTAAATATACAATGTATATATCGATTCTCCTTTAAATCCTTCTCTATATAAGTTGTAAGCAAGCGAACGTGGCTGTCAGCCACGTTCACGCGACATCCAAGCGCGTGAACGCGGCAGTCCAGCGCGTTAACGCAGTCTCAAAATTTAGTTCACGAGGAAATCTGCGTTAACGCAAACGCGTGTGCTCAGCAGTCCTGAGCGCACGAGGAAAGCAAACTTCACGTTAACGCGAAGTTAACATAATGTTATGTTAGGACTGCACCTCACTGTATATGTGACGGGTATTGCTAGCAAGCAGGAGATGCTCACTCTCCCCGGGCACCTGATCTCACTCTATCACAGGGGTTCACATATGCTCTTCAAATAGACATATTATGTTATTTTCCATTTGTTTTTCATTTTCACTGATTTTGTATGTCCTATGGTTTCATGATTTTTGGACTTGTGGTTTGGATTTATCCATCATCTTTACATTTCAACAACTGTCCATGTGTCACTGCTGGTGGACAATTTGTTCCCGAGGACACTTGTCGGGCAGTCCTTTATATATATATATATATATATATATATATATATATATATATATATATATATATATATATATATATATATATATATATATATATATATATATATATATATATATATATATATATGGATAATGTTAATAAGAAGACCATAGTGACTGAGGCGTCGCCCCCTATAAAAAGGCCTCAAACTGCAATGTGCAAGGACACGTGCATAGCAGTTAACTTAGGTGTCCCCAATATTATCTTAAATGACGTTAGAAATCAAACATGTGCGGTAAGCACTAATGGTATCAACATGCGGATAGCTTCATAAACATCAAGCCCTTTAAGGTTAAACTAGTTGACGTAATTAAAGATTACCAATTCCCCCCTTCTGATTGTGAAATATCTAAGTGCGGAACCAAAAATTGCAAAACTTGCAACATCTTAATTACAGACAATTCTTTTACTAGTAATTTAACCAAACATACCTTTCATACGCATAGTTTTCACCATTTGAATTGTAAGAGTTCAAATATTGTATACGGTATTGAGTGTTCACTCTGTGGGTTAATACATGTATATGTTGGAGAGACAAAGGGACAACTCCGTACAAGAGTATCAGGTCACAGGTCCAAAATAAATTGTGGCGGAAACCAACTACTATATCGCCACTTCAACCAGCCTGACCACTCTATTCTCTCAATGAAAATTAGAATTATAGAAAAAATATATCACCCCACAAACAGTGCCAATTTGAGCACTCTTTTTCGTCGGAAAAGAGAAGAATACTGGATAAGACGTCTCGGCACTGCTTCGCCCTATGAATGCAATGACAATATTAGTAGTATTGGTAACCTCATTAGTCCTGCGTGTCAATCAGTTAACCTACTCGGTTTATTCAACAAAAGCCAGAGGAGGCATCGAAGTCATGGTACACGCAAATACAACAAACCTGAAATACATAATATTTCCCTTGATGCTCTTTTGCCATTTATAAATAAACCTTTGGGCCTTCATCACATTCGAACAAAACTTAATTTTATTTCACTCAGAAAATTACACGAGTTGTGAGTATCGTCCAGACACCGTATCTATAGTGATATAAGCTCTGCAGAGTATAGACTAGATGGCATTATTATGGACATATCGACCGCTAGACTTTTTCGTCCCGTCAAGTCAGATATTTCTATAGAAAAATCTAATCGCCCTTTCATCAAAATTAAATTTGCAAATAAAGGCATTGATTATTTAAATTTTGGCCAAATTTTAAATCATAAGTCTGTTTTAGAGAAAATACCTGCATATTTCAAAAACAAAGATCCGCCATGTATTTCCTATAGCTACACGCCATCAGTCGCATCCAAAATTTATAATTACAAAGGGTTTCCACAGTGTCTTGATCTTAGCAACTCTGCATGCCATCCACAACCGTGTGCATGTTCCTCATCTAATTTCGTATATTCTCCTTGTGGCCATGTCATTACTGGTGATCTCGATATTGTTAAAAACATTAAATTAAGATAACTTTTACTTAAAGGTCCAAAATACAGAGAACCCAGATCATTCACATGGAGCCAAAATTTTGAGAATATTATGAACTGCTGCGAGGAATATGCCACACGATGGGCAAAAAGAGAGGAAGTACAAGTCGACACTCTTTCGGAATGAATAAAATCTATTGCAGTACTGCTAAGATCAAAAATTTAAAAATTACAAGGTTCTGTAAACACCAGATTCGAATCTATTTTTAAAGATCCTGATGTTGTCAGAGAACTTACCTTCCTCCAAGAACATTATATCATTACACCAGCAGATAAAGCATCTAATAATTATACATTTACTTGTAAGAAATATTACTTTGACAGCCTAGTGAAAGAATTAGGATTAAATTCAGCTCCAGGAAATCCTACTTATACTCTCACGAAATTTTCGGTTTCGGAAGTACTTGAGAATCATAAATCTGTCCTCAATACGTTTGGTATTGACTCAAATAAATTGAATTTAGAACTTCCATATTTGTACTGCATTCCAAAAATGCACAAAAATCCTTACAAACAACGCTTTATCGCTGGTTCCTCGAAGTGTTCCACAAAATCTGTATCGATGCTACTCACAAAAATATTATCAGAAATTAAATCTGGCCTTCATAGATATTGCGAAACAGTATATTCCAGAAGTGGAATTAATCAAATGTGGATCCTTAAAAATTCAAAAGAGTTGTTAGAACATCTAAAATCAAAAAGCTTTACTAAAATTTACTCCATCAAGTCTTTTGACTTTTTGACTCTTTACACAACGATCCCTCATCAGAAATAAAAAGACAGATTAGCGGAAATTATTCAAAATGCATTTACTAGTAAAAACGGAAGCCGCAAATTCAAATATATAGTAATAGGCCACGATAAAACTTACTTTGTTAGGGAAAATTCTGATTCCAAAAATAAATACACTGAAACAGCTGTCATCCAGATGTTGAACTTTCTTATCGATAACATTTTTGTGGTGTTTGGAGGTAAGGTTTTTCAACAAATTGTCGACATTCCAATGGGCACTAACTGTGCTCCGCTTCTGGCTGACATATTCCTTTACTCATACGAAGCTGAGTTCATTCAGTCTTTGCTTTCGCAAGGAAAAAAAACAATTGGCTCTTGGCTTCAATTTTACTTACAGATATATAGATAACTTGCTTTCAATTAATAATCCTTCATTCGCGGATTACCTTAGCATCATCTATCCAAGTGAACTGGAGGTCAAAGAAACCACAGAAAATAGTAATTCTACTTCTTATTTAGATATTATGTTGTCTTTCGACATTAATGGTCAATTGAACACCTCACTCTATGACAAACGTGACGATTTCAATTTCGCTATCACAAACTTTCCTTTCATAAGTAGCAACATTCCATCATCGCCCGCATACGGCGTATTCATATCTCAGTTAATACGTTATTCCAGAGCATGTTCAAATTACAATGACTTTGTTCTGAGGGCTAGGCGACTTTCAGTTAAGCTGCTCAACCAGGGTTATATATGTGCTAGACTAGCAACGTCACTGAGGAAGCTCTACGGTCGTTACGAGACTCTTATTACTCCATATGATATCTCGTTATCCAGACTTTTAAATGATATTCTGGACTGAGACCGATTCCGATCACTTTACACAGATTTGACACCTTCTATACTAGATGGTTACCTACTTCGACTTCTCCATATATAAATATATATGGAATTCACACGATTTGACTCTTTCTACGGGGTATATGTGACGGGTGTTGCTAGCAAGCAGGAGATGCTCACTCTCCCCGGGCACCTGATCTCACTACATCACAGGGGTTCACATATGCTCTTCAAGTTGACATATTTTGTTATTTTCCATTTGTTTTTCATTTTCACTGATTTTGTATGTCCTATGGTTTCATGATTTTTGGACTTGTGGTTTGGATTTATCCATCATCTTTACATTAGAAGAAGACATCGAGCATAAGTTCATACGATCTTAACAACGGGTGTTTGGATTATAATTACCGCTCTTTTCATGTCAAAGGGATGCCCCTTCATATCGCTTGTACTCGATAAGTAACGCGGAGATATTTTACCGTCATAAATAACCAATCATAATTGGGTTTTCACTACTTTTCTTTTCGCATATTGCAGACATACCCTCCTCTTTTCGTAGTGTAAAGAATCGTTCGATTATTTACGAATTAAGGTAATAATCTGCTCGTCTATTAAGAAGGTCATGACCCTGTTTGTAATATTCGGACAAACTGCAGTTTGATCTCAACTCCAAACCCGATACCATTTTATAACCACAATAACATATCGCCTTGACTTTAACAATTTCTCGTAGTTCAATCGTCAAAAATCACTAGAGATAAATTTTTACCACGAAGCTGCCGACATGAGGTAATGGAAACACTGTGCAATTTAAGTAGTAATTGACAAAACTGCAATAGGAACACCAAAAGACTTATCTAAGGATATTGTTATGTATTTTAAAAAATTTTAAAGTCTCATAAGTTTATAAGTTTACCAAACTAATGTTTTGAAATATTGTATTTCATGTTCACACCCAAGATTTCGAAACTTCACAGTTAATATCCTGAGGAAACGATTGCCCACTTACGATTTGCTTTACAGCATAAGCATGATTTATCACCAAATCCCAGTAGCTTTTATTACTTGCATATGGAGTTATAAATGTAGAATCTTCTGGTTTTGAAATTACAAATTTACATTTACTGCTACTATTGTTGTTTCTTTTGCGTTGTATATCATCAGTGTGATATAGAACTGATTTTAGGTTTAATAGACGCCTCAATATCAGTAAGACCTGAATGTCAGATATATGTTGATATGGACGTAAACGTCAAATCTATTACAAAGTGATGCAATTAACATCCGTTTACTGTAAACTTAAACAATGTTATTGAAATCTCAGTGTCATTAAACACAAACGTTCTTTTACTTTAAGCTAAAGAGCTATTGTAGTTATTTCGTCGCAAGATTTATTCTCTGATGGTTTGCTTAAGAGTTCGGATTTGCGCACTAACGACCGAACCATGAATTCCCAAGACTCTGACTTTGATGGGAATCTCATCAAGGGCTAATTGTCTCTTGGTCCGCTCCAACCCTCCTATTATTTGATCATTGTCAGAAAGTAAAAGCTTAACTGGACTTAAATGTATTGCATTTTACAATGATATGATATATATCATTTGTTATTCAAGTAACGACGTCTGAGTCTTTGTTTGATTAGTGACAAATTGTATCATTCGGGAGAGGGATGACTTGATAACAACAATCATGGTAATGTGTCTGGTAACGACAATTGCTGTGAAAGAAAATGGCACTGTTATGTGAAAATATGTACTTGTGTTACAATGGAATGGTAGAATTAAACCTAATAGCAATCTATTTTCACATAGATGTTGTGATGATTTGTGTGTGTAAGGGTTTTTTTTTTTCGGTGTCCATCCTAAAAGTCTTGTGGTTAATAATTCGACAACGTAAAGTGTAGAATATGTGCTTAGTTGTCAGTAAATGGAAATCACAGACGCATGTTATAGGTAAAACAAATTCATTTTACTTGAAAACTGTAAGAGAAGATACAGTAACATATTTGACCGGACTGCACTAAGGTTACAATCAGAGAAAAAATGTAAAATACGTAATAAAACTAGCATGGATAAGCGGCAAATAAGACATAGCAAAATGGCATAGCAGTCAAAAACCCCACATAGGATGGTGATTGTACATTTATAAACATTAAAACCTTGACTCATTCACTAAGGCATTGCCAAAGGTAAAATACTTTTGATGACTTTGTTTATTTGACTTCGGTTACTGGCTAAATATCTGGGTGAATGAGGCACATATACGATAGAGCACCATACGAATTTTAATTTGGTATTCAAAGTTCAGGTAAAGCATTGCAAATTCATTAATGATACTTTCAGCATATCATCTGAGGTGACAGATTCGATTACAATCTCATCAACTTTCCACATTCAGGGCTAATGTCATGCTGCTAATGAAAAGCTATCTAATACAGCTTCTATCATTTTTTCAATTCGAGGGTCGGACCTTAAACCAATAAACACCACTTAAAGAGTGATGATTGTCACTTCAGTTTCCCGTCCTAAGTCGGTATCGCGACTCATCGAGATTTTATGTGATCTTTTTTTTTTCCTTTTTCTTCTTTGCTTTGCATGTGTGGGACGACTTTTGTCGTAGAACTGAGATAGATATCTTTCATCAGTTGTTGGCGTAGGTTCACTGTTGTTTGATTTAATATCAGTAGCCTTCAAATTTTGTTGCAAGTACTTTTCCCGATATTTTAACAGTATTTTGGCACATAAATCATCATTGCTTGAAAAAAATAATATTACATTGTTTCATATGCTTAACCATATGTTGTATGATCAATAAAATTAATCAACTTTACATCCCATTGCATGGATGTCATCTTTGATGTTTTATTTGAAAAGTATGCCTTTTTGTGAACGCTAATATATATAATATTGATTTTTAAATATGAATATCTCACCTTGTTAAAAGGGTTCAGAAGATATGCAAAAGTGAATGGGCTTAGTTGGTGGGAGCTCGAAAACCGGTGAACCGCACCAGTTGAGGGACGTTTGTTATTTTAGTTGACCGTCCTAAGTCGGTATCGTAAAGGCAGCACAATCGAATATTTTTGTAATGTTTTTTGTGTATATTCTACTATTATCATGTTTTGGTGCATGTCCTTGGTGATTTGTGTCATACAGCTTTGTCAGATGTCTCTTGTTGAGGTAAGTTTTCAAATTTTCACTGTACAGTTAATCAAAATAAATGATTCGGTTCATGGACCAGGTTAAATGTTATCAGAAATAACACAATATTAAAGTATGTAACAAGACTACATGATAAACTATGATCATTATCATAACAAGTGAGTGGCGATTGTCTGTACAACTGACCGTTTGACCGTTCGAAATCTGTACTGCAACTGTACTACAATAGTATAATCTAATATTTTATGTGCTTACTCTTGTTTAAACTTCGTGTCCTAGGTAACGTACGCCTCACAGCTGAGTGAAATGCCTTACTTACTTACCTTTCTTTTATAGGTAAAACCAAATCCTTCCCAGGACAAAGATACAGTTATTATAATGGAGAACAGACAGTGGCGGTATCGGCATAGTGGTGAAAAAAGCCTTAATAATTAGGGCATATATACGTAGAGCTTTAATGATTAATTAGAGCATATATACTTGTATCAATTTAATGCATCATATGATCATTTCGACAAATTATATCATCTCCATGGTGTTCAGGACTGAAACTGTAAATTCAAAAGTGTTTTATAAGAAATTGCTCTTTATGGTGAGAAATAGACGATCGTCATATTTTACATGATATAAGCGGCCTAAGACCCCATATGCAACTCTTTGTCGGGATTTTTATTTTGACGTTATTGCTTAAATCGTGACGTCACTATCTTGTACTTTACGTCAAAATGAAAATCCCGGCAAAAATTAACATGTCGGGTCTTGGGCTGCTTATATCATGTAAAATATGAAGATGGTCTATTGAAACGATAATTGATTTATATGTCAAATGCTAAGATACTGAATAGAAGTTATATAGGAATGAAAGTTGAGAAAAAAAAACCTTGAAAAAGAGGTGGCGCCATAGGGGCAGTAAGCATCCCCTGCCTTCTGGTCACGGGTTAACTTGATAGGTAATATCAAATATATTTCATTAATCAAAAAAGAAAAACTGACACTGCAATTCAAACATGCTCTGCAAATCTATCTACTTTTTACACAAAATTCAGTTCTGTTTTATATTCATTTCTTTTGAGGTGAAATGTGATTTTCATCATTCTGTAGAAACAGTTTTACAGCTGATAAATTCAGAAAAAAATAATTCTAAATGAATTGCTCTGAAAGAAGGAAAGAATAATTCTAAATGAATTGCTCTGAATGTAGGAATGAATAGTTCTTCTATTATGTAATAAATGAAATTTGCGTGCATTGGTGCATTTTGGAAAATAGATACTTAATGCACAATCTTGAATACAGCTTACAAGAAATAATTGTGAAAGAAAGCTTAATAAACCTCAAGCTTCAGTTTTCTCATTTTCAAAGAATCCTTGAGCAATTTGACAATTTAATTAATTGTTTCCATGTATATTTTTATTTTGAATATCTGAGTTGTATTTAATGAGCCAAATTTTCACATTTCTAAATTCAGTTATATTAATTTATGAGCTAATCAATATAGCTTAGAACTTTTCTAACTGACATTCTCCGCTCAGAATCCACGCTTACTTCAATTTAAAACACATCCGTTTCGTATCTTACACACTTAACGTCTATTATGCAACAGTGATGGAATAGAGATCTCCGAAAAGGGCCCGTTATTTCGATTAAAGAAGGAGCATTTCATTATATTGTATACAGTGTAACTACCAATGTGCGACTTTGCAGGAATTTGGAATTTTAATTTAAAAAGATCAATGATAGTCATTGTGAATTTTAAGTTGTTCTGATTTCTTGACGTTTCAGACCAAATGTTACAAGGGAGAGTACCCCTAGGAATGAAAATTACTGTAAAAAATCAGTGAATTTCCGTAGAAGAGTAATTCAGTATTAAACATTTATTTAGTACACCCTGCTGACTGTATACATCTGGGAAGTGAATTTAAAGGATAGCATTTTCATCCCTGCTTTATAAACGCTGAGTATATGGTGATTCGCATTGTCTGCCATTCCAATACAAAGACTATCTTAGGGGTAAACTTTATGTCCCTGTAATGGGTTATCGGCTAAAGCCCTGAGAGCAAAGCCTTATGGAAATTTGAATAGGAAGCTGTCATACAAATAAGTGATAAAATGTTTATATATACAATATTACCAGCAAACAATGAATGAACATTTGCTAAATAATCACATAGAAGACGGTAGCATAAATATAGTATAGATTAAATTTGTACTTTCGTAACGTATTAGTGTTGGACTAGTTTCAAATATAAATAAGACCCGATAGAAAGACAACAGTTGAATATATGCCGGTCGAGAGGAATCTTACAAGCATTTACTTACTTACTTATTTACATTTTATAATTAACGGACATAAAATTTCATAGCATATAATACAGGCAATCACAGAACAGAGGGGAAATCAGGTGTCATGGAGGAGTAAACATCCACTACTGAAAAGTCACTCCCGCCATGATGTCATAAGTATAAGCCAATTGTTGTTATTCGCAGACACAGCAGAAGAAAAGGCACAGCTGTAGGCACAATAAGTATATGTAATAAATTGATTCCCGTTCTGCTTTTAATGTAAATTATTATTATTATTATTATTCATATTCAGCTTTATAGTCCTTTAACCCGTTATACTGTGATAAGACATGAGGCTGATATTTTTGAATATGTAAAATACTAAGGTGCCGACCTATTGTCAATAAAGAACATCTATAGTACGAGACAAAATATAAACATTGTGTGTCAGGGGACACCGAGAGAACAAGAGGAGGGTCAAATCCCATGGAGGAGTAAGCATCCCCTGCTACTTGATCACACCTGTCGCGGGGTAGTATGTCTTGAAATCACATTAAGTGGCAACTGTATTGCCATAGTCATAATTGGTAAAATGTCAGCGTATTGTACTAACACAACAAAAGCGGTCTAACAATGACTACAATCAAAACTAAAGTTAACAATGTCAGACAATGATTTCTCGTTTAGTGAAATAAGGTATCCATGGCAACCGCAAAATGTGAGAGATTTAGACTTCAAACGGTGTTTTTCGTATCCTTGTGATATTAACTTTTCAGCAAAGCAAAAAACTTGCCTCGGTCAAGGTAATAATCGTAGTCTAAAGATGATCTACTATATCGGATCACTTGTGTTATATAGGTACCATGGGCAAGTGAAAAATATATTCCTACACGCATATCGAAAGTGAAAACTAGGAAATGTGAAATTGTAGCGTTTTTCATATAGCGAAGTAGCAAGATTACAGTACGTATTCAGTATTTGAGAATAAAGGGAAGGAACTGCATTCTGTTCTTTAATTTCTAGTTCCTTAACGTGTATACATGTGCCAATGTTTCTATCATTTACAGACAATACAATATCAAAATATCTGTTAAATGAAAATTGCTTCTTACATTTACAGAGAAGATTTTCATACATTTGGTTCGAATATGGGAACAAATTGGCTAGTGAAGGTGCACAATTATTTAAAATAGACATACTGAAATGATATATAGTTTTTCCCGCTTCTCTTTTCACATCTTATACCGTAGCACATCTGAAATCAACGATTTGTGATGTATTTTTGACTTCTTTTATTCGGTGGCGTCGAGTGTTTCTTTAATTATTAAAGGCTACCAACAGCTCAGACATTGCATGTCGACAACTATCTTGTTATCTGTGGTCCTAAGTCGCTTTTATTAAATATAATTATGCATTCTGTTTACATAGTCTTTTTAAGAGTCCCTCTAAAATACGCAATAAATAACCAGCTGCCTTTAGACAAAGAAAAATTAGAACAGGAAATTAACAAGAGAGAATTGTACATCCTTACACACTATTTACGAGAAAAGAAGAAAGAAATGTATTTCTGAATTACCAAGAAAGTCATGCTAAAAGGAACTCGGTGCAGATTCCTAAAGTACAACAGGCTGAATTGAGTGTGTAGTTAAAAGCTTAGTTTACTGATGAAGAATGTTTGTTGCACAGTATCATTAACTACACAAATCATTAATAATCTATACTTCAAAATGTTAAAGTGATGAAAAGTTTGTAAATTATGCAAAACTACTGAGTATTTGTGTGATCTTTATATATTTTGGATTTCTGCAGTTTGAGCATTACTAAAGAGACATACGAAATCTCAATCTCCCATACAGAGGACGCTCTCTGTTATCGGCTCGAAGCTGTTTTTTCACTAGATCTTTTTAAAACTGGGAAAATTCCATTTAATGGTATAAGTGACTTACATGGTGTACCAAATGTACAAGCCTTTCTATTCAAAGGTTAATTGATGTTTAAAATCTATTATACCATTTAATGGGATTCTTCCCAGTTTTATAAGAATCTTGTTAAAAAATCTTCGAGCGTAGAACAGAAGCGGAAAGTGGAGACTAGCGTAGCGCCTTTTGTAGATATTTTGACGAGATCTTTATCCTAACACGCCTATATCAATGTAACCCAAGTTTTCTCTTCCCACCCACCCCTCCCGCTTATTTACCACGCTAATACAGCATGTGTTATTCAATGTTGTCATGATATGTGTTTGTTTAAACATCATAATGTGTGTATTATTATAACTTTACATTAATATGTACACAACACTGAGTAACTTCTCATTTCAGATATCAATTACTTCTACACTCAAGATTATACTCGGCACTATATGATGCGCTGACACTTGCATTTAAATACATGTTATTGAATTTTAGGTGAATGCTACAGGAATATTCCTAAAAGAAAAATGATTCAGGGATCTCATCAGTTTGAAGATGAAAACACACCAAAAAAAAGGTTCTTTTTTGTTGGCTTTTGCTTGTCAGTTCGGGTCATAGGTTTGAAAGTGTTTCAGAACTGAATTCTACATACATCTAAAGCATTTGTTTTGGAATTCAAATTCGATAACACTGTCAGCTGATACTTTTTCATGTACGTGAAAAAAAAAGAAAGCATATTCTGAAACTTATCACGATTATGTTCATTTAACATATAATAAAATCAGAAATGATAGACCAATACGAGACTCTGGGGAAACAAATGTAGGAGCAGGTGCCATACAAGAGCAAGGATAACTATAATCATTGAACAAAAAACATAAAATGTTGAAATGAGTCAACCACATGTCTGAACCTATCTTCGGTAAAATGGACAATTCAAACATTATTGAGACAATTACATACGGTATGCCAAAATGTGATTTGGTAAAAGGCTAAATATCTTAAATCATAAGAAATACCAATTCATCATTATTATTACCAATAGTGATTTTTTAATGCCATTCGATTCCTTGAATTTGTACATTTTTTTTTTTTTTTGTAGATATCTTACCGGACTGCACCATATTAGTGAAGAAGATGTCTACTTCTTGTTTTCATGTCGTGATATAACTGAAAAATTATGGAAAGTGATGTAAAAATCATTAACCAACCAATTCTTTCTTAAAAAGGAGAAAAAAGAGGAAACTTGGAATGGCTTATTCCCTTGCGGATGTCTATTAAGTATTAAACATATATTATTAGAATGTGCAGACACTGCACACATTCGAAATGATTATTATAGTGTAAAAACTATGAGTGAGTTATTTGAGAATGTCAGTATTTGGAAAGTTCTGGAATTTTTAAAAGAAGTTAACTTATATAATAAAATATAATATATTGAAATATAACGTATTTTAATTGTGTATACATATAATTTTAGAAGTATCATTTATGTGTAGATAGAATATACAATGAGAGCTGATCTTTCCTAGATATTTTAATTGCGCTTTTTAATTTGATTTGATTTATATTAATTTGTAACCGTCGCCATATGGGTTAAATATTCCCGGCGCGACGTGAAACAACAATATATCTATCTATCTATGGAATGGCTTATAAAATGCTACTGAAACAGAATCGTGAAGTCTGTGAAATTTCACCATCATGCAAGAACTTTCTATCATCACTGTATAATCATTTTCGTCATAAAAAGAAATTGACATTACAGTGCTAGATACGACATGCAGTACTTTGGTCGACTTTTCCAATCTGATTAAGAGTGGATCCGATTTTTATATAATGCTAGTTCAATTTAAAATATTCATTATCATCTTACGCAAATATGCTAGTTATTAAACTTTATGATGTAATGCAAAATTAACTATCTGTTGTGCTGCAGAGAGATATCAGAGTTCAAAGTACCAATAGTATTCAATCTGGACTAAACATGCATTTTCTGAGGTAATAAACCCTTATCAGTAACTGTAAAACCAAACTGTTTGAAATCAGTAGCCCATGATTTATCATAGTGGAAAGAGTTTGCAATAATTTGTTAGCGATTACTTTCATTTTTAAATGATGCCAGTGTTTACAATTAAATGATTCTGAAACTGTAACTCACGAAAAGTTCTTTTTGCTAAAGCTATGATCGAACATCTACTTGAATTGAAAATATTCAGCGCAGCGTTTAAACCCAAGTGACCATTTACACCCTGTGTTGTTGTAACTTATGCCACAACAAATTAATGTCTTGTTCGACTAGTATAATCTGTCACGGTTTGCATTTAGTCACCTACAAATCCATTGTTCTCGATGTGGGCAATTTTATGTGGGCAACTTACGTCAAAATTTATGACGTCATAACAATCACAAAGTCCGCGTGTACGTTGACGTTATTGTAGTTGCGATATTCTGTATTCTAGGCAGCACTGAATAAGGCATCTAGATGTTGTCAATGTATCACTGAAATATACAGGAAAAATGCGGTGAAATGGTCATATGTTGGAATTGTAAGCATGTAAATTAAACGGTCCTATTATATATAAAAGTAAAGTTTTCAAAAAAAAAAAATAAAATTCGCTCGATAAAAAAACATCGCTCACCTCATCCCTATTTATGGGGTTTTTTGTTTTGTTTTGTTTTGTTTTTTGGGTTTTTTTTTTTTTTTTTTTTTTTGGTGTGGCCTTATAATTAATTTTTTTTTTCACCTTTTAAACAAAGCTTTAAATAAATGTACCACCTCACAAAGCCTCAATGTGTGTCTAAAGGCAACAAATTCGTATTTAGGGGATTTGTTCATCCAACTAAAGTTGGTCAAAACAGTGTTTGGATACTCTTCACGCTGAAAAAAGGTTTATTGAATGAAAGTGCTAAATGTTTGGGAAGAGTTTGGCAATAATTAGTTTATCTGCACCACTATAGCCATTATACTGAAACCACAAAATACAATACGTCTAAATACGAGCAATTATGGAATACGTGTTCGAAGATTGTTTACGCCAAGCAGAATATTCTGAGCGTGATCCAAGCTGTTTTCTTCTTCTCTCGAACACTCCAATACTATGCGACTTGTCAGGTTATTGACGATGAAATACACATTCACTGCAATGGGTTAGCCATGGCCTATGATTAGCAGCATTTAATCACACATTTAGTTACATATGCCACATCCTACCGTTTGATGATGCAACATATGTGATGTAATTCACTTTTCATGCTGATAGTATCTATTAACCTCTTTGCTTCTTTCCATTCAATAGTTCTGGGAAATAAGAAACAAACTCGCATACAGTACATTTGGAGTCAACAAACTTATGTAGGAGATATTGATGATAAAAAAACACACTTCATTTCGACTACTTTTGAATATTCCACGAACAATTAATGTAATAAAAATGTCGCTCTAGCTTTTAACTTGTCGTTAACTTTTGTTCTCTTTTTAAAGTTATTTTTGTGTTTATTTTACATTTGAATAAATGTGTTAAAATATTTTGCCAAATGTTCTGTTGCACTGATTTGAATGAAACTTAAAAGGAATGAAACACTGTTAATAAGCCCCCTTGTGGCCACTAGTTTGACGTTAAAATATCGGTGTGTCTAGCATATAAATGAGTGACAGGCAACACAAGGGGAAGTTGGGGAAAAGGATTGGAAAATGGCAGCAAGAGAATGCGAATGACACTATTCCAAACAAGAATCTGAAGAGAAAATCTCTCAGAAAGCAGATAGTAAAGCCCTTGTCCCCTGTCGATCCCTCAAAAGGGACATGCAAATATATATTTTTAAAAAGCAACAATTCTATTAAGTATTGTTGAACATATTGAATAGCACGATTTGCTATAAATTCCGCTGAAATATGAGTTATACAGTTAAACTACTACACACAGGCGAGCGAAGCGAGTCGGAAAAAAATCATATTTTCTACAGAACATTCAGCTTTATATTTGCATGATCCGGTATATACTAGTAGCCAGAATAATTATTATCATTTCAGTCAACGCCAGACTTTTTATTTCCAGCATTTTCAGGGTTAGAATATTTATTTCCAGAAAGTGCCAGCTTCCCCCCCCCTTTCAGAATCAAATGGTCATCCACTGACTGACTGATGTATAAAATTATATAACTCATAGATGCCTTGTTTTCAGAGGTGCCTGGTGGAAGCGCCTTCTGTTTGGCTCGCCATACCTGCCATGGATGCCTGAAATATACATCTGATACAAAATGAATTAAGGAATGAATAATCTATTTTATTATATTTTTTTTATTATTTTCATTTTTATTTATTTATTATTATTTATTTATTTATTATTATTATTTTTTTTTTTTTTTTTTTTTTTTTTGGTTAACTGGAGGTATACCGAGAAAACAGTTTTTACCTTTTTTGTTATATAAAAAAATAAAACGTATTAGATTCATTCCTTATCATTAATTCATGTATGCTTTATATTCTTAGAAATTGGTACGTTATGTCTGTACTATTTCTTAAAATCTCTAAATTTCTGCCGTGGTGGTGTCATTATATTGAAGTCACAGTTACGAAAACGCGGAAAACGCCATCATAGAAAAAAAATCGTGGATGAAATATACCCCTAGTTTTTAAGTCAATCGAAATGCGTTTTCCATATAAAATTAATGATTAATTTGAACTAAAACCGTATAAAAAGTGCCCCAGTCATCCAGTATCAGAAAACGAATATAATTATATACATGGTCAGAGCTACTGTAGTGCAAACGTTTTTCCCTTCTCGGGAAGTCAAATGTAAAATACTAAATCAACTAATGTGTTGTCACTGTGGCATTTCCAACAGCTTACCACGGTAAACATTCACTGACCCCTCTTTCTCGGGAAAATTTTTATTGTTTGGAAATCTACAGCCGCCGACATTGTCCATGAGTTTGAGCTATGGTATGTTGCTGTAGGTAACACAGTAACATAGCATCAGTTACTGCTGGCTTTACTCTAATGTAATCAAAAGAAATAAAATAAAAATCCTTTACTCCAGAGAACTCTTAGTCTTAATTCAAGATTTCTTTCGTATTGCATTTCTGTCAATTACGTGTAGAATGTCCCTCAGGACAGAGTATTGCGTTTTGAAAATTTAATATCTGAATCAATTCTGATTAGGGTCCCGTAGAGAGTTTCTTTAAGGCGATGATAGGAAAGTTGAAAGCGATGTTTTGACAATATTTTCTCAACATTATTTTTATTATAGACAACATTTGCTATCAGAGGTACCGGTTATGAATTTCATTATTTTCACCATTCTACCACAAATTTCATTCGGATTCTCCAATATGTGATTTTATATGGGTAACCCCTCGGTACTTCTTCGTTGTTTACCATTAACTACTGTCCATGTGTCTCTACTGGTGGCCATATTGTTCTCGAGTACACTTGTCGGGCATTAACATTCTATCAAACGAGATATGGTCAACCTTTCGGTACTTCTTCGTTGTTTACATTGCATATAATCAAATCAAGTTTGAGATAATGCAAGAAATTATCTACAAGTTGTCATCAATTACCAGTGTTCACGCCTCCATTCAGTAACTCACACCATCAATGGTACCTCTGTATATTAAGGTGTGCTCAACAACTTACCATATTCCTCCATAATATAGAACATGACATGCTGTTAAGCAAGCTGGAATTGATCTCAATACGTTCTTACGGTTAACATGTGCTTCTTAAGTAGATGTTATTTGGTTTGTTTTCTATTAGTTTTCCATTTTGCTGATTTTGTTTTTTTTCCAATTTTGACCACCGAGATGGTTTCAACAGTCATCATTACTAAGTGGATGTTTTTCATTCAAGTTTATTAGCACCATCAAGATTCTGTTTTATATTCTTGCACGCATGTTCTTTAAGTTAATACTGGGTCGATATCTCTGCATTATAATGCATGGTCCTACGTGGTATCAATGTACCCAGTTGACCCTGTTCCGAATCATCAAAGTGTTTGGCTACTGTAGGTCCTGCTCCGGATACAAAATTCCAGGCTTAAGAGTGGATACTTTACAAGATACTTTTTTTTATTAAAACGCTATTTCATTAATATCTGTAACACTTTTTATTTTATTGAATTGTAAAGGAAGGTTTTAACGAAATCATATTTCACAGAATTTTTTCAACATGTTACCCTATGAAAACTATTTGTCACTTTGTACCTATAGCAATATTTGTTTTTTATTTTAGTTATTTATTTTTAATTTTTATGGTATTTTTCTTGAAAATATATTTTTTATATCATGGAATCATTTTATGGTGGCCGATTCTTGGAAATTCGTGAGCACTTTTAAGATACCCAGTGTAGATTTCACCAGTGATATTGTAGGGAAATACAGAAAATTTTAAATTCTCTTTCCTTATAATATTATACAATAAAATCCTGATCCTCTTCTAAGCGTTTCAGTTACTCCAAGTCCTGCTCGGGGTATTTTTTTTTTCGAAAGCTTTAATAATGACCCTTTCTTTTTATTGAAATGTAAATGAAGCTTCATACATGTATATAGATCTTCATATTTATGTGCTTCATATTCATCTTCATGTGCTATATTTAAATTTTCTACTTGATATTGACCGAAATGGTAAACTTCCTACTTCATTTTTTAACAAAATTGGTGACTTTAATTTCCCAATGTTAACTTTCCGTGTACAAGTAATAATATTCCTTTATCATCTGCGTATGGTGTTTATGTGTCTCAAATGATTCGGTATGCTCGAGCTTCTTTCGGGTATTGCTCCTTTATTGATCGAGGCAAACTACTGGGAGAACAGTTACTATCACAAGGATATGAGATATCACGCCTTAAGTCAACATTCCGCAAATTTTACGGTCTTTATGAAGGCCTTATTTGCTCATATGATGGATCGTTGTCTGAAATGTTGACTTCCTTATTTTACAGTAGTTAGACCGTCTGCATTACCAATACTGTATTATTTGTACTGGGCATTACATATACCGCTTGTGACTACGCCAGTTTCCTACTTGTGTGATTGTAAATAATACTAATCTGCATACACTTATGGCATCACGCCGGGTGTGGCTGCTCGACAGGTAATGCTTACTCCTCCACGGCACCTGATTCCACCCTAGTTTTACAGAATTCTGTGATTGCTTGTGTTATATTTATGTATGTGTGTATTGTCATGTTATTTGGACTTCGAGTTGTGGAAATCGGATCGGTATCTCAGACTTTTACTATGGTATTTGTGAATTTGTTAACACTGGATGTCGTAATTATAAAGAGCGACAAAATGATAAATTGCACTTTCAATTTTACGTTGTATTTTACTGAATGATTTTATTTCGAGCAAAAATAGTTGCCATATTGGATTATGATGCCATGCTGATATGAAGTGCCGTATTAAGATTCCTTTGGGTCTAATTTCTATAAGACAATTATACATTAAATAGCTCTAAATTCAAAACAACATTGTAATGTCTAATTTGCCACCATTTTCGTATGATTTATTTCCCTCTTGAGCAACATTATTTAGACCTACGTATCGTAATTCAATATGTTGATATAAAAAGTAAAACCTTTTAACCATTGAAAGCAAGTGATGATGTGTGTTTGTCGTGTTACATTGCATGAGCATTTGGTGCACAAAATTGATCTATGTACATACATACATACATACGTACTCTAATTCTGCCTTGATGAGACATTATTTGTCGAAATGCG
The DNA here is from genome assembly GCA_035048485.1 of Pteria penguin. NCBI lineage: Eukaryota > Metazoa > Mollusca > Bivalvia > Pterioida > Pteriidae > Pteria > Pteria penguin. Next base: position 50,235,427 of record CM068587.1, on the reverse strand, counting down.
CATTTGTATATGTATATATCTTCTTGTACTTGTTATACAGTGGAACACTAAACCTGGATCATAAATTATGGCCTTATAGGATTATCGTCATCATGAATTCATGAATTTAAATTTGGTTTTTATTAATTCCTATTAGTCAACACTTTTTCAGCTTTAAATTCAATGTCAGGACTCTATCTGTTATCTAACGCCTACTTGGGCAAACTGTATCATCTCATCATCAATTATATTTGGGGTTTCTGCTCTACGAATTGTATATTTGTTTTCTCAGATACCATACAATATATAAATATCTTAGCCATTTTACTCAATTATAATTGTAGATGAATAAATGACAATTCAAACAGCCATTGAAGGGTAACAAGGATGAAAATGTTATCTGACTTAGCTGTCATGGACATGTATAGCAAACAAAAATAAGAACAAAGAACGTCATCATAAGAATATTCATTTGTACTATAGTTACGACTCCGACTTCGAAAGGTCAATGGAAGTGACAGCCGTCACTCAATTGAATTTGGCTTACCGGTTTACGGGTCAATCCTTCCCATTCATTACAAAAGCAGTACAACTTAAGTGCATATACTTGAAAGCTTTAAAATGCATGTACATTTTACTGCAGCATGTTATATATAAGAATAAGGAAGAATATCAAAACTGTCTGAGCAGAGTCACTGCCCACTTCTTCATTAAAATCTAGATAGAATTTAGAATAAAGAACATGCATACATGTTTCAGATAACACATTATCGCAAATTATGTAAAATACGAACATAGAGCTAAACAAAGAAAAATCCAAATAGCTGATTCCAGTAAATAATAAAGAATCGAAGTTACGTAAGAAAAAGCGGACCCACAATTTAAGAAAGTTCAACAAATTCAAACAAATATTCGACTCATGAACCGAAGACGAACGTAGTATTTATCTTCAGGTTCCCTCGGGTACATTAATTCACATCAAAATAGAAAGGCATATTTTGCAATGAACAAGGGCATGGTTTAATGTTAAAACATCAATATTGTTTTAGGATGAGAAATAGATAGGGGGAAAAAAGATCAGAATAAAAAGAAAACGGTACAAATACATATCAAGCAGCGGAATGATAAGATGTAACGGTAATACAAATATCATTTTTGATTAAATTGGATAAATCACTCAAATTATTAGGCATGTTATGTAACTAAAACGGAATCTGTTACCTAAAAACAAGAATGAAAGACATATTGTGCTCTAAATAATACGAACCTTTGACATTGAAACATGAATTCTGTTTTCCTTATGTATGGCCATTACATAATGTTAGATATGAGTCTAGAACGCAGACACCCACACCGATAATGATGGCGGACATTTATGGGTCTTTGGAAACCATGAGTGATGAAGATAAAGTAATATTCAAAATGATTAGTAGAGTTATTCATGTTAAAATGTTAACAGGAAATAATTCAATTTTCATCATTTTGTCCGTGTAAGCACTATACAAATTTAAGTAATTTTATAAGTCTATATCTGAATAGGTTAAATTGCCATCAAACCAAAATGGTTAATCAAAATTTAAAGAGTTGTAGTTTCACAGAATCTGATAGCAATTTCTGATTCATGTTTGTATATTTGTACGAAAATCAATTAAGTATTTGAAACACTACTTTGCTATGTGGTCGTCCCTATCGATATCTATAAACTTTGAAGTGGTCTGTACCCTAAGTTAGGATGTTTGACGTCATAATGATGTCAAATCGTCAATGCTGAAATTATGATTTATAGTTTCTTGTGGATAATATATAAATCTTACCTTATTTAAAAACAATATATAATCTTATTTATTAAGCCTATATTTTAAGGAGTTTAACAATATATGGAGTAGAAGAAGAAGAGGTGGTATTAGTAGTACGTGACGTATTCATAGGGGTCCACTTTAGAAAGTCAAGTATTAGCCAAAATGCTCAGCCAAATCTGAAGTTTAACTTATACTGTTGGAATGTTTTCAGCCTTATCATCTATATATGCCTTCTAAATTTGTGACGAAAAGAAGGTAGCGGGCCCCTAAGTTCGCCACTCGTAGCAATAGTAGTAGTTGTTGTATTTGGTTGTTGGTTGATTGGTGTTTTACGTCGCTTTCAACAATATTTCAGTTATATCACGACATGGAAGCAGGAGGTTACCAACTTCTTAAAAATAGTGGTGCAACCCGGGAATCGAACCCGGATCGTCGGCGCCGCAAGCCAAGCTCTTAACCACTACACCACGCCTGCCCCTAGTAGTAGTTGTAGAAATAGTAGTAATAGCAACGGTGGTGGTGGTGATGGTGGTAGTATGTAGTAGTAGTAGTAGTAGTAGTAGAAGTCGTAGTAGTAGTAGTAGTAGTAGTAGTAGTAGTAGTAGTAGTAGTAGTAGTAGTAGTAGTAGTAGTAGTAGTAGTTGTAGTAGTAATAATAATAATAGCAACGGTGGTGGTGGTGATGGTGGTAGTATGTTGTAGTAGTAGTAGTAGTAGTAGTAGTAGTAGTAGTAGTAGTAGTAGTAGTAGTAGTAGTAGTAGCAGTAGTAGTAGTAGCACTAGTAGTAGTAGTAGTAGTAGTAGTAATAATACATGTAGTAGTAGTAGTACATGTAGTAGTAGTACATGTAGTAGTAGTAGTAGTACTAGTAGTAGTAGTAGTAGTAGTAGTAGTAGTAGTAGTAGTAGTAGTAGTAGCACTAGTAGTAGTAGTAGTAGTAGTAGTAGTAGTAATAGCACTAGTAGTAGTAGTAGTAGTAGTAGTAGTAGTAGTAGTAGTAGTAGTAGTTGTTGTTATCGTCGTATCATCATCATCATCATCAACAACAACAACATCATTTCATACTTATTATTTATAAAAATTGAAACATTTTCATTGTTCAAGGAATATTTCATACTATTTTACTATTATACAGACTTGTTAATATAACCGATGATAAAACCGTATAATATAACCGATGATCAAACCATATAATATAACCGATGATAAAACCGTATAATATAACCGATGATAAAACCGTATAATATAACCGATGATCAAACCGTATAATATAACCGATGATCAAACCGTATAATATAACCGATGATCAAACCGTATAATATAACCGTGGCGAATTATATCACATCTGTGCCTCGGTTTCTTTCAAGTCAGTATAACGGTAAAATCAGAGAAAAAATACATTCCTTAAAATCTAATTTAAAAGAAAATACTGTAGACAGACAAAAAAATTGGCGAACTATCGGTATTCATTTTTAAACATCAAATAAATTCAAACAGATGCATCGTATTCAGCGTACATGCATACATAATCAGTCATGTGACGAAAGATCTTGTGGCAAATTTAACTTCAGTTTCTTTATTAATCGTATGTACATTCTATGGACTTCGAGATGTGGTTAACGAGGCCCCGTGTCGTGGTATGCATGGCACATTAAAGATCCCTCACTGCTTCGGGTAGGTTCCATTGCAAAGGTCAAACTTTGTATGCCCCGCATCAGGCAGATGCCGTCATCATATACGTGAAATATTCGTGGCGTGACGTAAAACAAAAATCAATCAATCATTCGAGAGGTGGTTAACACTTCGGTTCTTCTTTGATGTTTACCTTGATATTGTATTCGTTAACTATGTTTACATTATAATAGTACATTATAAACATCAAATTTACGCGATAAGTTATATCGATTATCTATAAGAGTTATTAAACTATGTTCCGGTTTTTAAATAATCTTGTTTATATTCAAATTCCTTATAATTCATTTAAGGAAATGACTGTAAAAACTTTTCAGTCTATTGATGTATAGACAAAAGCCGATGCACAAAGTAATCAGTGAGGCAGAATATATAGTGTGTGCCTCCGTTTCTGTCTATACATCAATAGATAGAAAAAGTTTTACATAATTTAACTACAGGTATATCAAAGTAAATCTTTATTTCAAGAATGTTGACATCTTTCATTTGAAACTGATAAATCAAAATTTCGCGCATTAATTTTTTGTTAGCCACACAGAATCGCGATTTGATAGTGGCCCATCAATAATAGAGATAGTATGAAACAGAGAGAAAACCATAAAACGAGAGAAAAACACTAATGATTTATCATTATTTTATGGAATTTAAAACCGACTTCTTATTCTGTCAGAAATCACTCGATATACACTCAGATCTGCACATATACAGGCCCAACCGGAGATGTGTTTACGTGCGGCCCCGATTATGTATTAATCGAAGGGACATTGTCTATACAGAAATAAACTAAATTTTGCTCCATGCGTTTGTATAAGCGTTATACGGTCAATGTAGAAATAATAATATTATTTCAATCAAATCAGTTACAAGACAAAATTAATGCATTATAAGCGAATTATCATGGGAAATCAAAGAAACTACTCGAAAAGTGAAAAAGGATGAACACTGAAAGGACCCAAAAATGTTAACAATTTTATGAAATGGAATCAAAGCAACATTTCTTAAGAATTCTCTCTAGATCATTTGTGTGTATTTGGCTTGTTGATGTATGCAGCCATTATGAAGAAGTTTTATTCTTTTTGTTTTTGTTTTTGTTTTTCAATGGACGGTATGTCCTCGTGCCGTGGATCCACCCCTTGACGCCTCTGACCCAAAAACAACATACTTGTAGAAAAAAAAAATAATAATAATAATAAAAAAAAAAAAGAAAGAAAAAACCCGGTCACATCGCTATGACTAAAGTTCAGCTAAGCCTTTGGTCCAGGTGAGCTAAAACCTTTATTTCATAAGACCGATCGGTTTTATTATTACAATCTTATTGTGGAGAGAAAAGAGTTTAGGAAGATTGACATCTCTCTGTCTTACATATAAACGTGTATATTCGTTAAAATCGTTGAGATACACCAGAAATCTTTGAGTTTTTCCCACGTCATGAATTATTTGACCCTAAATATTGAAATCCTTTTAAATGTATACATTAAATATTTTTGAAAACATTTTAATCATTGGCAATAAGAGTACATGTACTTCACACCTCGTTTTGAATAAATAAAAGCGCAGTAATTGTGTTCAACGAAGTTAGGTTAAACAAAGGATTCTAATAGGATGTTGGAAATCTATTTTGACCATTGATTTTAAGGAGAGACATTTTTCATATTAATCGATGGTACAATTACTATTCATTATTATTTGGAAACCAATTAACATGGTGTTAAGATGCCGTGTATTAATATTGAGTTTTTAAAATCATGCTTGTTCTCAATTAAATAAATGTCATCAGTGCTTATCTGAATATTACTCACGCTTGATGCATACATTTTATTGTAAGACTTTTAAAATCATAAAATCGAATCACTCTATTTAACTATTCTCATACAACTGTTCCTTTTAAATGATTCTGATCTATCTATCCATCCATCCATTCACATACATACATACATACATACATACATACATACACACACATACACATACATACATACATACATACATACATACATACATACATACATACATACATACATACATACATACATACATACATACATACATACGTACGTACGTACGTACGTACGCACACACACACACACACACAAACACACACACATATACACACATACATACATACATAGTCAGGTCAGGTGAAATTTCTCTATCACCAAACAAGAGTTGTCAGAAGACAACAGAGCTCACCGGTGGCAACGAATTTGAATAGCAAAAGTTTTATGTGAGTAAGTCAATATTCATCCCTTACAGTTCATAAATTATGACCACGGTTAAAATTTTTGAAAAGTAGGTCAAACTTCAAAGTCAAGGACACAAGGTCAATAATTTTGGTACCCAATGAAAGGTCTTGGCAAAAGAAATACACATGTAAAATATAAAGCTCGGTCTCTAGTGGTTGTAAAGTTATGATTCAAGTTAAAGTTTTTGTCTATGGACGACGACGACAACGACAACGCCGGGGGTATGACAGTAGCTCTCCGAACAACCGTCCCGGCGAGCTAAAAATACAAATTACATGTATTATGTTGTATTTCTTGGATAATCATAACCATCTGTACACAATTTTTTTAGGCAAAGTTTCAAATATGTCACATAGCTCGTCAGGAAATAGCTTTAGTGCATCCAGTAGGATAGCTTTAATAATAAATGAAAATAGACTTCTTAGTATATTTTTTTTTCACTGTATATTTCTTAACTAAAACATTTGTAAAGAACATCAAAGGGGGACTAAACAATTAGTAGCATCTTAGCATTATTTCAATGTCTTACGAATGAAAGAAATTTTTAATTTAAAAAGAATGAGCCGTAGCTTTCTTAACGGTTTATCGGAAAATTGATCACTCGTCTAACAATCAGATTATTTGATGCTTAGAAATTAAAGTAATAATCAAAAACAAATTAGAATACTATTTTCACCCTTTCGTGTTACATTAATCACTAATTTATCATGCAAACTCAATAGCGTACTGAAACGCCAGAGAAAGTTCTCTAAAGCTAACTGAACCTGCAAGCAAAAGCGTAAGAATCAGAACCACAGACTGAAAATCACACTAAGAGAGCATTTTCTGGTCGAAGGGCTAACTTGCAAAACAAGAGGCCAAACCAGTTTCTGATAACAATCGTAAAGACTGACAACAAAAAAGAAGACGTCGAGGTTATTTTCTGATCGCTACTCGGAAGACCGTTCGCAACATTATACAAGGACTAATAAAATGGAGTGATCACTTTGTGGTTAAGCGAAAAGTCATCCTCAGGTAATGGTGTTTTACTGAATAGCCGGTATTGATGAGTGTCCAGTATATCTACATCGTCGTTGGCCGAAGAACTGTTTCGCCCCCTAACAACAGATTTTATAATGGCGGCATCAGTTCCCGTCCGCATACTCTGGTGACTGATCTTTGTGAATCTGACTGAAACCGGAAGTCCGATATCATTCTTTAACGGCTTATTGTCAATCACTTGAACCAGAGCAACTCATATTTATTTAATGTAGTCATGAAGCCAACAACATTTGTCTTGAGCAAAGCTATTGTTGTGGGGCTTCTGTTTGTCAACACTGTGATTTCCAAAAATTCGCAAATTCTTCAGTGGGTTAGAAATGACGTCATGTGTGATTACGTCATCGATTCTAGACTACTTATAAGGTTGGTCGTTCGCAGTAGAATGGAGTGCACAGTATTGTGCGTCAATGACGTCGCATGTGCTTCCTTCTTCTACAATACAGCATCTAAGGTGTGTCAAACACATGACGTCATATTTGTGAATCGATTTGATGGTCGCGAGGAAACATCATGGCAATATTATGCCGACAAAGGTAAGTCATTATTCTGTTTATATCAAGATAATTTTACAATATTAAGTTTTGAAAGAAAAGTGTCATTTTTGGGGATTTCTGCACATATGTGTCCAACTACAAACACTGACAAATATCTATTTCAAAGAAAGAGACTTAACCATCTATGTGCCAAATGGTCACTTTTGGGCCACTTAAAATCCCGCTATAAATTCATATTTCTTCTCTATAAAAATACACTAAAATGAGTTATACGTTTGAACAAATATTCAAACTTTCTTGATGTGTTTGTAAAAGAATGAAATAAGTATTATTTACAATATAAAAGATGTCTAAAAAGTGTCTAATTTCATGACTAACATGAGGGAAAATCCGCGAAAAATAGTTTTTTTCGTTCATTCAAACGTCAACGTAAACTGACGTCATGTTCTGAATAGTGACGTCACAACCAGCGTAGCAATATTGGCGGTATGGATACGAGTATTGCCTCCATAGTAATAACAAAGACGCATTTTTAGGAAGAATCCAGGACCAAAAAAATATGCCTCCTCAAAATTCTCGGCTTGCACAGTACTTGTTATTTTTTACAATGAACCTGTTACGTCATATCGTCCGAGAAACAAGTAGGTAAGTACCAGTAGAGTATTTTTCAGAAAATATGATTCTGAGTCTGAGTTTGAGACTGAATGAAAAAAGAAAGAAAGAAAACCCAAGAATCACCCCATTTGATAGCAGCAGTCAGCTACTAGCTCAGAGTCGTTTATCGCTGTTTCTATGAAAGGCGTGTTATATCGGGCAGCAGAAAATACGTGCTTCTTGCGGACACCTGGGTTCTTTCAGTATCGTAAAGTGTTAGGCTAGACACAACTTTAGGTTAAGTATAACGTATCAGTCTGAACATTATCCATTCGATTTCTATTTCGAAAACTTACAGTGGACTGCATACAGCAAGCGAAGGTATTCAATTGAAAAGGAAAACGATATTAGGGATAAGTAATTTTGAAAGCGTGAAAAGGCGAAAATTCACCTGAATTCTTATGAGTCGTACTTGTACTATATTCCATATATTAGAAGCTCAAGCTCTCTCTCTCTCTCTCTCTCTCTCTCCGATGTGGCCTATTGGATAAGGTGCTCGGCTCGTGACCGATTAAATTTAGAAAATATCATATAGGCCCTTCGTATTGCAGATTTGTGGGCAGGTTTTACACTTGCATAATTGTTATATTACTACCGAGGTGTTTGCTTCCGGCGTCCTCTGTGGTCTTCTTTCTTATCCTGTTTGCGTCAGAAAACCTTCATTCTTTTTAGAATCAAAAGAACATGTAAACAACATATTTCTAACATACACGTAAATTGGTTCAACGTCCTGCCAGCGGACTGTCGTGGGCAATGCATGAATACCGATGAGTTTCAAGTCGATTCTTTTGAGAAAAATATTTCACTGCATGTATTTTTCATAATAATGTACATAAAGTGTATGCTAAACTGCAGCTTGGGATTCGAACATTACTTTTACATTATAAACAATCTACAACTTAATGATTGTTGAAAGCGGAAATCCCAACCACAGGGGTGACCTTACATTGAGAAATCCCAAGACACAAATTGACGTATTACTAGTCTATTACGGATTAAGTTTTGGGAATTTCTCAATGTAAGGTCACCCCTGTGTCCCAACATGCCAATAACAAAACTGTCTAAACACAAAACAAGTTAATTTTCAACCGTTTATTTAGTTAAAAATCATGACTTAACCCATTCAAATGAAATTCTACACAGTAGCGAGGAACGTATTGCTAACATAAACTACAGTTTTTCCCCTTGTTTGTACATAGCCACTCCCACCTCCCCCGAAAATTAATGTCATGTAATTTACCAGTGTTGTAATGCTAGTTGTAGTGATTCAAACATGCCTTCTGATGAAAAAGAGTTTGAAAAAGAAATTATAAAAATGATATTAAAGCTTTTTTGTTGCCTGAGTGTGTCATGGGGCCGAAATGTTGTCGCATGAATACACTACCGAGGACGTGAGAGTGAGGTCATAGGGGCAAGATATGTATTGATAGATATTTTAAAATTGGCGTATGCAATTTTTTCTGCAGAAGAAAATATGGGTGCTCTTACGTAATATAACTACATACATAAATCAGGAAAAAAGATTAATAGGCGGTGGGATTGTTGCAAAGAGTTTTTTTTCAATTTACAAAGGAAACAATAGGGAAAAAAACTGTAGCTTATGGACAACTGCCCAGAATCGGTCAAGTCGCGATCGATTGACTAAATGAAAAACCATAACGGAATTCCGTGCGAGGCTTGCCGACCGTATTGTACTCGAATCTTGTACTTCTCGTTGGAAGACGAGTTAATTTGGATTGTTTTATTTGTGTAATACCAAGAATAGATATTTACTTATTACAATGCATATACCCATAACAATGTCTCTTCTGAATATATGAACTGTTTCAGGTTGTGTTGCAGGGTGGCTTTTATTCCGCCGACATTGCTATTTGTTCGATCGATCTCGACAACATTCTTGGTACGAAGCTAAGGTATGACTCGATTTATCGGGATTTTAAAACTCAAAATGAAATATTTAAAGATGAAGAGAAGGCTAAAGTTATATTTTTATCTCGAGTTTCATAATCTAGGAGACGTCATCTACACATTTTTAAATATCTTTTACAGAGCAAGTGCTTTGCCTTAGGTGCATATTTGACCGAGATCACGAGTCAAGAAGAGAATGATTTTGTCATCCAATCAATTACATCGAGTGTTAACAGTATGTATAACTCGAATTGTACATTTTGAGAAGTTTCCTTGCATTCATCGTACGTATTCGATATATGTTTTAAGACGTTCCCTCCCAAATCGAGGGAACGTCTCAAAGTATACTTTTCGAGTACATACGCTACACACAAAACAATGCTATTTCGTTTTTTGTAAGCTAACATTTGAATGTTTTGTCATTGGTGTGATGCTATAGACGTGATTCTGAAGGTGTTGGAGTTTGACGTCCTCAAAACGTCATCGTACGAAAAGAAAAAAAAATGTGGTATTTAAATATTTGTTTAAGCAAATATTTTGCTGATCTTTCTTAAAATGTTGTAAGGGAATGAAGTGCAAAGGTTTGTTACAATACATCATGAAATATTCTGGCTCTTAGTTTTTGCGCTAACAGGGGCCTCGGAAAATGGTCGGGCAAGAATATTGGCGATTTCTGTAATGGGTGTTTGGCAATATGACGTCATTTTTGTCTTTCATGAATGGTTCCTTTATGATTATATTCTATATTATGATGGTTGTACATAGCACATTGTAACAGAATCTTTCGTCATGGTCTAATGATAACAGAGATACCTACTTACCAGTGCTATTGAGGTTTGCCGAGACATCGATAATACGGGACTTTGAGATACGCGTCCGCTTCGAATTTACATACGTTTTACATAATCGGTCAGATATCTCTCAGAGAAATACTGCATTTTTATGAATTTTATATTTTTCAATCAGAATTTTATGAAAATGCAACATTCCCCAACATTTTAATAGACCATTTCACTATGACTGCGGTAGCTCTATTGACATTTTGGTTGGCAAATGATAACGTATCCCGTAAAATTCTTGACGTCATATTAAAAAAATGTCTCTGACGTCATTTTGCGAGAACAAGTATGATTTTGTCAACCAAAAACGTGAATCCCGCAGTAATAGTGAAAGAGTTTATAGTGCTTTAAACTGATGTGTATCTCAGAAGTCCCGTATTAAATTTACATGTCGAGATGATTTAGGTGATTTCTCTATCAACACTGGACTTAGAAATAGTTTTTCTACAGTTCCTCTATTTTCAATTTTAAAATCATTCAGTTCCCTCTCGTTTTGAAAAAGTCAAACAGAAAGATCGCCTGTGTATTGAGTCTTTTCGTTAAACAGAGTTGCTTCCCATTTGCGACGGTATCTGACGTAAAACAATTATGACGTCATCAAATTCCTATGAATACGTCATTTGTGGACTATCATTTCCCTGAGTTTTAGATCAGTTTCCATAGAATTTGATGACATCATAATTCTTTTACGTCAGATACCGTCTCAAATGGGAAGTAACTCTGTATAACGAAAAGACCGAATACCTGAAGTAATGAAACAATCAGCGCCACAGTGTAACATATCAGCGAATACCCCAACCGCTGCTGACAAAACAGTCATGACATGTGGCAACTCTGTGAATATTTAGCAAATATAAATTATACTTGCATCATTTTATGAATATATTTCATTGAGGCAGATCCGAAATATGCCACAACAAAAACAAGTGACCCGTGAGGTACAAAAATGTATCTGGAATATATTTTTTTTCAAATGCATATGTATTCTTAAGGTAGTATGAAATCCAAAGAAAGTATTAAATCTATAATTTTATTTCATACAGATGACGACTTTTTCTGGTTCGGTGGAAATGACCTTGACACCGAGGGCACGTGGATATGGTCTTTTTCTCGCGAGATTTTCGGTTTTGCTAGATGGTATAATGGCGGATATGATAGCTATATAAATACTCAAATCTCTCCCCAGCCGGATAACTTCCAAGGGAAAGAGCATTGCCTAAATATCTATCCGCGGTGGAATTATGAATGGAACGATGAACTTTGCTCCAGCACAATGTATGCTGCATGTGAAAAGCCGAAAGACTGACTAAGTGGGTGTAAAAATAAAATATGGCGTGTGTGGGCTGTGTGTTTTATGACACGTGTCGATAAAAATAAAGTAATTTCAAATACTGAATGATTAGGAGGTCAAACTACTTTTGTGAATACTGAGTTAATTGTTCGTTGTTTTATGACACTTCCCTTCGGAGGACTATTAAGATGTTTAAAATGAAATAATTGGCTTAAGTATATTCTCAGTTTATGGCGCCGGACCAAGGTAATGAGATCAAAGAAATGGCAAATTACTAGGCAAGATAACATATCTCAAAAACATATCAGATATATATCCACCAAGTAAACATTCATTAATAAATATGTAAGATGTCGGAGTTTTGTCGGACAGATGACGTCATCGTGATACGTCAAATGTCGGAGTTTTGTCGGACAGATGACGTCATCATGATGGAAAGTGCGATTTCTGAACACGGTATATTATATTTGAAGCGTTTCACGTCAAACAAGACCATTTCTTATGTGTATTGTGAAACAATACATGCGCGGATCCAGAGGAGTGGACAGAGGGTCTGGATCCAACCTAAGATTCTGCGAAACTTCCTTTTCTTGTTATTTTTTTATGTGAAATTAGTAATATTACGCACAAAACATGGGGGTGGAACCCCCTCCCCTTTTTTCGACAAATTGTCTGGGTCCGCGCCTGATTCTCTTACAATTTTGTGTAAGTTTAAGTAGAAATAAGTGGCTGACCGGTTTAGTGGCTTCATACTGTACCTTATACATACAATCTCGTGACAATAATATTCTTGCTATGTTTTCTAGGACATGTAGAAATAGCAAAATTCAAGTTCCCAACTTCAATTGTTAATGTTCCATATTTGATTGTATATATTTCATCAGCATATCCGAATTTATCGTTTCAAGTCATCCGACATACATGTAAATATATATGCCTACCTTTAAAGATGATATTTGTCGTTAACACATGTACTGCAAACTATTAGTTTTGTTCCTTAGTTCGTTCGTTTGTTCGTCAGTGACATGTTCTCATCCCCATCCTAACAGCAGTAATCGGGAGCAAACTTAATTAAAACTATTATGCCAAATTCATCAGCAACATGTCGTAGTGCACCAGATGCGCGTTTCGACAAATTCTCTCTTTTTTTAATGACGATCGATATGTATATATAACAGTATTTTAATGGAGTATATACGACATATGTAAAATCCAATGGCATATAATTATACATAAATGAATGCGGAATAATTAAAGTATATTTCCTCCTCAGTTTAATTATTTCAAAAAGGTGAAAGTTTATCAGCAAGTGGGGAAAATATGTATCGGCCTATTGTCCTCGTATGCGACAGCTTTGTAATCAATAAAGAATTATTCCGTGAACGTGTCCTATAGAAATACTGTTAATTAAGTTATTTAAAAAAATAGATATATTTTTTAACATGAAGACTATACCTTTATTGGGAAATTACAAAAATGTTCACTTTGTTGTAGCACAGATTGCCCACCCCAAGCCCTCCCATACAGATCTACCCCTAGAAGAAACCGATCCATAATAGAATTTCTTCTCGGATAAACCGACCCAGTATAGAATTTTCCCCTAAATAAAGTAGACTAGGGTGTAACATTACCACAGGAAAAAGACTTTGCACAGATTCCCCCCTATGGAAAAATGACCTTGTATAAATACACCCCCCTCACACACATTTCTTGCGCCAGTATGCTTATCCTCCTCCGGAAAAAATTGTTTTGGTTCTAAAATAAGAATCTAGTGATCTAACAAAGAAAACCAACTCACATTACATTGAAAGATTATGATTTCCATGTGCAAGAGGGTTTTTCCACTCATTTCTTCCTTTTCCATTTATTCGCGAAAAATTGTTAAATCAGATGAGGTCACAATATTTTACACCTCTGTCATATCTCGGACAAACACAATCGCCCATTCTCGGGTCTTTCCGTCACTCGGAAAAACAACCTCGAATGTATTACGGAGAAACCGGATGTTGAAAAATCTTACACAGTTACAAAATGGCGGACTTAGTTGAGTGTATAGATTATGCAAAAGATATGATTTGGATTATTTAATTTGTATAACCTTTTTTCACTTTCTAAACAACACAAACACGCAATTTCTTTGGCTTAATGTCCTTGGTGGGTGTTCCGTCGTCATCGTTGCTAAGGGCGGTCATTACTGTTTACGCTAAAATCCCGAGAATGTGCGATTGGGACAAACATTGAAAATGCATTGTGACATCAGGAAATTTAATAAATATTCCGCGAAAGCGATGGGACAATTTCCATTCTTTTTTAAAATTGATTTTTAAAACTTTTTTTTTATTTTATTAATCTCTCTCTCTCTCTCTCTCTCTCTCTCTCTCTCTCTCTCTCTCTCAGTGTTTTCTAAATCGGTTACACCACTGAGGGTTTTCGCTGCTTCATATGCCACAATTCTAGGGGCATTGATGTGTAGAGAATATACACAATTTATAGATGATGTTTTCTATGAAGATTTGCACCGAGTTATTTCATGAGAAAATGCTAAGAATTTCCTCTGCTGAGCTGTAATGTAAATCCCCGCTATGCCGTCGTGCAGTTTGAGCGACATCATCGGGTTTTCAATGCACTTTTGTAGATAGATTTAAAGATACAAAATCACATAGTGCACACTTTAAATGTTTGACACCACGTGAAGTATATTTCATCCGTATAGAATACTATAACCACATATAATTCGCGAGAACTTTACTTTGAATTCGCGAGGACTTTATTTTAATGTGCGATGAAATTATTTCGATTTGCAGGGACTATCTTTAAATCTGCGAGGATTTTATTCTAATTCGCGAGGATTTTATTTTCGCGTAAATCCGTGAGTATGACTCCACACGCTTCGCTATAAACATACACCATGCATATGGCTTCTCGCACAAATTAAGTCTCGCTAATAAATCTGAAGAGAAATCATCGCGAAATTAAAGTCACGCAAAATAAAAGTGACACTCGGTATCGTTAACTAGTATTATAAGCGTAAGATATATGATATTCACAAGCTTCATATATATCAGAGTTTATGCATTGTATACTGAGATAAACAACGGAGAAGTACCAAAGGGTTAACCATATCTCGAAGTCCATACAATATAAGAACAGTATTGTGTATAGTGTCATATTCAAGTAAATGCGAACCCCACTTTAAATTAAGATGAGACCAGGTGCCCGGGAAGTGTAAGCGTCCTCTGTTTGCATGCAACACCCGTCGCATAAGTCCTGCAACAACCTGTCAATTCTAGGAAGTAAATACATATATATATGTATACACACACACACACACACTTGGAGCACAGATTGTACATTTAAATATATAAGATTTATTGTACATTTAATTTCATTGTGTTCTGTCACAACTGTATGCATGACAAATATTTTGCTCGAAATAAAACAAAAGCATACAAAAATTATCATCATATACGATATTTACTTATTTTATTACTTTTTATTTACAAGTCTATCGTCATCATCATATACCCCTATGCTTCCTTTGGCACTTTGCCCATATATGGGCATGTGTGAACAATAGACTTACAGACCGGCAAATACCCGTGATTTACATCACACTACATTGTTCTTTTTGCCCTGTCTTCTTTTCGCGATTTTCGAGATTTTTGCCTTCCTTCCGTTCCTTCTTATCACGTGATTTGTGACGTCGGTGATGCTTGCCCCTCGCGTTCATTCTAACATCGTCAGATAATAATTTTCGGTTTTGGGGGACAGATGAATTTAGTTCATGGTGATGTGATATCTTTTTCTCGACATCTGTGCGAACAATTTCTTTTGCAAAATTCATGCTTGTTGTGTGTTTATCATTCTCCAATAGGTCTGTTACCTCCTTTTCGTTAACTTTTTGAAAGATTTCACCATTTATTGATTGATACTCGTCATCACGTGTCGTGTCGACGCGCGGCAATTTGTGACACGCTCTACGCGGCGATAAGTCACGTGAAGTACCCGCCCGAGGTGTTAATAAAGCCTGTGACGTTTCCACACGGAGAGACGTGTCTGCTCCGTTACTTCCTACTCGTTTATCTGTTTTAGATATGTCGTTTACATTCTCTAACCATGTTGCGATAACTTTTTTCTTTTCTTGGGATAGACGACCTCCTGATCTCATTGCTGGCAATTCATTTACTCCAGATGTTTTTGATTTTGTTAAGAATTGGGGAAAATCACTAGTTTTATTGACATGTAACTGATTATCACTTGACAGTCTGGGGACAGAGTGACCAATATCTGTGTAGTTCTCTAATTCTAAAGCATCAACTTTTGTTTTTATGTTGTCCCAGAAAACATCTTCCGCCTGTATTTTTAATATCGGAGTTTGCATATGCTGTTTCTGTTTCCGGGGAGAATGGGATAGATGTTTTGGGGATTTTAATAAATTTCTTTTATTTCTAGAATTCTTTGAGCTTTTTTCTCTCTGAATACCGCTACAGTGAATACCAATACTGTTTCCGGACGGGGATTCATTGAACACAAACGATTTTACCAATTTTTTCATTCGATTTCCTTTTTTATCCACAATTATCAGTGTGTCAAACTGCTTCCGTTTTTCTCGATTAACCTCTCTCGATGTACGTTTTTTCTCATTCTTGTTTCCTTTATCATTTTGTTTAGAGTCAATAGAGACAATGTAGTTCGATTCAATTTTTCCTAAATATTCTTTTGTTATACCATGTACCTGTTGAAGTTGAGAAAATTTAGAAAACTGACCGCATAATCTCCTATACCTAACAATTTCTAAAGCCAAACTGACCGGCAACTGTAGTTCTGTACAAAGTTGTCTCGCATTCACTCTGTTTATGTTTTTCTTCTCCATGTTGTGTACTGCTCTCGTTGAATATATTGTGACGTCATCACAAAAACGTCGCGTAATCGTAATGAAATCTTTGACGTTTCAGTAGACCATATTCCGGTTTTGATAATTGCTGTCTTTTTGTCCGAGCTCATACATTTTGGCATTGTTTTTCATAGTGACGTCATAACGCATGACACAGATTCATTATAACGTCACTATGGAAAACAACGCCAAAAGGTATTGGCTCGGACAAAAAGTAGTCATTTATCAAAACCGGAATATGGTCTATTCATATGCAACTTCTATAGAAAGCTTTATCATTTCTGCATAGACGTATATTTCAATATACATGCATGTCTATGATTTCTGCTTAAAGTACACTCATTAGTGTACAGAAAAACACATGGTGATCACGTAGACTATAAAAGATTTTGAGAGGAAATGAAAAACGTCTCAATGGTGTTCACCGACTTTACGCGTCAGCTCCGAATTTTATATAATGCTAAATTCTTCAATAAGAAGAGATCCGAAACTTTCCCAGTGTATAATGGGATATGACTTTGCTTTTATCTTGAACGATAATTGAACAATTCAGTTATATCGCGACATGGAAGCAGGAGGTAACCATCCTCTTAAATATAGTGGCGCAACCCGGGGATCGAACCCGGATCGTCGGCGCCGCAAGCCAAGCGCTTAACCACTACACCAAGCCTGCCCCTTGAACTATTCAGCCATATATTATTAATATTACAATTAATATTATATGAATATCGGCATTTGAATTCACTGGGGATGAAAACATGCATACCGGTAGTTGCAATATTCTTTTAAAATTATATTCTCAGCTTAGGTTCTAGTCGTTGTTATCTGAATCATACACGTATTGTCCATATTGTAAACTGATCATAATTTTAATGGCCCAAAGTATTATTGTATTTTATTTTTACTTTCTATACATTTAGAACATATGGGTTCGATTCCCGGACTGCGCAATTGCTGACAAGGTTGGTCTCCTTCTGGTTCCGCGTCGCAAGATGACAAAAAATTGTCGAGAGCGACGAAAAACCCCAATCAATCCACCAACTAATCAGTTTACATTTTAGAACAAAGACCAAATCAAAGAATACTTAGATAAAAGTCCAGCTTCTACTGCATTCTTACACTTAAAGAATTCCAGGAAATAAGATAAAGGAGCGATTGATATATGCTGAGTTCAATTTTCAATGATGTCTTCAAAGTGTATTCAGACTAAATATACCTTAAAAGACTTTTAAAAAATTATCAGTAAAAGAAAACCAGTACCATTTCCTGGAAAACGAATTCAAATGAACAGAGAATGAAGTGTTAATATATTTTCTCGCCATATTAAGCTTCTAAACGACCGACTGAGAAATAAACGTTTCTGAGGAAATTCATCGACATCTTTGAAATAAACTTTTGATAGTTATTTTTTAATAACAACGATCTGTTTGGTGAGTCTTAACGTTATGTGTGACAATCTCAGGTAATTGATGGCGATAATGATGTAATAGTATATATACAGATCAGAGCCACAACCTACATCAAAGGTGGATCTAGAAATAATTGAAATGGCGAGGAGGGAGGTTGCAGTCTCCCATGACTAATGTTCTGCACTATTCGGTCAGGAAAGGGGGTGGGTGGGTTGCAGCCCTAAATGGTCGAAAATGACCTTTTTGTAAAATTGGTTGCAACCCGCCACCACCACCCCCACTCCCCCTCTAAATATGCCAATGTACGTAAGGTGTTGACAAAGTTATTACATGTAAATGGTCTGGTTTCTGGTTTTCACATACGAGTCATAAAAGTAATCTATGATTTGAGTTTATCTGGTTTACAGAGAATATTTTATTCAAAGATTTTTGAAAGCTCCCAATAGATGTTTTCCCATTTTACATGATGTAAGGGGCCTCATGCCAGACATGCTACTTTTTGCTGAAATTTTCATTCTGACGTTAATGCTGACATAGTGACGTGAAGGTAAAATGACGCAAATTATAACGGCAAATTATCGTATGTCTGGTATGGAATGAAATCTGAGATCAACAGGGAAAATGTGTATTTAAGTAGAACTGGAGATGAGCGAGTCGACATTAAGCTTGAAACAAGGACCTCTAACCCCGAATAAAAGAATATCTTTCTTGTTCATAGAATAGCTCAGATGGCGGTTGAAGAATGACTTCATTAGGACGAAAAACGGGCAGACTTGGTGCAGCGATTTAGCACCAAACTGCCATGTCGCGAAATGATTGAAAATTATTGAAGCGATCTAAATCCCTGATGAACATTTAGGGGACGAGAATGATTATCATATGTCGAGCAGGCACACCATGTTATGCAATGTTCAGGACAGTCACTGTAGAGGTATTAAAATGATTCTAAAATCCCTACTCGTCTGTGCTGTTTGTTGATTCGCTAGTATTTTACACGACGCCAAGATAATTTCATTCGTAAGATGCCATTATGCATTACGCATATTCCAAGACCTGCATGTATGTACTTAAAGCAGTGGGGGATAAAAATTATACTAGATACTCATGTCTACCATGACACTTGCTGCCATTATTATTATTGTTGTTATTATTATCATCATTATTATTATTATATTTTAACGCCAAACCAGGAACAGGCCGCCATCTATACGGTGGCGCCACCTACCTGGTGCAGAAGAAGACGTTAAACACCGACGTGTACCGTGATATGGGACTTTAGTTTTTTCTTTTAATCCAAATGAAAAGTAGCCGACGAAAATCAGGCAGGATTTAACCCAAGATTTTTTTGTCTTGGGCAGCACATACTTAACACTGGGACGAGTTTACATAGTTACAGAGTGCGCATGTACTAAACAATATAATAGTACACTGATAAAAGTCCTTGACTGATATACCGAGAAGAATGAACGTCATATGTATATTTTATTACCAGCTGAAGTATAAAATAGCTACAAAATACATATACATATAAATTGTTGGCATTTCATTCGCTAAAAATAAGACAAATACATTATCAATGATGATGCAGATACGAGTATTACTTTTGATTTATGTACTGGATCTCATCACAGCTTTTAATATAATTTTGACCATATCTTAAAAGATCGTATATTAGAATTCATGGTGCTTAGATGAAAACTTGGGGAAAAACACAGGAATACTTGTGACATGAAAAATTTTAATATTCAACTTATTGTGGATTCTATGGTAAACGGTTTCCATATTTCAAATTACTGAAGGTGTTCGCAGATTTCAAGTTATTGGGGATGTTCCACAGATTTCAAGTTACTGAGCGTGTTCCACAGATTCTAAGTTTTTAGGGTGTTCCACAGATTTCAAGTAATAGAGGGTGTTCCACAAACTTAAAGTTATTGAGGATGGTCCAAGTATTTCAAGTTATAGTGGGTGTTCCACATATTTCAAATTATTGAGGATGTTCCACATATTTCAAGTTATTAAGGGTGTCCCAGGCATGTAAGAAAATGGGAGGGTAACTTCAACAATCACAGCATAATTATTTTATAGTAGGATGAAATGCTACTTGGTATTCATTGACATACAAATGTACCTATCACTGAGGAAGGAGGAGATCACTCTATCTATTGGGTCTTTTTGTTATACAGAGTTACTTCCCATTTGGGACAGTATCTGACATAAGACACCTATGGCGTCATCAAATTCTAAGGAAACTGATCTAAAAATTGGGGAAATGATAGTCTACAAATGACATTTTCATAGGAAACTGATGACGTCATAATCGTTTAACGTCAGATACCGTCCCAAATGGGAAATAATTCTGTTTAACGAAAAGACTCGATAGCCGTTGGCTAGTCCAGTTAGATCACCGGTATCGGTTTCTTTACGAAACTGATCACTAAAATTTGAAGATGTTTTCCAGAGCCGACTCGGAGTTTATTACTCCATTTCTAAGCAGTCTACAGCGCGAAATAACTCCATCTGTATATCTCGAATTGGGATACGAGTATTCCTGTCGAGGAGAATGAAAATTTAAAGAAAAAAGCATACAGTACTATATTCATTATACATATAATATAAATACAAGTGTGAAATGAGGGAAGAACACATCAACATATCTCTCACACCCACATGTCCTTTTAGGCTATATATCACTTATTACTCATTAATCCTGCTCTCACACGTATTTCACACTGGGTCCTGGTAAATGAAATCATTGTTTATACATACATGTCGGCGTAGGAAACAGTGGCGCCCTCTTTCCCATGATCATGAATGATTGCATGGGTGACTTGATGGTAAGAAAAAAAACTTATTCTGATATTAATACAAAATATTTTTCATAGCCCCCCCTTCCCTTTTTTCACACTTGATTTGCAACCTATGCCTCTGTTATACAATGATATCCTCTGATCAAACAGGGGGGGGGGGGGGGGGGTCTTGACCCACCACGAGATTCGACGAAAAAGACTTCTTGTTTTTCAAAGTAAAACAAGTAGTTTTAAACAAAAAGCATGGATGGACCCCTTTCTTCAAAAATTCACTGGGAGTGGACCCAATTCTGCATCCGCGCCTGAATGATACAAAATTGATTGCTAAGCTTGTTTACATGTGTATTTATAACAATATACATGTACACGCATAAAAACAATATATCATGTACCGAATATGTTTGCGTGTCTTTTAGAACAAACCTTCAAGATCCGATTTTCATAAAATTTCTGTGGTAAATAAGTCGATTTCGCCAACCGAGTTTATGTATTTCTTTTCGCAAAAGAGCATGTACAATACAATTTCTTGATAATAAAATACATTACTATAATAACATCTTCAATTTGTACTTAAAATTATGTATATATCCATATTTTATAACTGATATTAGAAAATAGTACAAAAGTCAAAAAGATCTCTCTCTCTCTAAAAATAGCTAGGATACACACCGAGATTAACGGAATATAAGATTCTTTGACAGCATGTTAAAGACGATTCTCTGGCTAACACTGAAACCCTGTAATACATTCCATTAATAGTGTTGAAATCGGATAACTTGCTTCGATATCAGATATTAACCTCGTCCATTCCCGGAGAAGATGGAAACACAATTTTAGATTGTTCGGAATTTGCGTAGTTGGGCGATCTTGGTACATTGTCTCTTTGATCGTACCTGGACGTCGGATAATTCGGTGACATTTGTGCGCTGTAGGGTGGCGACCTCGGTGATCTATAATCTTGCTGATCGCTATACCGATCTCCCGGTGGTCCCATGTTGTTTTGTTCTCTTGCAAAACCTTGGTCATAAGTTTGGTATGGAGATGCCACATTGTGGCTACTGTTTGGTGGCATGTAAGAAGGGGGTCGTCCGCTCGTACTCCTCGGTGTTTGGGGTGCCTGATAGCGATCAGAGGGGTCAAATGGCTGTTCTTCAAATCGATCTCTGGCGGAATTACTACTTTGTCCATACCGATCCCCAGGTGAATGGTCAGCATACCTATCATAAGATGGCGGAATGTTCGAATTTCCTTTATTTTGGTTCTGACGCTCCCGATATTGACCATCTGAATTATATCGATCACTGCTTCCGTGAGTTCTTGGTGGAATTTCTGATCTTCCTCTATCCTGCCCAGGATATTGGCCGTCCGTATTATACCGATCACTGCCTACAGGAGTTCTTGGTGGCATTTCTGACCTGCCGTTGTCTTGACCATGATACTGGTTGTCTGTATTGTATCTGTTACTGACTCCGGGAGTTTTTGGACCATATGCACTTGGAGATTGCGCCTGGTATCCAAAGCCGTGATCCCCTTCGTCTTGAGTGACTCGTTGTTGTTGTTGTTGAGGAAGTACGTTGTCTTTCGGGGGCATTACACCGGCCATGGGTGCTGTTGGGGTTCTCGGTAAATCCTCGGTTGGTGCTGCTGCTTTGTTGCGAGCTTGATTCCTGTTGGACCGTCCATACTGACGAGCAGGCTTCGGATTATTCTGCTGACCGTGTCCTTGGGAATTTTGTATTGGAGCTACTCTACTCAATTCATAATCATCTTGACCGGAAACAATTGCAGCATCATTTGGTGATAAATTATAAAACTCCGAGTTTTCCCTTTTATAAACCGGAACAGCTTTCTTGTAGGGTTGCTCTTCAGTCTGGAAGCCAAGGTTGACTTGAGAAGCATCAGTGCCATTTTTGTCCAGATTATTGTCGTCCTGAACTGTTTTGTCTCCTTCCTCTCTTAACTTTTCGCGTCTTTGCCTTCCGGACATGCGTCGTACACTCCTACGCACAAACTCTCTTGCAATAACTGTAACAGAAATAAAGAGGAAATCCGAAACTGACACACTAAACTTAATTATAACAATAGTAACCTAAAGCTTGATAAATATGTTTTACATATGTGTTAGAACAAAATTTGCACTTAAAAAGAAGTACACTGATATTAAAAGCATAAATATTAAGTTCATACCATAGTTTTTATATGTTCCAGACTTCTTGTATTTTTCTGGGTGTTTGTACATGTAAATACCATAGGCTACAATTATGGCAAACACTATTACTACGAGCGGTATCGCAATCCCTAAGGCTGCCTTGGCCGCAACAGAACCATCCTTGTTATCGGTACTAATTTTGTATTTATCTGAAATAAAAATGGACATCATTGTTGTTGTTGTCGTTAATAGTTTGTTGGCATTTTTCTTTTCAAAATTTAGCGCAAATTTAACGAACTACCACGTGTGTGATGATTTTTTGCATATACAACATAATATATCTGTTAGCAAGATCCAAATCGGGAAATAAGGAGGGTTGTCATTTTTCCTACCCCTAGAAACTCAGCAATCCTTATAGTCAGTGGCAGATTAAGAGGGGACCAGGGGAGAGGTATCCAATTTTAGGACACAAGGCATGTATAGGTGACATAAAAGGTTAAAAGACTCAAATAATACGAGTAAAGCTCCAGATTTGGCACACAAATGGCTGAGTATTTCACTTTCACATATCCCCCCTGTTCGGAAATCCTGGATCCGCCACTGATAGTTTACTTACCAGCACAACGTTGTCCTCCGAACCCGAAAGGGCATTGGCATGTATATGAATTCACCCCGTCCACACAAACTCCTCCATTCATACAGGCTCCGACAAAGCAATCATTTATGCCTGAAAACGATTTTGAAAGGAAAACGAAAAATAAATACTTATATGAGTAGGCATTACTGGGTATGATGGTTGTAGCTCATTTAGTCACTGGATCACTGGACTTTAAACCATTACGTTCTGTGTTCGAACCTTACCAAAGACGACACTTGTTTATAATACTTTTTTATCAAACAGCAATTGTACAGCCAACAAAAAGGTTACCTTTTACATTTGTAGATATCTATAAATATAAAATATTATTCTAGTTGCAAATGAAGGTGTTCCTTTAAAAGTATTTTCAAAAATGTGCAATGCTTTCTAATGTACTATTTTAACATAGAGACTCACTCTCGTTGCAATATGTGCCTTCAAACCCAGTGCTGCACTTGCATACAACCCAAACCCCGGGTTCAGGATGCACCGGTTTGTCGTTAATTACAACGCCATCTACCGTCACACCTGCGTCACTGACGTCACTCTGCTGAATATTGATACATGTGCCTCCTACACATGGACACTCAGCTGAAATTCAATAAATTTTGCATAAGCATTCAATAATATATCACATGAAAATTATTTAACTGTGAATAGCTGAGTACGGAGAAGAACCCCAAAAAATAATATATCAAATAAGCAAGAGGATAGAGTGTGTTTTCTACACTCCAAGTGTTAGAATATTAAGTGCTGTTGAAAATCATTTTCTGTACTCTGTACGTCATGGCTTCACATTTATACTCTTCGCTACCAAACTACATGCCTGAAAATTTGCCATAATTTTCATATTTCTAAATCCCGGGGCGTAGCCAGAGTGCAAATGATGTGTACGCACAAGAAAGGCAGAGGGTTTGGGGAAAAGGATCACGACCACCTCTCTCTCTCTCTCTCTCTCTCTCTCTCTCTCATGAGACACTATCTTTTTGACAAAATGATGTGTACGTACCTGCGTATTTGGCGTAACGGTAGCTACGCCACTGAAATCTAACCCCCCCCCCCAAAAAAAAAATTCAATCAGATATATTTTGTTGAAAGCAATGATACTAAATTTGTCAGAATAAATGACCTGATAAAGGTACGGTTGGTTGGTTGATTGGGTGTTTTACGTCGCTTTCAACAATTTTTCAGTTATATCGCGACATGGAAGCAGGAGGTTACCAACCTCTTAAACATAGTGGCGCAACCCGGGAATCGAACCCGGATCGTCGGCGCCGCAAGCCAAGCGCGATAAAGGTACAGTGACAAATTTAATGTTTGACGACAGAATTAATATAGTACGCTGTGTTTTCCTTAAACACCCCCCCCACCCCACCACACACACAGAGACACCTTTCTAAGACAAATCTTTTCCTACGAACCTGAATAAAAATAGATACATACCATCACAGTTTTTTCCATATAACTGATCTGTACAAGTACATTTGTAGTCATTCAGATGGGGTGTGCATGTTCCATAATTCTTACAGGGGTTAACCACGCAATCGTCTACAGAAAAAAAGAGAAATCATCATTTTGCCGAGAAATAGAAATTACCATTGATGCTACCGAAAAATAGAAAACATGATTCTATCGGAAAAAAGTAGAAAATCAAATTACAATCAAAGTGGAAGAACTGATAATACATACATGTATTCTAAATAATATTCTATAGAAAATGGAATCAGCGAGTTAAGAGCCGAAAGACCAAATACTAAAACTTAAGATTTGATTTTGAAGTTTTTAGATATTACAATATTTTCTAAAACGCTCTCCAAATAGAAAAAAAAATCCAATAACTTAATTCAATCTAAATATTATACTACTTTTTCAATACGACATGTTTTTCCTTACTAAAAGTGTTTCAACCAAATTACATTATATTTTTGATAAGACTTTACAAATAATGTACATTACAAACAAGAACCTGCAAGTAGATATGTTTTAAATCTAGGAATCTCTTTTATAGTAGAATTTAAGTTAGAACAATTGCTGATTTAATTACTTACCAACGAAAATGACAAAAGCGTCAGCAACATCAGAGCCATCTGCAAAATAAAGTACAGTTATTCTTGAGGTAAAGTGAGCGAGGCTCTCTGCTCTCTCAACTGCTTGCAGTTTGCTGTATATTGCTTCTGAGATCTCACAAAACACAAAAACGTTACATACCCCCCCCTTTTCAACTGCATGACAATTATAAATAAAAACAAGCAAGAGACCCATTAGCCTGTATCGCTCACCCGAGCACCTCGAGCACATGAAAAACTTAGAAAGTTTCTCAATAATCTCTACTAAATGTATTAAATGTATCTCTCTCAGAATTCAAAATTGAACAAAACCCTAAATCACATCATTCTAAAGCATTCAAAATCATAAATATCAAAGGAAACACCGAAATGTGCAAAAAAGTAAAAAGGATATCAAAACTTGATCAAGAAATGGAAACATAAAACAGGCCCCCTTCTGAGATACACCTTTCTAGATCACCCTGGGGTATTCAGTTATTATTTTATCTATGCAGCTAGTCTGAAGAAGTTTATCAAAGGAGGGCATTCTCTGGAGCCTTTGTGTCCCACCTTGGATCCACTCCTTGACGGATCTGGTCGAAAAAACAGCAGCATTTATAGAGGACCTTAAGTACTTCCTACCCACCACGTTTCATCAAAACTTTTCAATTAGTTCTGAAGGGGAAGTCCATTAAGGATTATCATTATATACTTATAGAATATTCAAGCCCCCCCCCCCCCCCCTCACACACACACACACTTTTTTTTATTTTTATTTTATTTATTTTATTTATTTATTTTTTTTTTTTTTGATAAAAATCCACCCCTTGACGGTTCTGGTCGAAAAACAAAAACAACACTTGTAAGAGTCCAGGAGTACTTTATCCCTAAAAATATTTTATCAAAATCCTTCCTGCAGTTCTGAAGAAGAGGTCAAAAGTGTAAAGAGTTAACGTCGGACGGACAGACGGATGCCGGACAAGGATGTGATCACAAAAGCTCACTTGAGCCTTTGGTTCAGGTGAGATTAAAAACAGATAAACAAATGATCCGTAATTAACAGAAAATATGTGTTTCGTTTTGAATTATTTCATTCGATTTCAAATGCTAACACAAGATAAAAGATTCTCTACAACACTTTAATCATTTTACAGATCTATATACTTACTGATGAACAGTGCTCTCGTGTTGTTCTGCGAGAACAAGAAGAATGGCTTCCGGTAATTGTATTCCCAATGACAAGACGTCTGTCCGCCCGTATCCACAGTTAACATCCATCCGTTATAGGTTTTACAGCCGTCTGTATCTGGTGAAGACACAATGCCAAATGTTCGGTCGTTGGTGTTGCTGAAAATGTATCATAACATAAGAAGAAGTTACTTGATATTTCACCTCAAGCCAATATTATTTCACGGATATGGTAACGGCAACTGCCTGATACAGTGCACAGAATTTGTAAACACATGTCAACAGACACACTCAAAACAATGAGAGATGTTTTTGTACCATCGTCTACCGTGAGAGATGAATCCCGTTTGCATTGTCTCATTCGAAACCTATGATTAGACTCAACCCCAAGACCTCGCAGCCAAGAGCCCAGCGTGCTATCAATTAAGCTACGCCGGTTACAGAAAAATAGTACATCTGATATGCACGTATACATTAAAAATGGTTGTATGTCGTTTTCCCTAAGCCGGTGTGGCCTAGTGGATAAGGTGCTCGGCTCGTGATCGAGGGGTCCCGGGTTCGACTCCCGCCCTGGGCACACCGGTGTTCTGTCTTTCAGATGACACAGTAAAATCCGAGGTCCCGTGTCACGGTAGGCGTGGCACGTAAAAGATCCCTCACTGCTTCGGGTGGGTCCGTTGCGAAGGTCTAAATTTGTATGCAATGCATCAGGCAGATGCCGTCACCATATACGCGAAATAATCGTGGAGTGACGTAAAACAATAATCAATCAATCAATCGTTTTCCCTATTATGTATGTCAAATGTAAAGATTAAACTTGAGAATAATTGTAACAACAGTACCATGGGGAATGAATAGCAGGGAATCAAGGACCACTAAGGAGGGACTGGATACGGCACCTGGTGGCAAAGAGGAGAAAGCATCTTCTGTCGAACGGTATCACCCGCCGTTTCCGTAAGTGTGAGAACAGAACTATGACCCCATGGTATATAGAATAGTCATATATAGTTTATAAACTATTCAGTTAACAATCAAGGAGAGCCTGTGTGATTACTGGAAACAGATATGTCACCATATGGATCTCAGTAAATGAATAGATAAATATATGAGTACACTGAATACAGTTATTCTCTTGGTCCGAATCTGATTTTCTGGAAGCAGTTTATGAAATGTACAATAACACTGGAAACAGACTGTGAAAATTGGACCGTAGAGAGAAAAATCCCTAATCATAATTATTTCATAAAATTCATTCTGGTAATGCACCGTATTACATCTGTCATATCTCCATAAGTCGAGACAAAACTAGATAGAATCTGCGTCGCAAAAATGCTTATAACGTCCATCGTGCAGATTGAAGAGCTTTATCAATTCGTTTATTCCTTTTACAATGAATTTATGAGACAGGTTGGAGATTAACGTCAAGAAAATTAGATATTTCGATCTCATTGATCATAAAGAATACACGATAGAATGTAACGAGTTTCTTATAGCACGTACAATATATTATCTTTATTGTATGCAGTTGACTAAGTTTTGTCAGCGAATAAACCTTCATCGCATTTGAAAAAATTTCTGTAGAATTTTACGATTCAAAAAGCTTGGGAAAATTTAACCTATGATAATGGCCACCAACTCGACCAAACCTTCCCGGCCTGGTACGTATAATGTGAGTACATCTCGTGGTCCAACACTCGCAAGTACTCTATGGCATTTGCTCTCAAGACCTTCTCGCGATCCAAAATTGCAAGCACGATACTAAGAAATAATTCATTGAAATAAGACAACCACATTTGCATCTGCTTCAAATAAACGCTTAAAGACACTCAAAATTTATGCGAAACACACTTTCATTTGTATGTTAGGCAATTGTACATTGGAGAGGGAACGGGAATATAATGTTTTCAACAATCCAGAAAATGTTCCATGAGAGATTCAATATTTTCATTCCAAGTATCATTGGCCTTTACTCCGCGTTATTTAATGGAACAAAACAAGAAAGGCGCAAGTGTTTATGAGTAACTGTATATATCGGAAACCGCTGTATGCAATCACATGAGATTTTTTTTTTATCATTTCAAGGAAAATTCATGCATAACATTGTCAATATGTGTGGGCTATTTATTGCACCACCTGATGGTACACTAACTAAGCATTGAACTACATGTCAATACAAACGTGTCTTGTGACTATTATATTAAAAAACCGCTGATTTATGAAATTGTCGATATGTTTATGATTTTATTGTAAGGCTCAGTGGCGAATCCAGGATTTCCGAAAAGGGGCCCCCACATGTGAAAATTAAGTATTAGCCGAAATACTCCGCCATTATAGGTGCCAAGTCTGAAGTTCACTTATGCTTGTGGCTTAGCGATACCTAATTAGTGCTCAGAGAAACTTTACAACTATGTGCACATGTTAATACAAATACATGTACTATATTTCTTTCAGTAAAAAAAGCCAGATAACATCGGTACTATACAACACCACGGGTCGATAGCACCAATAAAATTAATCAAGTACTTTTCTATGAAGGCAATCGGAAAGTAAATATTTCAGGTGGACTAAAACTTCTGGCCAGAGAAAATGAAATACGAACTTTTGAGCACGTGATCATAGTAAGCGGTAGGTTACCAAGGCTACCAAATTCCATCATTTTTAACCTATTTAAGCAGCCAGTAGCATTAATGCTGTATAAAATAGAAAAGAGGCGAGTCTTCCATGCAAGCTATTTTGCATTGATGATATGGTCAATGCATTACGTTTTATATAAATGTATACATGTACGTGGAAAATAATTCTTTTAGAGCATATACTGGGATTTTCTTTATTCTCTTGGTAGATTTTAAAATCATGTTGGTTGGTTGGTTGGTTGGTGTTTTACGTCGCTTTCAACAATATTTCAGTTATATCGCGACATGGAGGCAGGAGGTTACCAACCTCTTAAACATAGTGGCGCAACCCGGGAATCGAACCCGGATCGTCGGCACCGTAAGCCAAGCGCTTAACCACTACACAAGCCTGCCCCTAACTTTTGAGCATGTGATCATACTAAGAGGTAGGTTACCAAGGCTACCAAATTCCATCATTTTTAACCTATTTAGCAGCCAGTAGCATTAATGCTGTATAAAACAGAAAAGTGGCGAGTCTTCCATGCAAGCTATTTTGCATTGATGATATGGTCAGGGCATTACGTTTTGTATAAATGTATACTTGGAAAATAATTCTTTTAAAGCATGTACTGGGATTTTCTTTATTCTCTTGGTAGATTTTAAATCATGTAAAATACGTGAGTAGAAGCTGCAGTGCTTATGTGGCACTAACAACAAAGCACAACAGTGGATACTCATAGACCCTCTGGAATCCAAAGGTGAGACCTGGGTCCGGCGCCATAAACTGAGAATATACTTAAGTCAAAAATTTAATTTTAATTTATTCCATTATCAAATGTTCAAATAAATTTTAATGCAGAATGGTTTAATTCTATTTATCAGTAGAATAAAACTAAATAAAATCCAAATCCCAGTTATTAATTCATTGATGAACAGAAGAATATGAATTTTTGACTTAAGTATATTCTCAGTTTATGGCGCCATACCCAGGTGCCCGGGTGGAACAAGCCTCTTCTGTTTGGCTTACCAGGCCCGCCACAAATGTCCAAACACACAGACTACATAAAACATGTCGACATTGCATAGACATAATGAATGCAGACAAAAACTGTATAGAAGGTGGTTGGTTGATTGGTGTTTTACGTCGCTTTCAACAATATTTCAGTTATATCGCGACATGGAAGCAGAAGGTTACCAACTTCTTAAACATAGTGGCGCAACCCGGGAATCGAACCCGAATCGTTGGCGTCGCAAGCCAAGCGCTTAACCACTACACCAAGCCTGCCCCTGTATATAAAGTGTCACAGCCACACAGCATAATACCATAGATATGATAATATTGTATAGAAAGTGCCACAGTCATACAGCATAATACCATAGATATGATAATATTGTATAGAAAGTGTCACAGTCACACAGCATAATACCATAGATATGATAATATTGTATAGAAAGTGTCACAGTCACAATAACATCAGAACAAGGGTATAATAATACTGAAATTATTCATCATCATCATCATCATCATCATCATCATCTAACTTCTATCGCGTTTTGGGCTGCTGCGGTGTAGATTACTTACTAGTGATAAAAGAGTGTGGGTTGCAGAATGTGAATATAACTTACATACTATACTTACGTGTAAAAATATAGTGTTGGCTGTGTCATGTCGATATAGGTAACTTACCTGGGATATCAGAGTGTGGACTGTTGCATGTCGTTGTTGATAACTTACTGTGATAGTAGAGTCTTGGTTGCTGCATATCGGCATAAGTAACTTACATGTGATATAAAGGTATGGGCTGCTGCTTGTGGTTATTGGTAACTTACCTGTGATAGTAGAGTCTTGGTTGTTGCATATCGGCATAGGTAACTTACATGTGATATAAAGGTATGGGCTGCTGCTTGTGGTTATTGGTAACTTACCTGTGATAGTAGAGTCTTGCTTGTTGCATATCGACATAGGTAACGCATGTGATATTGGAGTGTGGGTTGCTGCATGTGGTTATTGGTAACTTACCTGTGATAGTAGAGTCTTGGTTGTTGCATGTCGGTATAGGTAACTTACATGTGATATCAGAGTGTCGGCTGCTGTATGTGGTTATTGGTAATTTACCTGTGATAGTAGAGTCTTGGTTGTTGCATATCGGCATAGGTAACTTACATGTGATATCAGAGTGTCGGCTGCTGCATGTGGTTATTGGTAACTTACCTGTGATAGTAGAGTCTTGCTTGTTGCATATCGGCATAGGTAACTTACATGTGATATCATAGTGTCGGCTGCTGCATGTGGTTATTGGTAACTTACCTGTGGTAGTAGAGTCTTGGTTGTTGCATGTCGGCATAGGTAACTTACATGTGATATCAGAGTGTCGGCTGCTGCATGTGGTTATTGGTAACTTACCTGTGATAGTAGAGTCTTGGTTGTTGCATGTCGGTGTAGGACGATTGTATAATACGACTGGCATTGAACCAAGATAATTTGTCCGAGTTTGTAGCATTAAATATGACATACACTTCACGACCATTTTTGTACATAGCAAACTTTACCTGAAAAAAAATATATAAGGGCTTTTGAAATCGTTGTTTTATCATTTTGTGATTTCAGTCGAAGGACTACTGAGCATAGGGTTTTTCCACTAGATTGGTGTCTTAGCAAGTCCAGAGTTATTATTCAAAATGTGTTGTCAAATTAAACAGCATAAACTGAAATGCCCTTTCAATAAGAAAGTTAATGTATTTGAAAACTGTATTTTACGTTTTTAAAATGCCTTGTAAAAATCAGACATGGTAAAATGTGAAAGCTTTGAAAAATATGCAAGCAAAATATGAACATCATTTCCACTTTTCATAAGCAAGGTTAAGTTTTCAAAAAAAAACCCCAAATAATAATAATAAATAAATAAACCATGTCCATTAACAAAATTATGTTAAGGTCATACTTACCAATCTGATGTTCAGCCAATCCATAACCAGCTTTGATTTATAAGAAGGCATATCTTTGACGAAGTACGTGTCTTGTACACTGCCTCCAAGTCCTTCGTTAAAGACATGGTTCGCTGTCCAAAGCGACTGGACTTCATAATTGTCAATACCCATACCCCCAATCTTAAACACAACATGCCATCCTATAAAATAAATAACATTTCGTTTAACATACATTTTTCCTAGTCTGAATGTTTTCTTATCAATAATTAAGTAAACTAAATTAATTGGCCTCAGTATTATTGTCGATTTAGATGGCTAATAAAATTAAGTCAAATAACAGAAACAACTCTATACAAACAACAGAAATTATAAATCTAAAACTATTTTTCATTTACTATATTTTTCATAACAAAAAGCTACATTTTATATGCATTATTCGCGATCGACCACCAGCAATTTATATTCCAGCAGATGACAATACAGATGGTGGGACGAACGAGTTACCTTTAGCTGCACCAGTTGTCCGAGAAAGCAATCCGAATGCAAAGAAAAATAACTCTTATAGTTTCACAGTGGATTGTTATTCATTGCTTTATTTATTTTCAGTTACTTGTAGGCCAGCTTGGTCTATTGGTATCGCATTGAACTTGAAATCTGACCGAGAGGTCCCGAGGTTTCGAGAATCCGACTGTGCCTCGTTGATGCTCTGCCTTTCAGATAACACAGTTAAATCTGAGGTCAGTGTCGTGGTAGACGTGGCATGTACGAGATCTCTCAATGATTGGAAACCGCTGCGGCCCAGTGGATGAAGTGCTCGTCTTGTGGTCGAAAGGTCCCTGGTTCGATTCCTGCCGTGGGCACACCGGTGTTCTGTCTTTCGGATGAGACAGTAAAAACCGAGGTTCCGTGTCACTGTGGGCGTGGCGCGTTAAAGATGCCTTACTGCTTCGGGTGGGTTCCGCTGCAAAGCTAAAAATTTGTATGCGATGCATCAGGCAGATGCCGTCACCATATACGTGAAATAACCGTGGAGTGATGTAAAACAATAATCAATCAATCTAAATGATTGGTATGATTCCATTGCATAAGTCCGTATTTCTAAGCATTGCAGATGCCGTCACCATTTAAGTCAAGTGATCTTGGTGTGGCGAAAAACAAGAATCGAACAAATATCATGTTATATCATATATCATATCATCATCGTATCATATCATGCCACGTCCTATCATCATCGTATCTTATCATGCCATGTCATATCAAATTGCTTACCTGAGATAGTTTCGCTGAGTACAATTACTATGAAGACGGACAATATTCTATAGGCCATTCTGCTGAAAAAAAAGAGGAAAAAATTATGCAGAGGAATGGGAGACTGTGTAATATTTTTCAAACCCAGTTTGTCATTTGCGTTCACGATTTATATGATTTGTAAAGGGGATTAAATCTCTCTGCAAAGAAAATGAAAACTAGCACGTTAATTGGTTGGTTGATTGGTGTTTTACGTCGCTTTCAACAATATTTTAATTATATAGCGACATGGAAGCAGGATGTTACCAACCTCTTAAACATAATGGCGCAAACCGGGAATCGAACCCGGATCGTCGGCGCCGCAAGCAAAGCGCTTAACCACTACACCACGTCTGCCCCTAACTAGCACGTTAAAGTCCTATGGGCATTACGATACGTTTTCTATGATAAATCCAATACTAACACATATAAAAAAAATAAAAATATTCAATGGTGAGTTTTTCAGTGAGTCTGTATGCATTGGCTGCCTTAAAATCTTCAAAATACAACAAACTGCAAAGCACGATCTTTATAACAAAACTCAACGCTCGGTGAAGGCTGCATTTAACATGCGAATTCAGTACTCCCTACTAAAGAAAATCTAATTCGTTGTTGTTGTTGTTGTTGCTGGTTTATTAATTTACTTATTTATTTATTAATTTATTTACTTATTTATTTATTTATTTATTTATTTATTTATTTATTTATTTCGTAGCATACGGTCCATCTCTCCTATAACATTTGAACCTACTTCCATTTATATCCTTAGAGAATGATCGGTACATCATTGTCGGCTTTTTGATAGATACATTGTTCATTAAAATTCTGTCAATTCATGACAGAGTGGATTTTTCAGTATTTAAAATTAAATCGCGAGTACTGAATCTGCGCTAAAAATATAGTTTCATTATTTTAATTTAGTAATAAATTGATTTAAAATTCACAGATACTGGCATGTGCAAAATATGAACTATTTGAATTTGGAGCTGAATTCATTTAACATCGACAGATCACGTTGTACACCTATTAAGCATGTTGAGTTGAATCAATACATGTCCCCCACCTGTTTTTAAGGGCCGTAACTCTTCCAAAAATAGGTCAATCATGGCCAAACTCGAACATGATCTGTAAGTCATTGATACAAAGCTACATAACAAATTTCAAGTCAATAAATTCAATGGTTGCAAAAAAAATCCGGAAACCAAAGTGTCACAGACAGACGGACAGACAGAAAGGAAACCTATAGTCCCCTCCGATTTTATCGGTGGGGCTAGTGAGTTGGCCCATATACATGAACGTAAAGCACTTAGTGCACGCTCCTTTCCCACGAGTTTCCAAGTAATCTATCGTTCGGAATAAAATTCAGCAGTCTAAATACCACCGGGTGTTTTGAAATCTCAAAGATGTTCATACGAGTACACATCTGTCTAAGTATGAACTTAATTTTACTTTTTCCCTTTTGCAGATGATTAATTAATTCACTGCTGGGTAATATTTCCAAATCGTATTAGCCGAAACATTTCAGAAATGTTAAGGAGGAATATGACTATAATGAGTCTTCCTAGATATAATAGCTAATTACACTCGAGACGACTAGATTAAAATACGAGAAAAGCGTTTGCTGCATGCATGTGCGTTCATACGTATTAACTACGATTTGTATGATGTTGAAAAGGTAAATCTTGACCCACTAATAATCATTAGATAGCGTTCGTCTGAATTTCGTTCACCACACCAGTTGACCACCTTAATTCGGTACTGCAAGTGAATTATTATTAGATATTTGAAAATGCGCGATCCCTCCTTTATCTGTACAGATTTTTCTGTATGTTGTGCACATGTATGCATGCACGTGGAAAATTCTGTATAACAGCTAGTTAGAGACATAATACAAAACACTTTCCTGTTCCTGCTAGTCTATCTATTTATCGTGGGGATTTTTTATTCAGCATATATATTTATTTATTGTTTTACCTATGTCTTTTAAAACAATGTACATATACATATTTTATAAGAATAATAATCTTTAACAACAAAAGTACACAGTGATTTAATCCAATTTAGTTTGGTTTACAAGTATCGAAGCGGGAAATTGTAAATTTGAAAAATACGTAAAAAAAAAAACAACCCCCCCCAAAAAAAAACACCAACAAACAAATGGTGTCACGTGACTATGACACTAACATCAATATATCACAGTGGGCATTCACGGACCCCTGAAATTTAGAGGTGAGACCAGGTGCCCGGGAGGAGTAAGCGTCTCCTGTATGGCTAGCCACACCCGCCGTGAAGCCCTTACATACAGAAGAAACGTATGTAACTCAGCACTGTATATAAATGAATGTGAAAGGACAATATTTCTGTGGGTTAGTTTCCGAAGCTCGATCAGCAGCATGCTTTGCATACAGACGAGAGGTCCCGAGTTCGAATGCCACCACGAATGGTTGGTTTATTGCTTTCTGACTACTCCACGGACCCATTTCGTTACTCGACGGACAAGAAAGATACAAATGATCCCAGATGTCTGTTGGGCTAAAATACCGTAATAGAATTCCCACATAGGTGAAATAATCGGTTACAAACTTAAGAACAACAATATGATAGGGGAACATGTCATTTTTATCTAGTCCCCGGGGGAGTGTATGCTAATGTAAAGGGTCACCTGTTTATAAATGATCTATACAAGAGACTATTTTCTTTCCTATCAATGGCATTTATTATACGGTAGATAAAGAATTCAGCGATTTATATAGTTCCTCTGTCTTGCAAATCAATTCATCGGTTGACCACATTTTCTACGTGTTCAAACTTCAGTATTCTATTTACGTGTAAGAAGAACTCATTTACCTACTTTAATATAAGATATGCAATGTAAAATACGAAAGTAACTAGTGTAACATGACTATGGCACTAACAACAATGTACCACGGTGGACATTCACAATAACATAAATGCTCTGCAAGATTTTTGAAGGGAGGGGTGGATGAGTTGTACCACTAAAACACTTCAAGAAAAATAATTTCTTGAAAGGTGTCCGCGTTTATGTAGGAGAAAGTTAAGTGGAGTTGTCCACACGGAGTTTAAAAATATTTGTATTAATTCCAACAGACTTGATGATCGCTAACTGATCAAAATCATTGTAAAAGACATTGTACCGTGATACGGATGTTGAATAATGTATTAACAGGGACGTATATAACACATACGTCTCTGGTATTAATTTAGGTAGAGACTATCAAGTGGTGGCGGATCCAAGATTTTAGTTTGAAAGGAAACAAAAACCCAATAATAAAAGCTGATGATTTATGAAAAATTTTATCGTGTCCTATAATAAAATTCGAGTGGTAAATGTGGTCCTAAATCCACCAAAACCAAGACGTGTACCCAGATAAAAATGTCGGAAACAACTTTCTTATACTGTAATCTAGAAAGATTTGGGTCTAAGGAAGAACTATAGAAGCGTTTGGGGCCAATCGAACTTGCATGATTGTGCGATCTGAAACTCGATAAATACATGAGAATAGGACGTTGATAAACGAGATTCACTGCTTTTGTACGTGTCCTAATACACGTTACGTTTTTGAAGTTTCATTTCATAAAAATCTTCCAAGTTGATTCAAAACAAGTTGATCAAAAACGCAGGTTTGGCAAGCA
This sequence comes from Pteria penguin, assembly GCA_035048485.1. Lineage (NCBI taxonomy): Eukaryota > Metazoa > Mollusca > Bivalvia > Pterioida > Pteriidae > Pteria > Pteria penguin. The sequence continues at coordinate 50,197,876 of CM068587.1, read as the reverse complement.
TTACGTCAAGGAGACATTCATCACATTTCTTTTCCGTTAATTTATTTTTTGCACGTATGGATTCGTAGTCACCTGAACTAGTCCTACTTTTACCTACAGGGTTCAAATCCAAGGATCGATTGCAGCAGACGACAACCAGAGGTGAAGTGCAGAAATCTCGTTTTATGAAATCTAATCCACAAATTGTGGCACAACCCCCCCCCCTTTTTTTTTTTTTCTTCACTATTCTTTCCCATTCACACTTTATAACGATCTCGAGCTCATGATATAAAACTGAATTTGATATCTGATGCACTTGTGCACTGTAGCGTAAGAATATCTAAACAACCCCCCCTTTTTTTCCCCTATACTTATATACAGTTTCCATGTAGAAAATTTCACCTACGAATTATAAACAGATCTTCATATTACCAAATAGAGTATTACACTACCCAGATCAACATGGCAGTAAGAATTTAGTCATACCTTGTTATTTATGATGTATTGGGCAGGTAGATGTCCTAGCTGTTTACCTGGATGACATCTACCTGTACAGGTGTGGTACACAGGTAAACACAGTCAAATACACAAATCGATCTTCACATCCATCTGTACAATTCAATTAATCCTTAATATTGATTGAGATGTATATCCTTTTTGGTTGATAAATTTCTACTAGACTTGTACGTCCATTTGCTACCTGTATTATGTTAAAAGATGACTACCGCTTATTTTTATTACGTTGTAAATCAGAGGCCCCTAAAGGGTTGCTTTATTTTTAAAATGCGCTTGATGATAGATAAAAATTCTTTTCAGTTTGTTAGCATGGTATTTAAAAGTTTATGAATGATTGTTTAATTTGTTCCATAAATTCAAGGGAACGTCTTTTACAGTAAATGTTTCACAAAGCCAGGAAAACGAAATCCGGACGATTTTTTATGTTCCGTTATTTTTCTACGCTTTATTGTTAAACGTACCCTATCCGTAAACATCCTTCGCGCCACATGTTACAAATAAGGACTTAAATTGTTGATTCTGTATCAATAATTTAGATAAAGTCGGAAACGTTAGAGCCCAGACGGAATTGTCTGAAACACTTGGATTAGAAATCATGAAAAAAGTGTCAGCATTTTCTGTTTTCAAAGGCAAAAAGGTACATCATTTCATGTACACTACATTATACATATCATAATTCATAATCATATATTATCAGATCAGGATTCAGGATCTAAAACAGTAAAAAGTAAAATTTTAAGCGCTTCAGATGGGTATACGTAATGTTTACTGACACTGCACTAAAAAGGTAAATGTACCTGCATATATGCATGATGCTTTAACAGCTTTGAACAGAGTGTAAATGTAACTGTAATATTGCAGTACGTCCAGTGGTACCCTTCGTCCAGAAGTTTGATACGATACGAGGAGAGTCAGAATATCACAATATTTTTACTACATCTACCCGGTACTTGAGTACTTGGATGGACAACCGGCAAGACTCTTTTAGATCAGTTGGCTCTATTGATCTTAATAGTGTCTGGGAACTAAAGACATGTGACCATCCATTACAGAGTATTATCTCAAGGTTGTGCCTATGAGGAACATCTCATAAGCCCCTTCATTTTCTTTAAGTAGCAGAGTGCAACTTTTATTTATTTCCCACCCTTGGTCTTTCGTATGTTGTTTATGCATGTGTGCTGGAGGGTAGTGTTTGGATTGTCCATATTTCCAGCGGCTTTTATAACAGGTGCTGCCATACTGGAATAACTCTTCTTCAGCATCAGAGATACATGTACATGTACTCTCCTTGATCTTTATTCTTGCAAGGCCAGAGAAAGAGCAGAGGTTGTATTGTAGATAAAAATTTGAAATAATGTTTATCTGGGTATTGGCAGGGATTGAAGTTAAACCCATAGCTATTCAGGGTCTCAGATTACAAGTCCAATGCCATATGCACTACACCATCTTTCCTCAATTGGTTTCGTGCTCAGCTCATGGCACAGAAATCACAGGTTCGTGCCCCACTGGTGACTGGTCAGTATCCTGTTGTCTTTCGGATGAGACGATGAAAGCTGAGATTGATTGTCTCTCACTGCTTCAGGGGTCCATTGCATGAGTCTAAGTTTCTTTGCATCACAATGACATTCAGCAGATGCTATCATCATATACGGAAATATCAATATTAGCACAAAGTGGATATGAGTGTAAAGTCAACTGTCATATGGGTCACGGAAATTTAAAATAAAAATGGAATTCCAACATCTACATTATACATGTAGTATATGTATATCGCTACATCAGTACATGTACCATGACACAGTTTTGACAAAGAAAAGGACTTTGCTAAGCAACAAAAGAAACTTGAACCAGAACCTCTGAACAATAAACTACATTTTGTGCTCCTTACTGAGCTAAGCTGACAGAAGTAGACATAGTACATGTAGATGTAGACAAGGTACATGTACATGTAGACATGGTACATGTAGAGGTAGACATGGTATATGTACATGCAGATCTAGAGGTGGACATAGTACATGTACATGTAGAAGTAGACATGGTACATGTAGAGGTAGACATGGTAAATGTAGAAGTAGACATATGGTACATGTAGAAGTAGACATGGTACATGTAGAGGTAGACATGGTACATGTACATGTAGAAGTAGACATGGTACATGCAGTCTTTGCAAGAAGCTTTTTTCACTACAAACCCTCACAGAGGGTTCACTGCCCATGACAAACCTTCAGTTCTTTGCCCTGCACCATTTACAAAACATTTTACCCGAATTGGCATCGAATTCCAGCCACGCCCACGGGCACCCAGCACACCAATGTGGCTGGAATTTCATGTTCACCTTCCAGTATTTTACAAGCCCAATCGGGCCAATGATCCCAAAATTTTACCCGCCGATCCAGATTTTACAAGCCTCGGACGTCAGGCTTGTGCTATCTTTCGAAGACTGTACATGTAGAAGTAGACATCACGGGTACATGTAGAGGTAGACATGGTTTATTTACATGTAGAAGTAGACATGGTACATGTATCTAGGAAGACATGGTACATGTAGAGGTAGACATGGTATATGTACATGTAGAGGTAGACATAGTACATATACATGTAGAAGTAGACATGGTACATGTAGAGGTAGACAAGGTACATGTAGAAGTAGACATGGTACATGTATCTAGGAAGACATGGTACATGTAGAGGTAGACATGGTATATGTACATGTAGAGGTAGACATAGTACATATACATGTAGAAGTAGACATGGTACATGTAGAAGTAGACATGGTATATGTAGAAGTAGACATGGTACATGTAGAAGTAGACATGGTATATGTAGAGGTAGACATGGTATATGTACATGTAGAGGTAGACATAGTACATATACATGTAGAAGTAGACATGGTACATGTAGAGGTAGAGAAGGTACATGTAGAAGTAGACATGGTACATGTATCTAGGAAGACATGGTACATGTAGAGGTAGACATGGTATATGTACATGTAGAGGTAGACATAGTACATAGACATGTAGAAGTAGACATGGTACATGTAGAAGTAGACATGGTATATGTAGAAGTAGACATGGTACATGTAGAAGTAGACATGGTATATGTAGAGGTAGACATGGTACATGTAGAAGTAGACATGGTATATGTAGAGGTAGACATGGTACATGAACATGTAGACATGGTAATTGTAGAGGTAGACATAGTACATGTACATGTACATGTAGAAGTAGACATGGTACATGTAGAAGTAGACATGGTATACAGTACAGTCCAGGTGGAACTTTGAATGACAGTGGGCAGTCCACCTGAAATTTCAGTGGGCATTAGGAGTGGACATTTACCTGAGCTATCAAGCTGTCCACTTACCTGTATGTTAATTCTAACTGACTCTTACAAGAATGTCCACTGTGTCCAGTGGACATTTTTAATGCCCACTCTAAAAATGCCCACTGTGACCAGTGGGCAAATTAAGTTTCACCCGGACTGTACCGTATGTAGAGGTAGACATGGTACATGAACATGTAGACATGGTACATGTAGAGGTAGACACGGTATATATACATGTAGAGGTAGACATATTACATGTACATGTAGAAGTAGACATGGTACATGTAGAAGTAGACATGGTACGTGTAGAAGTAGACATGGTACATGTAGAGGTAGAAGCCGGCGTGGCCTAGTGGTATCGTGTCGGACTCCTGATTGGGAGGCCGGGGTTCGAGTCCCGCTCTGGTCATGCCAGTGTTATGTCTTTCGAATGAGACAGTAAAACCCGAGGCCCCATGTCGTGGTATGCATGGCACGTTAAAGATCCCTCACTGCTTCGGGTGGGTCCGTTGCAAAGGTCAAAATTTGTATGCCCGCATCAGGCAGATGCCGTCAACATATATGTGAAATATTTGTGGTGTGACATAAAACAAAAATCAATCAATCAATCAATGTAGAGATAGACATGGTACATGTACATGTAGAGGTAGACATGGTACATGTAGAAGTAGACATGGTACATGCAGTCTTTGCAAGAAGCTTTTTTCACTACAAACCCTCACAGAGGTCAGCCTAAAGTGTTCACTACCTTCAGTTCTTTGCCCTGCACCATTTACAAAACATTTTACCCGAATTGGCATCGAATTCCAGCCACGCCCACGGGCACCCAACACACCAATGTGGCTGGAATTTCATGTTCACCTTCCAGTATTTTACAAACCCGGATCGTCGGCACCGCAAGCTAAGCGCTTAACCACTACACCAAGCCTGCCCCCGACATGGTACATGAAGAGGTAGACATTGTATATGTACATTTAGAAGTAGACATGGTACATGTACATGTAGAGGTAGACATCGTACATGTACATGTAGAAGTAGACATGGTACATGTAGAAGTAGACATGGTACATGTGGAAGTAGACATGGTACATCTAGAAGTAAACATGGTACATGTAGAGGTAGACATGGTACATGTAGAAGTAAACATGGTACATGTAGAAGTAGACATGTTACATGTACACATAGAAGTAGACATGGTACATGTACATGTAAACATAGTACATCTACATATAAATGTACATGTAAACATGGTATATGTAGAAATAGACACATGGCACATACAGCAGCTGAGTTTCACTACTGGTCTTTTTGAAGACCAATTTATGTACAGTGTAAGTTGTCAGTCTTCATGCAGAATTGCACATGTTCATGTAGACACATTCCATCCAAAAAGCATTGCAGCTAGACTTATTAGCTAGATTGCAAAGAATTTCTGACCTATAGATTGATGATGTCCATTCATTCATCTATCAGTCTGCCTGTCCATCATTCTTATCTCATCATATTTGTGATTAACCAAAATTTCTGAACTTATTTGGATCACAGCCTTGCATTTGAGACGACTTTAATATGCAGTTTTCATTTCAGATTAAACTAGGTCAGGATGACTTACATTTCATGGTTGAGTGATTACTCTTAAAATGTCTTGACTGAAATGGATAAGAAACTTGATACGTTGTATCTGAGATAACTAAAATTTGCATTTTTGATTTATGTTGAATAAAAGATCGATATGACCTATATGTACAATTCATGGTTAAGTGATTTTTTCAAAATTTCAAAACAAAGAAGAGCCACAAACTTGACACTTTGCATGTGATATTTTTCAACGTTATACATGTATTAATGAATTAGATAATAAACCCTAAAGTAAATTGCTGATATCTTGTAAATACAAAACCTTTCTTTTTCCATTGAAGCATGATCAAGATGAATCTTCAGATAGCAATTCACAAGCCAGCATCCGTCGTGCAGGTAGTGTCCCAGCCATCCAAGGACGAGATAAAAAAGAGAAAAAGGGCAGAAGGCTCATGGTAGGTACATTTGTAGGAATACTTTTGCATTAACAGGTAGGAAGAAACTTCAGTAAAAGTACATTTACATGTAGTGATATACTTAATTTTTGATGAAAATTTCCACAAGTACAAAGATTTATTGAAATATACATGCACAAGGCTTTATCACAAAAGTTCTGTTCAAGCATTTCAAAACACTTAATGAATTAAAGCATTTTTTTAGCCTAAAATCTTGCAATCTTTTTAACCTGAAATCAAAGACCACCTGTCATTGAAGGCCAGTTTTTGTGACTTACCATATTTGGTTATATATTTGAGATACATGTACATACACATTGTTGTACATATATATATGTAAATGTTTAAGGGTGAAAATTTGGAGATTGTTAATCGGGCATGTTCATACTTCTTGTGCTCATTGGTTAACTTATTTGGTATTCATATTTTTATGGACATGTTAATAGAATGTAGTGGTTTACAGGCATTCTCTTGGATTTTCTCTACATTTTTTATAAAAAAACTAAAAGTAAACTAACCCATCTGTTATGGTTTTGTTTTTATTAAATAAGCATGGGATGAAAGCTTTATAATTTTTGGTCCTAATGCGGACGTGTCTATGACCTATATATCTTTAATATCAGAGTTTTGGTATACTTTATGAAAAATATAAAATTTTAAGTTACATCATTCATTACATAATATTTAAATGACATAAATTATTACACAGAATGGTGAAGAAAATTCATCGGACAGTAACTTACGTGGAAGCATTAGACGGGCAGAAAGCGTTCCTACTATTAAAGATGATGCCAAGAAGTCTGTGGGTCAAAATAAAGGCAAAAAGATTATTGTAAGTGAACTTCCTTGTTAAGCTACAGGTATTTACCATACACAGATGTTAACTGTTTCAATTTATCTCATTATTGTGTGGTGTCAGAAGGATAGCAGCATTGAAAAATGATTATCATATTGTCTGTGATTCAAATCTCTCTATACCGTTCAGACCAGGGTCCGACGCCATAAACTGAGAATATACTTAAGTCAAAAATTTCATTTTGATTTATTCCATTATCAAACATTCAAATAAATTTTAATGCAGAACGGTTTAATTCTATTTATCAGTAGAATAAAACTAAATAAAATCCAAATACCAGATATTAATTCATTGATGAACAGAAGAATATGAATTTTTGACTTAAGTATATTCTCAGTTTATGGCGCCGGACCCTGGTGTTTTGGAGAAATTGTATAAAACTCTGTGGGAAAAACACCCCAAATCATAGTGGGAATCCAAGTGTAAATTTACCTGTGCTTATAAACACCTTGGTGAAATACACTGCATATTGTGTAATTGTTGAATTGCACCTGGAAGTGGCCCACATTGAGGTGAGGAGGGGTGGAAGATTTACAAAACACTGGTACTGTAAGCTACATGTATATATCTTCAAATGAAGTCCGCTGGTGGATCATCGGTGTCCGGTCTTTAGTATGAGACAGCAAAACCAAAACTTCAGTTTCAGTGAATGAGATGCCCCGCTCATGACCAAGAGATCCTGGATTCGACTCCCACTGTGAGCACACAGGTGTCCTGTCTTTCAAATGAGACAGTAAAGACCGGGGGCCCTTGTCACGATAGGCATGGCATATTAATGATCTCTAACCACTTCTGGTGGGCACATTGCTTAAATGTAAATTTAAGTGTGAAGCAGATGCTGTCACCATAAAAGGAAAATAATTCAGTTTCAGTGAATGAGATGCCCCGCTCATGACCAAGAGATCCTGGATTCGACTCCCACTGTGAGCACACAGGTGTCCTGTCTTTCAAATGAGACAGTAAAGACCGGGGGCCCTTGTCACGATAGGCATGGCATATTAATGATCTCTAACCACTTCTGGTGGGCACATTGCTTAAATGTAAATTTAAGTGTGAAGCAGATGCTGTCACCATAAAAGGAAAATAATTTTCGTTTGATGTAAAACAAATATCAAATGAATAAAATAAATATCCATTGAGTTGTCTTAAAAACTTTGTGCTCTTTTACTTCTGTGTTGCAATATGATAATATAGAATCATAATTATGTAACAGTGTTTTAATAAGACTGGATTGTTTTTATTTGAAATTCAACAATGTCAAGTTTTGCAGCTTTACTTTCAATGAATATAACAGATACATGTATTCAGCTTGAATACTTTCACTCCTACGAGTATGAACACACATACTGGTATAAAGTATAATCAAAATTGTAAAAGAATTGACTGGTAGTGGTTCATCAAAGTCATAGGGGATGAGGTTGACTTTCTGAATGTAATAAGTTATCCTCATTTATCATTACACAGAAAGCGTTGAAAAACAGCAGCTTAAGAATGAGTAAAAGAGGTACCCCCAGGGCCTCTATACTGAAGAATTACAGCAACCTCAATATGAATGACTGTTCAGTGAAGTTGACTATGGTGCGCTCTAACACACAACTAAACAACATAGACGACAAACAACAGGACTCTCAGAGTAAGCTCTTAGAAAAATTTATACCAAAGTCACTAACACAAGTTTATCATCTTGATATGTGCCACTGTGCAAGATATGTGCCACAGTGCGAGATATGTTCATAATTGGCACATATGAAAGAGAAAGGTCTATTATTTGCTATTGACAGAAGTTTATCGTCTTCACAAGTGCTTCTTATCTGCATAGGTTCCAGATAAAGGTTTACGGTCTACATATGTTCAAAGATGTATTTTCTGCATGTGTTCAAGATGAAGGTTTATGGTCTGCATACATGTAGGTTCAAACTTCAATCAAAGATATATTATCTGCATAGGCTCCATAAAAAAGATGTATGGTATTGTCCCTAATTATAATATTGAAGTTTGTTATTTGCATATATTTTGTATCTTATACAAAGATTTTATATGTTTAAAGATTAAAGTACTTGTGTTTTATAGAAACTACATTTTCTGAATATTTCGTAAAAGTACTAAAACAATGTACCCACCAAGGCCTTTTTTGTGAGGGCATTTTTATCATGCAAATTTGTATATCTTCTATGTAAACCTCATCTTTATATTGGTGTGTTGTGAGGATATTGCAACAAATAAAAGTCAATTATTTCCATTTAATGTACATGTATTTCTAATATTGTATTCTATTTTTAGAACAAATTGTAGAGACCCCAAAACTACCCATGCAAGTATCAGCTGTTAAACCGAATTACCATGCTTCAGGGAAACCCCCTACTGGTAAACCCCTAGACGGAAATACTAGCCCAATTGTTTCCACACCAGCGCTGCCGCTAACAAATATTAAATCCCCCAAAAGCAAAACAAAACCAAAGTCCCCTGAAGAAAATCAACCAAAAGTGAAATCTCCAAAAGGGAAACTTTCTCAAGAAGAAAGTGAAAGTAAAGCCAGAAAAGTTTCTCCCAGATTGGGAATCAATGCTACTGTATCTCAAACTCCACAGACTGGTTTGGTAACTGATGAATCACAGTCGGCAGAAAGTGGAAAGAGGAAAAGGGAAAACAAAACATCATCTGCAGCAAGGAAGAAGAAGAAGACAAACGCTGATGCCAAGTCAGTACAGGACTGTTCGACAGAGGTTTGTATATAAAGAGATATTATTCCTATCATAGCGTTACCGTATTCACCCTTCGACAAAACACAAATTTTCATCTTAGGTTCAACAAAACTCTGACAAATAACACACTTGCATATGCCATCATAAGTTGATTGTTGAACAATTGAAAATCCTCTGAATGTCACATTCTTTAGAACTGTGGAAGGGCGGATTGTATAGTTTGGATTATATTTGTCTGTGTGAATTTAATTTGTTATTAGGAGGTTCCGTTAAAAATGTCTTTCTGTAGGATAAGTACATTATTCTTTGGTTTATCATGATCATGTCACAAAATGGTTAGGAAATAAAATTTTGCACTTCGCCATCATTTGCTCGTTGCATCATGATTTAGAATAGATTCCATTCATGTACTACAGACCCTTTCACTTTAAGTTTAACTGCAAGACTGATGTTTTAGAGGAAGAAATCGTCACAATTCCCGAAAAATGATGTATGACACAATCAGTATCTTACGATGTCAAAAATTTTATGGGTGACATATTTCTTTCCCCAAAACAGTAGTCCTATAGTCATTGTGAAAAGGTCTATTAAACTGAAATTTGAAATTTTGTTGTAACTGTACTAAGCAGAGACAGGGCATGTTTCATAGGGTCCGTGACCATAAAATGAGAAAATACTTAAGTCAATTATTTCATTTTAATTAATTCCATTATCAAGCGTTCAAATAAATTGTCATGCAGAATGGTTTAATTCTATTTATGGATAGAATGAAACTTAATAAAATCCAAATCCCAGTTATTAATTCATTGTTAAACAGAGGAATTTGAAATTATGACTTAAGTATTTTCTCAGTTTATAGTCACAGACCCAGCTGTACAGTGTTGACTCTCAGATTAGAAAATTACAGGAATTTCTCTCTGAGTAATGGGCATATCAGAGTGAAGTTTGGTATATAGATGTATCGGTAAAGGATGCAGGGTGAATTTAGTTTTATTGAAGATAACATATCATTTTCGGGTTTGTTTTGGTAACTTAAAAAATTTCTGTTTTGTTCAACTTTGACTCCATTCTGACTGGAGCATTAAAGTCATTCTTACACATTTTTATGGATAAAAAAAGTTAAAGAAGACCTACCTTGAGAACCATATTGTTTTTATGTACAGGAGATCTGTCAGTCAATGTCTTTTCAAGATGAAACCACCTCTGTGAGCCCAGCGCAAACCTACATGTTTGATAGTCAAGTAGAAGCCAGCAAACTGTTCGACTGCCTCATACACCCTGTGCAGCCGACCAAATTCTTCAAGTAAGTATTACTACAACAATAGAAGGCCCTTGTCCTTTGTGACTGAGTGGGCTAAAGTAATGAATGGGGTCCTCCAGATGCCTCTAACCCTTGTTACAGTACAGTCCAGGTATTCTGTAATTTTTCCACCCACCAAAGTAGACCACGTCCAGGGAAAAATTCAATACACTGTGCATTTTACAAAGGTATGAATGAGCACAGGTAAATTTCCACCTGGATTCCCACTGTGATTTCATGTGTTTTTTCTCCTAAACACCTGGGCTGTACTATAAGTGGCAGTTTGACACTGAGTTGGTGCCAGTGGGAAGTCCTGCCAGGGAACCTGCTGAGTGTCCTTGGTTTTCTTTAGATGGTCTGATTTCTTCCAACAAAAAAACCCCACTAAACTGACCATACCATTTAGAACAAAATGATCCTGGAGTTGCATTGAACACATGTACTTAGGGTAAAAAGTATTTTTAAAATACCATTTCATAGCAAGGATTTCTTATATGATTTGTAATTGTAGAAAATGTTTTTAAAAAGGGTATCAGTACATTTAATCATTGCTTTGATCCCTCGAATTGTTGAAATGATAGTATGTTTTGCAGGGAATTGTGGGAAAAGAAGCCATTACTGGTGAAGCGTCACATGCCGGAGTACAACAATGGATGGTTCAGTACTGCAGAACTGGACAAAATCCTCAGAGAGGTCAAAATTTGATGATTGAAATTAAGGAGTTTTCTGTCATTTTCCATCTTTCACACGGTGGATGATGCAATTGAAAATTTGCAATTTTGGATCTGGTTCTGTAAGATTTGGTTAAAGGCTGAGATCATATATGTAGAATAGAAATTATGACAACATTTGAATAATCAGACAAAGGCTGATGAAGTCACTTAAACGTATTCCTTGTGAAATTGGCAGAAATTTCCATTTGTCATTCAACTTCTTTATTATATCTAAAATGTATTATTTAAAAGCATATTGAGTCTTTTCGTTAAACAGAGTTACTTCCCATTTGGGACAGTATTTGACATAAAACAATTATGACATCATTAAATTCCTATGATTGATCGATTGATTTTTGTTTAATGTCACTCCACGAATATTTAACGTATATGGTGACGGCATCTGCCTGATGGGGGGCATACAAATTTTGACCTTTGCAACGGATCCACCCGAAGCAGTGAGGGGTCTTTAACGTGCCATGCATACCACGACATGGTGCCTTGGTATTTACTGTCTCATCCGAAAGACATGACACCGGCATGACCAGAGCGGGACTCGAACCCTGGCCTCCATATCAGGAGTCAAGCGATACCACTAGGCTGGCTTCAAATATCTATAAAAACATCATTTGTGGACTATCATTTCCCTTTTTTTTTTAGATCAGTTTTAGATCAGTTTCCATAGAATTTGATGACATCATAATTCTTTTACGTCAGATACCATCTCAAATAGGGAGTAACTCTTTATTACGAAAAAACTGAATAGGCTATTTTAATTATGAGAGTTATCTGCCTTTGTTTATTTAGGTTGTTCATGAAGTGAAAAAGAGTGGTGTTAATACTGTTACTGGTACTTCCAATTCATTTTTCTTGTTTATGTGGTCAATTGACCATGGTGAGATACATGTACATGTATGGTCAATGAATAGTCAACTTCTACACCTCACCCGCTGAGAGAGATCTTATCAAGGGCAGATAAATCACCTCATTGGATTCTCATATAGGTGTAAAATAGGGTCAGCCAGGAGATTTCTCACATTTTTGATTATTGACCAATAGTCATTGAAGTTTACATAGAACACATTGAGAACAGTCATTTTTCTTGGCAAGAATAGAAATGTAAGAAATTTTGCTAAGAAAAGTGTCTGGTAGTGGCTTGTAGTGGAAAAGAGTCACGCCATATTTATATTAATACAAATTCTACAAATTACATTTTTGTGTACATGTATTTTACAAGGAAAGACAACTTGATCGGTTCTATTAAGACACATTTAATTTCTTCAGTGTTCAATAATTTTCTTATACATGTATACAATCAGTCATACAATGGATACCTGAAGTAATTAACAGAAAAAAAAGAAGAGTACAAAAAAGTGATATAAAAATAATTTCAGTCATTACCAGTAATGATGTCAGATTTAATACACTATATATGTAATTACTTTGCAGAGAAATGTCCAGTTTTCAAGGAATTTAGATGTGACAACCTACACAAATGGCAAGAGGGAGACTCATAATCCCCCAGGTCGAGCATACCCTGGTCTCGTCTGGGACTATTATCAGGTAGGTGTGATAAATACTGCTTTTATAAAATGAATTTAATGTTTTTATTGATTACAGCTTCAGTGCTATGATTATGGAAGTAAAGGAATTTACCATTCATGTACTTATTTTAGAAAAGCAGAATTTTAGCACAGGGTGCTGGAAGTGACCGTATGTTTTTTTAAAGTCAGGAAATGAAATAGCAATACTTGTAATTGTCACTCATTTGTAACTCTTAGCTGATGAGCACCAGAGATAACATTGAAAATATGAAAACCTGTATCTTGATAAAAACAATAACACTCATATTTAGAAACTTGAAGACATTCTAGAAATCACATTTTTGGTCCTATTGAGTTCATACTTCATATGTAGCTTAAGTATAGGAAGAGGAAGGTCCCTATTGATTTTAGGGGTCGAAAGACCAGGTCAGATTACTACCATGGATTTTGCATGCTTGGCATTGCTTTTGTTTTGTTTGTTTCACTCTTGTTTTGTTTGCTTCATTCTTGTTTTTTGTCACACCAAGAGTTTTGCTCTGACTTGGTGATGGAATCTACTTGACGCATTGCCCACAAATTTAGCCCTATCTGATGGACCCACCCAAGTCACGTACCCAACTGATTGATTTACATGTACCCCGGCTCTGCTTCAGAAGTGAAATACATGCAATCTTGACATGAAATTAGCAACAATCAAAAGTGTCATGTCATAAACAGGATAAGTATGATCATAGAACATGAGAGTCTAGCTATTGAATGTGGCATGATTTTATTGCAGAATGGTTGCTCTGTGCGGCTTTTGAATCCTCAGACCTATTCCCGTAATGTTTGGAAACTGCTGTCTGTTTTACAAGAGTATTTTGGATGCTGTGTAGGAGCCAATGTGTAAGTTGTCCATGCCTTGTGTTTATGTTTTCCCTTTCTCTGTAGATAGTTTGTGATTTGTATAAATGCTTCATATATTTATACTTTCGTTCTCTTCTTCTTCCCTTTCATCTTTAATATTTTTGTGAAGTCACATACACAGAAACGTCATAGTTAGAGTATACAAACTGAAACTGAAATTTATGGCCTTTTTATGATTGATTTTTCTCCTTTTACTTTCATTTCAATTTTTTGCATTAATCCTAATTTCAAAGGCATAGTTGGAGACTGATTTAAGATTAAACTCAATGTGAGAGGCATATTGTATTTTCCACATTTTTCATAAAAGAAGTTAAAATTCTCCTCTTTACCTCAGATATCTCACTCCAGCTGGTACCCAGGGATTTGCCCCACATTATGACGATATTGAAGCATTTATCCTGCAGTTAGAAGGTCGCAAGCACTGGAGGCTGTATAGTCCAAGGTAGAGGTTAAGTTTAAGAAGTTTAAGGGTGAAGTAGCAAAACTCTTCAGAACATTTCAAAGAGTTTTCTGTTCACCTGTATGTTTATATTTTTTCGACATTATTGTTTTTACTTAAGGACACTGTTTGATTTGCTTTAATAATGACTTGGTGCTTTCTAGATAGAGTGATTAAAGCAGTGTATTTATAGAATTTTTTCATAGGTGCCTGTACTTTTATGTTTAGGAAGTTTTTGTACCATTGCTTATTGCTAAAAGATCAATGTTTGGGGAAAATTTAGACAACTTTTGGGAAAAGTCAATGAAATTCCCATTGCAAAGGGTACTTATAACAAACCTGACTTGAAGAAAAAAAAACACTGATTGAAAAAAAGCATTATAAGGTATATACAGACAAAACAAATCCCATTTGGACCTATAAATAATGTGATGCAAAAATTTCCAGATGTCTATCATTTTGTGAAGAGAACTTTGATAATTTTTGTTTCATGTTGTTTGACAGGAATGATGGTGAAGTATTACCCAGGTTTTCCAGTGGTAAGTTTACATACCTTAGTTATGAAATTTATAATGTTGCAGTACAATTGTCTTTTGTATATATGTAATTTATTCGGTTTGATTTGGGTTTTTACTTTATCATTTTAATGCCAAATATCAATAATTTTGCCTATAACATGAAAATTTGCCATTTTAGTAAAATTCCTTCCTTGTGCCCTTCATGCCCTTTATAGTTATTTACAAATATATATCTAACCTGTGACATGGTAACCTGTGACATGGTAACCTGTGACGTGGTAACCTGTGACATGGTAACCTGTGGAGTATATATACCAGGAGAATATCATTAAGCTTTTGTAGGTAAAGTCCTCGCATGCTTCAAAGAGGACTAGCCCAAGAAGAGAAAGAGGCGAGAGGCAATAGCAAGTTCCACGAGTTGCATTTTAACAGTATGTTCAGGAGTTAAAAATCAGGCAGATCATGAGGAAGGACACAAGATTTTGTTTTGTTTTAGTCGAAGTTAAGGTGTTTAATTTCATTTTTAGCTCGCGGGACGAAAGTGTGGAGAACTAATGTCATACCCGCAGCATTGTTGTCGTTGATGTCTATAGACAAAACATTAAACTGGGCTATATTATTTAAAAGATACAGCTTTGATATTCCGCGTATGGATTTCTCATGACCAGGGTTTTCAATTGGTCATGGTCATAATGGACAATCTACCTAGTCAAAACTATAGAAGAAAGACTTATCATTGCAGAGTCTAAAACCTTACACAAACGTTGGTCATGGTAAGATGACGAAATCTATTGATTTTCAAATCCGAGATATTTTGGTCAATAAATTCTTTCTTAATGAGGTAGGGAAACACAATTTACTGACTGATCTGCTTCCTACATTTATTCTCCTTTAAAATGAACACCCATTTTGGGTGAGCTTTGTTGTCTTCTGACAGCTCTTATTGTAATATGTTATAACATCTTTACTTAAACTTGAAGGGTTTAATTTTGTTGAGCATAATTTATCGTTGAATTCCAGGTAATTTTAATGAGGAAGAATTAGGAAAGCCAATCCTAGATGTTGTCCTAGATCCAGGAGATCTTCTGTACTTTCCTAGAGGAACAATTCACCAAGTAAGGAACGAAATGCCAGCATGATGTCATACATGAAAAGATATATAAAAATACTATAAACATGGGTGAATTGCTGTTTGTTATGCTGAAAAGCAGCTTTAAATGTGCTGTGAAGTACATGTATGCATGTAATAAAATCTACCGTTACCACAACCTGTGCCGATTTTGTATGGTGTTGAGTCACAGAGAGTAAAGAGTTGGCAGAGCTCAGTCTGTGGTGCTATGGGACTTGGGCCAAGAGGTCCTGAGTTTTTAGCTCTACTGGCAACTTTTGCCCTCATCTTCAGACAAGAAAGTAGAAATCGAGGCCCCATATCATGGTTGATGTTTGCACATGCAAAATCCCATTCTGCTTAAGGTGGGTCCATTGCATAGATCTAAATTTCTGCTCACTGCATACTTAGATACCATCACCAGGTAAAGTAATCATGGTGTAAAGAGAAAAAAATGAACAAAACAAACCTTAATGATAAAACTAAATGTTTTATGCCTACCCTCCAAATGTCAGAATAATATATTGACAGACAGCGCTTTAAACATCCATTGGTCTATTAGCTTTTCCACCTGTTCATCCACCTGTTGTACTTTTGATATGTCATTGCTGATGGCATTTGTGGATCAGTGAGTTTGTAACAGCACTCTTCTGAAATAACCTTTTTGCCATTTTACATGATGTAAGTGGCAATACCAGACAAATGCAAAATTACCACTTAGATTTGCGTCAAATTATTATGACGTCATATTCCAAGCGTTAACGTCATATTGAAAATTCCGGCAAAAAGTGGTTTGTCCGGGGTAAGATCCCTTACGTCATTTAAAATTGGAAAAAGGTCAATTAGTTTAAAACTTCTTCCTACTCTCAAACACTGCCATTTTTATCTTTCAGCAAAATCTTTGTACACTTTATTGCCTAATTATTTTATCTTCTTATATTTCTGTACTCCTCATGTACATGCTTAATGTACTCCTTGTCCTCCTTGTGTGGATCCTGGCATGGATTCTATCATGTCCTAGATATCCCTTAAATTTCCTACATGTACTTTTACAGGGGAAAACAATGGATGATGTACACTCACTCCACATCACTGTGTCATGTTATCAGAAGAATTCATGGGGAGACCTATTTGAAAAGGTATAAAATGGGAGTCTTATCCCATAAGTATGTTATTCTTATTTGAAAAAGTTTTCGTCATATCAGAAAGTTATATGATTACGAATAGTGAAGTATGTAGCTTTGCGCTAAAAAATGTTCGACTAATAACGAGAATACTGTCTGGTTGGCTGCTGAATGTTCGTGCCATGACTGTAGGTGAAGTACTCTGTTGACCACTTATATGCGGTCATCAGCTTCAGGGGACTTTCATTAAATTAGGCCCATAAACTTGCCTTTTTAAGCCTGTAATGACTCAAAGTTAGAATGTGTTGCAGATAATTAAATTAGTCTGTCATTGGGGAGTTAGAAATTAACGCTTTGATCCTTAAATAAAGTTAATGAGTTTACTCTTGTTCAATGAAATAATCTGAAGAAGTGAAAAAGAATTCGTATAAAAGTTGCACAGTTACCATTAATTCAATTTTTATTTGTATGGTCAAATGACCATGGTGAGATATGATCAGTCGAGCAGCAGTCAGATTATTTATACCTCATCATGATAAGAAAAAAGCAGGAGAGTTCTTTTCAAGGGCAGACAAATCACTTCATAGCATCCTCCTATTGATTGTTATACTGTTTCAGATGTTACCGCGTGCCATTCAGATTGCGATGGAAGAAGAGGTCGAGTTCAGACAAGGTTTACCTCTCAACTTTCTCAACCACATGGGTATAGCTCATGCTGACGAAGTAAGTACATGGACAAGTAAAAATTGTTGTTATGGTAATATTCGCAGTAAGTAACATGTTAGATTATGTCTGGTGCGATGGTAAATATAATGGACAAATTATCAAAGGATTACGAATCCTGCGCTCTCCATCATGCCACATGGTCTACACAAGTCAGATACACTGTCGATTTTAATATCCTTCATAAAAGGATGAATCAAGAGCCTAAGCTTTGATATAGAGCAAGATTTAGGGATTACCATGCGAGTGCTTTACAAAAAGTGACAGGATATCGGCAAACACCTTGCGGTGAAACAGATATTTCTGACAGGGTATTCACCGATACCCTGTCAGGTTTTGTTTAACACAAGCATGGTAACCCTATTCCAATGTTTTGTAAAACACAAGCATGGTAACCATATTCTAATGTTTTGGCCTGAATCAAAAAACTTACACAAATTAGTTTTGAATGATGTCATCAATGACGTTACCTGGAGGGGTATGACGTCATAGCAAAAACTGCAGTGAACCGTGAATACCCTTGCAGTTTTTGAAACATTTAACCAATCAGAATTTGTGTTTCAGATAGAGTGCATTAGCATTAAAGTTTTTGACAAAAGTGAAATTCTCCAACCAGCCCCCTTTTTTCTTGACAGGTAGATACAAATCTACATACAGTGCAAGCCGCTTAATTGAATAAGCTATTTGTCAGGACGTTATTATTCAAATAAACAAATATTAAATTACACGGCATGACGAACGAATGCAGTTTCAAAGACCAGATGATCGACAGATTTTGCAAGAATTGCATACGTGTTTAACTTTCGCCGTATCTGTAATGAAATCAGTGTGCATGTATCTACACATGTATATATAGATACACTAGATTTACCTCTCTTACATCCGTTTATTGTTTGCTTGAGCTACATTAAAGTCGACAGACCACATTTTCTATAGTTTTGCAACTGTCTTTTTAAGTACAGTGACCAAATAGCTACATTACACATGCTCAACTGACCGTAAAGATAAAACCGTCGGGCATTGAAATTGTATCTCAGTCGTGTAACCAGGGTGGTCAAATATATAAGACAGGTTAAACAATTTGTTTTAACAAAGGCAAATTAAAAGGCATGTTCAAGCGTGTGAGAAATTTCAATTTTCCATTTGATAGAACAGGCTTAAGCCGTCGCTTTTATTTCCTCAAGGAATCGTCGAACTGTGGCCATTGCGTCTGTATGTTCGCCGTGCGTTACTCGTGCCGTTTCTTCAGCCTCCTTGTCGTCAGTGGCAACGCATAGTCGGGGCTCGTCTTCGTGGAAACTCGCGAATATTTTCTCGTCAGTCTGGACAGCTGAGCTCTCCAGGTTGCCATCGTTTGTGATGAAGGTATCGAATGTCTAGCTATCAACATCCTCTGGAGGCCGGACATCGTCAGTTTCGCTTGTGTCGTTGTCTGACGAGGCAAAGCCAACCTTTCGGAAGCAGTTGGCGATGGTTGTTGGCTTGACGGTGCGCCAGGCCTTATGGAGTAAGTGGACGGTATCTAGTAGGGTCAGTCTTCACGCAATGCCGTTGGCTGACAGCGTCATCTTGTCGATGTTTCCGATGATCTTGTGTACGACATGGCTTCGGCAGTTGGTAATTAATTAATCCTTTCATTCCTACCGCCACAGCCTATTAGACAATTAACGAGTGATTTGGTCAACAACTGTTACCTAGACAGTAATCTCTTTTGAGATTACCTGGACAGGTGTGAAACCATTTATCTCTAATCGATAGGTCGCTCGCACTGTAGTAAACAACATGACCTCGGCGTGATACATTGAAGTTTTAACAAAGGTATGATTGGTAGAATAATCGCGCTATTCAAATAAACGAAGTCGCTATTTTATTCTAGTGTAATAAGTGGCGGATTTTCAATAGATTTGATAGAAAATGGTTTGGGATTTCAGGATCTTATTCAATAGAACGAAATATTCAATAATGCGACATTCAATTAAGTGGCGTGCACTGTATTAAGTAGATGTGGCCTTATCAAGTATTCAAACAATTATGTATTTAGTCGCTCTGTCTGTCCATTTGACTGTCTGTCTATTATCAAGATTTTATATTCGGTATGTACCTGGACTAAAAATTTCTGTATTTAGTCTTACCAGTTAACCACCACGACACACAAAGACTTCATGTATTGCATGCATACTCTGCACTGTAATCTCCTGACCTTGACATTGACTGTCTGGACCTGGTGAAGTCAGTAGCAGGATGCTTGTCTTCAGTCCCACAAGCAACTTGTCATTGTCCTGTCATTTGTGTCCAACAGTAAAATCCAATGCCCTGTATTGCAGTAGACTAGTGAAAGGTTATTGTCTTTTGTTGGTCTTTTTGCTTAGGTCAAAATTTCTCTGTAATGCATCAGATACATACTATCTCCTTTGAAGTGAATAACCTAACAATGAGAAATACAATACAACAAATTAATAAAATCATAATGAAATTAGCTTGTGTCATAGGCATAGTATTTTGCAAATACATCTTCAACATTTCTGTTCAGTTAAGCTAACCAGTGGTTAAAGTTAGAGAGACAATTAATTTAATTTACAGGATTCTGTTTAAAAATCTAAATTTCCTTACAAAACTTGTATCATATACTACAAATTAGTACACAGACTATGACTTAAAGTCTTATCATTTCAAAGATATAGTTAGATGAAATTTAACCATTGGTTAGCTTAACCAGTTATCAAAGTTTCTAACAACTGGCTCCTGAATTAGGCAGTTTGAATCAGCATTTTCATCAACAGAATAATTAGATGTTAGGTAGATGTATATCTATTTCTAGGAAACTCCAGAGAGGCTATCGTTCATGATAAAGCTAGAGCAACTTGCATCAAAATTAATAAACCATTTTCCTGTGGATGCCACAGTGGATCAGATGGGCAAAGAGCTTATGCATTCTAGCCTTCCTCCAGTTCTTTCAGATGGTAGTATCTCTATCATTATTCATCATTGATATACATACATAATGGTTGTAAAATTGACTGCAAAAGTTCTTATCTTCCATATTAAGGATAGGATGCATAATGTTTAAGTCTCTCAACCAGCATTCACATTCTGGTTGTGAATATAGAAGTGTAAGGGAAACATTAGAGTTTGTAGGTTATATTATGATGTTAAGTCAAAGATTTGATTGGCAGTAGTCAGAAATGTCACACCCAAGCACATAGCTCGATTTAAGACCTTCCTATAAAAAGAATTGACTGGATTTGAAGAAATATAAACTTTTTATTCATCATTCACATGTTATTTCATGTACATCCAAACTATAATAGTTCTACTTAAGTTTGATAAAAGTCAAGTTGTGAGCAGTTTTTGAATTTTCTATTCTCAGAATTTCCTCCTGTTTCGCTAAAGTTAAAATTGAAGAGAACCTAAAAATAGAAATGATAGAGAAATTTTGCAAGGAAATGTTTAAAATCATTAGCTACTGGTTGTATATCACACTTCAAGACAACATGGACCATACATATAGTATATATTATACAATTTTTGTCCTTGATATGGCATATGACCGTGAGAGTATTAAAATCATGTACTGACAAAACAATAGACCACTTTCTAAATGATGACTACTCCTTGTTGACTCACTTTCCTTCAATGGATTAATTGTGATATCACGGTGGAATGTATGTTGTTAATCATCACATGGTTACCGTATGTCGGACATACAATGTGAAAATCATTGTTTTTTATGTCTGAAACTGTCTGTCTGTTTCATGTAGCTGAAAAAATGAAAAGTGTTCATGGAGTAGGAGCAAGGTGGAGTAACAAAGAAAGAAAAGTTGAAGGAACCATTGAGCTTGATCCAGATACACATATAAAACTGATTCGTAAAGGTGTTCTCAGGTGAAGTGTTATTTCTGCTTAAAACTGTTCACCAGTTTGTACCTGTTCTATCCTTACTGCGCACATTTTATGCCAAATTAATCTTGAGTAAAGATTGACTGAAAAAGATACTAATTTTAATTTTGTAACAAAATTTTTTTTAATTTTGTTGTCTATAACAGTTTCCAGATCAAGTAAAAGCTTCCACAGGGAAGTTGTTACATTATAATAAAAGACTCTCTTTTCACCAATCTTCAGTCACATGGCCTTTATCAAGTGAAATGACGAATGTTAGCTTATCAGCTAAGTAAAATTCTTGTTAATATTTTCAATCATGTAAATGTACATGTATATGTAAATCCCAGCATAGCATAGAATGAAAAAGATACTGCATGAAGATATCATTTGTTTACACAAACATTGATATTGCAAATTTCCAAACTAAACAATCTAATATGCAAGATCGCAAATTCTCATTCCAGTCACGTTTTATATTTTAGTCACCTACCAAATCTATTGTTTTAAACTTGGGCAGATTTTCTGCCCCACTGGAGAAAACCGTGTGGTGTGTATAAAAGCACGAGTCAAAACAGTGAATCAATAATTACAATTTTACTATAGGTAATATCATTAAACATTTTATACAAATTTTGGTAGGCTAAAATTATTTCTGTTGATCCTTTGAGATTTTATTCACCATAAAGAAGTATTTGTCTGTCTAAATTTCAGATTACTAATGGAGGAGGAGGAAGTCCGAGTGTACCATTGTCTGGATAATTCCCGGATATACCAGGAGGTGGAACCACAGTTCTTTGACATTAATGCTGAGGTATGGAAACATTTTTATAGATATATTCCTGTCATACATAATTGCATGTGTATTGTAATCCACTTGTTTGTCTGTCCCTTGCAATTACAGTGTATTTGCAGTCGAAAAAGAGGAAAATGTTTCTATCTTTATCAACTAACTTACAAACTGTGATAAACAGATTGGTATGTTTGATTCTGATTCTTTCACTTTGATCATTCTAGTTGGTTGATTAGTGTTTTACGTCGCTTTCAACAATTTTCAGTGATATCGCGACATAGAAGAAGGGGGTAACCAAACCTCTTAAACACAGTGGCGACATCTGGTAATGGAACCTTGATCGTCTATGATACCTGAATTGCACTATGATATTTAAGAGGTTGATAACATTCACTTTTAACATTCCAGAATTACAGGTCTTGGTAGTACCAGTACATAGGCAAAGCTGTCCGTGATCACCTGATCAAGTTCTCTCGTTGACTGCAAAAGTACCTACAATTTATCTGACCTCATTTATTTATTTGTCTTTTCATTTTTCACACCTCTGTTTTCACTACATTGTATATCTTTATATGTAATTACAAGTGATACATGCAATCCAGTGAACACTGTTCTCTAGAGTTGCTTAATGTCTTCAGTATTCCAAATTTGCATGTTGTATTTTTTCATATACTTTGTATAAATACAATGAATACTTTGCTTTTTACAGTGGGCTCCTGGCGTCGAGTACCTACTCTTAAACTACCCTAACTATGTCACTATAGAAAGTCTGCCATTAGCTACGATGGATCTCAAGGTAAGTGTGATCATGTAGCATGTCTTTAGTGTCACACCAGTAAAGATAGCGATAGAAAATTACAGTCTTGACAAACATGATTGTGATAGCTTGATGATAAATTATCGTTTTTGTAAATCTGATTTCTTGTATCGTCAGTATGAAAGTTTCAATGAACTATAAATTTCTAAGACAAAAGATTATAAATTCAGTTTTTCGAAATTCATTTTATCTAAATTTGACGGTGTTTCTCACTTTACTTTTTTTTTTTTCTTGGTAGATCGATGTTAGCACACTGTTGTATGAGAAAGGTCTCTTAGTGACGGAGGAAGAACTTAATCCCATAGATGGAGACGATTAGCTTTTATATGAACGAAACTTTTCAATGTATTCAGAAATGTGGATTAATGAATTTACAGATGTATTGAATGGATGGAATAATTCAACATGATTTTTGAATGTCATTCTTGATGCTTGCATAGTTATGAGCTCACTCCATGATCTTGACGCATTGGTTGGTGAAATTTCCTGCTCATTCAATTGAGTTGGTTTTAATGTTTCAGGAGTGAGTGATGTTTCAATATTCCAGATTAATTTTATTCAAAAAGATGAAAAAGTATTCAGATTTCTTAAAAAAGATCCATAAAACATTACTTAAACATCCTTGTCTAGGATATGAAATGTCTCTATTAAAGTGCTGTGCATATCAAAGCATGTCATGTGTCAGGCAATTTGATTGGCTGTTCTGAAGTAGAGAGAGGAAAGCTGCTATAACAGTGCATCATGGGTTCTGATTGGATGAAATTATCGAATCAATCTAGAGACTACATGTAACATTAATACTGATATAAAGTCATGAGTTTTGATATCATTACCCTACTGTAAAGTTTTTATGATCTGGTAAAATCTTGTTTTTTATATATTACATTTGGAATTTGGTGTTTGATATGATGTGACTCCCTTCTAGCAAGATTTTCTCTAAATTAAGGGGGATATCCTGTAGTAACCTTGTACAGTTTTGATAAAAAGGGGTTGATATGTGGCTTGTATAAAGCTAAAATATAGAAAGTTGTGTCATTCTTGCTGGAAATTAAAGAAATCTAAAATTGAACCCTGTTGAAATGGGAATAACCATTTATGTCTTTTAGTACAAAATGTGGAAGACATATGTTTGTGATATACATTTATTAGAATAGTCATGAATTAGTCTTTGCTCATTTCTAATGAAAATAGTTTTACATTAGCATGGTCAAAAATTAGCCACTAAGATATGAATCCCAATAAAATTAGTACAAATGGATTGTATGATGAAGAAACATGATGAAATATTAATGAACATTGTATGCAACTCCTAATGGAGAAAGCAGAAATTGGGTTTGTGTAATGATTTTACCTATTTTTCAGATCTTTATTTTTTTACAAAAATTTCTAGTATTTAAACTCATGGCTTCAATATTGCATGTGCAATCCATAGCATTGTTAGCAACAAAATGTCATATTTTTGTTTTTATGAAAATAGTTCTCATTATTCTTTTTTCGTTGCATAAACTTTGCCTTATTTTGCTTGCTGTATGTCTTGATGTGTGCTTCTGTGAATTGTTATTTTCTTGGGAAGCATTTAGCTTTGAGTCTACATTTCATTTTGATTTTGAATCTTAAAAGTTAGTGATTTTATATATGTCTGTGCTTTTTGTATGTGTAACATTTTGCAGTTTTGAATTGTGAAAACTATAGTTAATATTGTCTCTGTCTGCCTTTCTGGTAGTAGTCACACTTTTTGGTTTCTAATTATTTCTCAATCATCAGTAATGGGCTTTTGATATTTCAATTGGTACACCTGGTGGTAAGACCTCTATGCTGCCTGCTGTGAGATTTTTTACCTTTTGATCTTTGTCTGATATACCAAAAAAAAAAAGAGGATAGCAGGCAACTAGTATTTTTTATTTACTATTTTTTTGATAATGAAGTATGTGCTTGTTGTTCGTGTCATTCCTCATAGTCAAGTAATCCATGAGGGATAGAGTCTTCATATTTCACATACATACTCAACTAATGAAGCACTTTCAAATGACACCATGGTCGATGACCTTTGGAACTCGACATTCACCTTCATGCTGAAATTTTTGAAATCATTTTGAAGATTAAAAGGAAAACTTTATGTGCTGTTCACTTTGGGCTGATAAAGATGGTAGAATAAAAAAAATGATTATGAAATAATTTGTAATTAACCATCAGATTGTCGTTTTTGACCAATAGATTAGTTGTGATTGTGAACAGTTGTTTGTTTACAATATAAAGGGCATTGATAATAGTGGTTTGTTTGTTTGCATGGTTTTTTTTTTTAATAATGATCTTTTTTATCCAATTAGGCAGTCTTTGGTTCATATGCTATGGAAAAATTAAAAAGTTATTGCATGAAACTCATATGAAAATTTGGGTGCATGGGCTTCTTGTTATTATTTTTGTTTTTGAATGTGATATATGTACTAACAATTTTTCTTTCTTAAGAGGAGTAGTTGGTGCTAATTTTTTTTCTTATTTTTGAGTGGTCAGCTCAAGATTTGATATATTAATTGCTTCTATAATGAAGTGAAAGCTTAAAGAATGTGATGATAATAATTATGATGTATATATAAAATATGTAACTGGTTTTGTTGATTGCAAGAGATATTAAAGAAAAGAAATTCATATTTAATATCTTTTTTCATTTATTGTAAGGCAAGTTGCTATCATTTGCCAATAAATCGGCATCGTTACATGAGAGAGGTGCTCGTAGGGGTATTCGCAGGTTCGATTTCCACTGGTGGCTGGTGAGTGCCCTGTCTTTCGGATGAGACAGAAAAAACCGAGGTTCCATGTCAAGGTAAGCATGGCATGTAAAAGATCCCTCACTGCTTCGGGTGGGTCTGTTACAAATTATAAATTCTTAGCACTGCATCAGGCATAAAACAAAAATCAAAACAATCAAGTCAACATTAACTCCTGACCAGTAAAAATTCTTGGCACTGCATCGGGCAGATTCTGTCGCGAAAAAACATGAAATAATCGCAGAGTACATAAAACAACAAGAGCAACGCCTAGCGTGGCATAATACGCCCGTCGCTTAATTCGGACAGGATCGAATCGCACATGGCATGATTTTCATGAAAAACATCTGACGTTTACTGAAGTTAATTGCGTTTCATAGCATTTTATCATAGGAATAAGTCCAAGGGCAATAACTCCTGCAGAATGGTCCTATCCAACCCATCTTGGAACTTGACCTGCAAAAAAAACTTGAAATTTTTTAGAACTAGCCCCCCTCTAAACCTCCCCCCCCCCTACTAAAATTATAAATTTCTCAAAAATGAAAAAAAAGATATCAATACCAGTACATTTAACTTGTTTCATGGTAAATTTCATAATGTTTTTACCAAAATTAGATTTTTAATGAATTTTCAAAACAAAATCTTGAAATTTCTAAGTCCAAGGCCCATAAATCCGTCAAAAGTGGGTCAATCGTAACAAAACTCGAACTGGTACTGACGCCGCTTGGAATAAAGCTATATACCAAATTTCAACTCAATATCTTGAAAGCGAAAAAAAGGCCGGAAAACATGATCTAGGGCATATGCTCAAACCCCCCCCCCCCCCCTAAAATTATCAATTTCTCAAAAATGAAGAAAAAGATATTAAAAACGTAACATATGTGATAGTTGGTACACTTTACTTGTTTCATGAGAAATTTCATTATGTTTTGACAAAAAATAGATTTTTAATGAATTTTTTTTTAAATCTTGAAATTTATAAGTCCAAGGGCCATAAATCCGTCAAAAGTGGGTGAATCGTAATAAAACTCGAACTGGTACTGACGCTGCTTGATATAAAGCTATATACTAAATTTCAACTCAATATCTTGAAAGACAGCAAAAAAAGTCCGGAAAACATGATCTAGGACATATGGTCAACCTCCCCCCCCCTAAAATTATCAATTTCTCAAAAATGAAGAAAAAGATATTAAAAACCGTAAAATATGTGCTAGTTGGTACACTTTACTTGTTTCATGAGAAATTTCATAATGTTTTGACAAAAAATAGATTTTTAATGAATTGTAAAAAAAAAAAATTGAAATTTATAAGTCCAAGGGCCATAAATCTGTCAAAAGTAAGTCAATCGTAACAAAACTCGAACTGGTACTGACGCCGCTTGAAATAAAGCTATACACCAAATTTCAACTCAATATCTTGAAAGACGGCAAAAAAGTCCGTAAAACATGACCCCGGACGGACCGACGCACGGACGGACGGATGGACAGCGCCATAACATAATACGTCCCGTCGAATGACGGGCGTATAATAATCAAAATAATCGAGTCAACATTAACTCCTAACTAGTCAAAATAATTTTCTGATAATTAAGTCGACATAGTTATCTGATGTCGGTGTCCTGTATGTTGAACGAGACAATAAAAATCAAGTTTCCGTATCTCACTAGATGCAGTGTAAGAAACCCCTCACTGCTTCAGATGGCTCCATTGCACAGGTCTAAATTTCTGTGCATTGCATCAGAGAGATGCCGTCATCGTACCAGTGTAATAGTCTTGGTGTGACGTAAAACAGACTCAATAGTAATCAAACAAAATCATTTGCCAGTAAACATGGAAACGGCATTCCAGTGTATAGTAAACAAGGAAACGGCATTCTAGTATATGGTAAACATGGACAATAGATCTCTCAGGATTCTCATATTGTATGTATGTGAGCGAACGTATGTATACACTGCTGAATTATATTTGTTTCGTTTATATGTAAGGGCATTCATGTCGGGTGTGGCTATCTAAACAGGATACCCTTTTTCCTGATGTTATGTGGTAGTGACACTCAGTGTTTGTTGACATTCATGTATATATACAGTGCTGAATTATATTTGTTCTGTCTGTATGTAAGGGTATTCACGGCGGGTGTGGCTAGCCAAACAGGAGACGCTTACTCATTCTGGGCACCTGGTCTTACCTCTGAATTTCAGGTGTCCGTGAATGTCCACTGTGCTACATCGTTGTTAGTGACATAGTCATGTGATACCAGTTACTTTCGTATTTTACAACAAAAAAATACAATGTAAGTTAACAATAGTAACTTGTGCAGAGCTGGCGTAGCTCGATCTTTAAGGTGAAAGGTTTGTTACCTAAAGATCCAGGGCTCGAATCCCACCGGTTCTTCGTCGGTGTCCTGTCTTACGTAGAGGACAGTAAAAAGCATCGAAGTGTTAGGGTAAACGTGACGCGTGAAAGATCCCTCATGGCGTCGGA
This sequence comes from Pteria penguin, assembly GCA_035048485.1. Classification (NCBI taxonomy): domain Eukaryota; kingdom Metazoa; phylum Mollusca; class Bivalvia; order Pterioida; family Pteriidae; genus Pteria; species Pteria penguin. Next base: position 50,169,360 of record CM068587.1, on the reverse strand, counting down.
TTTATCCGTTTCTAAGCAATGCGTCAGACAGATGCCGTCAGTAATTACGTAAAAATGTTGCGCGAAATAAAACAAGAAGTTAACAAACAAAACATTTGTACATAGGGTCGTAACGTTTACAGAATTGTTTGAATATAAAACAATACCGCTAACCCATTATAACACTTCTTGTCTTCTCGTAAAACGTTCCACACGGAGTGTTTCCTTTGAATATGATGCCCCTATTCTGACTGTTGAAATATTTTTGCGTCATCAGTATTTTTGAGCATTCATGGTGCGTTCCTCAATCTAAACGGGATATGCTTATATTTTGTCGGCCACCTTGTCTCACCTCTGATTTCAAAGTGTCCATAATTGTCCACTGGGTTACCTTTGTCAGTGCCGGTGTATCATAACACTGCAGTTCTCGTGCTTCACATCATTTAAGATTTGAACTCAGTATGGATAAAGCATATATCACGAGACCCCTTGGGGAGTATATCCAAGATCAAACAAATACACAATTTTATACGCACACAAATATGATATTTCATACTTTTATTAACATAGTTCATATTTCTAATACAATTGTTTCCTTAGGACGTATGCTACTACCTATTTGATATCATGTATGCTTACGACGTAAATTAGTAAAATAAATAAACTAGAAAAAATTAAAAACTTAGTGAGATCCATATCTTTTTCTCTACTCCACCTGTAATCAACAAACCCGATATCGGTAACACATTGTGCAATACAATGACGTGTCCGTGCTGTTATATAGTGTGTATTTACTTCCTGTACACCACACATGATATATAACGTGCCGCTTACTGTATAGGCAAAATTTGTGTTTTATATTTAGGTACGATGGACAGTTTATGCACAGTGCGCGAGTCTCTTTTGCACATTTTCCATATGACGTCTGCAACCAGTCTCTTCAAAGGTAATATCGACTTGATTCGCTTCTCCATTTCTTTCGTGATAAGATCCACATAGGGTACAATTTTGGGTGGTGGATTTCCCGAGTGGTCTTTCTTGAATACCTTGAAACTCTCTGCGATTTTACTTCTCGTCATATGGTCATGTAGTTGAAAAAGCACCATTAATTCATCCCTACGATTCTCTCCCTTTTCTTGAGGAGGTAGATTTTTCAATTTAGCAAAAGCAAAATCGGCGAATACGTTGATTGCATATTTTCCCTTCAGCCCTATATCCGGGTCTGCGCCTGAGCGGAGGAAGAATTTGAGGACGTCGTGGCTCACCCCTATGACTGCACTTGTTTTAGCATATTGGTGCAGAGAAGTACCGGCACTTTGGCCCTTATGATCACCAAGTCTCCCCGTTTGATTAGAGTCGGCTCCTTGTTGGACCAATGCGTCGGCAAACTCTACAATAAATTTATATGCATCGTTTTTGGAATCGAATGCATCAATCTGAGTTTCCACTGTATCCAGCAAGCAATGAAGCGCGGAGGAATAGGAACATCTTCCCTTCACGCTCTTTTTCCCGCCCTTAATTTGTGAAAATTCGAATTTATATTCATCAAAATTCGGACAAGCACCAGAGCTGAGCAGTAACCGCAAACAACGAATATACTGCTTGGAATACTGGTAGTTATGGACAGAGATTGAGCTATGCAGCAGGCTGTATAATGGGTATGTGTTTGCAGGGGAGGTACATTCAATGTCGTGTTTGTGCTTCATCAGTACGGTCGTCGTATCAGCCAAATGCTCATACCGCTCCTTCTCAAAATACATTGTGGCACTGTATGTGTATAAAGCATGATACAAGTTCACGCCTTCAAACAGTTTACGGGTCGAATGTCCCGTTGCTAACAGTTTGTCCAAACACGAGCTGCGGGCTCCTTGTACGGCTAATGTTATGGCTTCGTTCATGTCGGAGGCTTTCGGTTTCGCTTTGAGCAGGAGATGAACCGCCGATGGTGAGTCTGCGAGCGTCGCCAGTGCTAACCATCCACATTTTTCCTTTTCAGGGTTTGCTTTGACTATTGTTTGTGACAGGATCAGTTCTACACAACTTGTGTGACCGCCTTCGGCTGCAACGTCAAGTGGCGACCTCTGTCAACAAATGATAACACTTCTAATGTAATACATTTAATGACTTTCGACATAATGAATTATCCATAAGACACAAATTCAAAGTACTAGATCTGAATTTCTGTTTAGTAACGAACATTCTTCTACAGATTAAGCTCCCTCTCGCAAGAACGACAACTCTAAAATTAATTAATTAGTATTTTTACTTTGTATTTATCAGTTAGCGTGTGCTCTTTCTCTACAAATTATTAAAAGAAGATTTACAGGAATTGTTTTATTTCTGTTATGCTCAATGGAAAACTTGCTTTTATTTGAGAAAAAAGATTGAGTAGAGCCATGTTTAAGATGAAAAGTACCATATTAAAATTGTCTCAGTAAAATTCTGAAATATACAGCTGCAAGTAATACAAATATGTAGAGGGCGCCCTCGGGAGCGTTTGGTCCACCTCTAGTCACTTCATCAAATGATACCAGTGTAACGAGATTTCAGAATACAATGCATCATTACAATCAGCTTAAATTTGCAATATGGGTGACATAACTACGCATGTTTCAGATAAGCAATTTTCATCCGTGATCTTTAACCCACTACAACGTATAAACCAAATGATGTGAGCAGTAGCCAAAAATATTAAGATACCGGGTATCCTCACCATATAAGTGCAATAATATTATTGTGACGCAAAAGGATCAAACACTTAAAAATTTGAAGTCAGTATTGTGACCTGCATCAATTATTGGAATACTTAAAATTGTCTTAATAAAATTCTGAGTTATACAGCTGCAAGAAAAAAGAGGAGTTACTGGCTCAGTTATGTGGCAGAAGTCACCATGCAAGTAATACAAATATGTAGAGGGCGCCCTCGGAAGCGTTTGGTCCACCTCTAGTCACTTCATCAAATGATACCAGTGTAACGAGATTTCAGAATACAATGCATCATTACAATCAACTTAAATTTGCAATATTGAAGACATAATTACGCATGTTTCAGGTAACCAATTTTCATCCGTTATCCTTAACCCAACACAACGTATAAACCAAATAATGAAAGCAGTAGCCAAAAATATTAAGATATCCTCACCATATAAGTGCAATAATATAATTGTGACGCAAAAGGATCAAACACTTAAAAATTTGAAGTCGGTATTGTGACCCGCATCAGTTATTGGAATACTTAAACCATGATGTAAAGTGGTATTTAGATTATTTACCTTTTCATTCTTTGAATTTGTATCGGGATGAATGTTAGCAGACGAAGGACGATTGTCGTGGGGTCTCTGATTGATTAACAGATTGATAACTCCCCGGTAACCCAGTTTAGCGGCAAGGTGGAGATAGGGACTCGTCTCCGGTTGATGTGGCTCCAGGAAGTAACCATTTTTAAGGAGATAATTTACGGCTTCAGGGCTGTTGGCCATGATGCAATGATGAAGAATGTCAAGGTCATTCTCGTCCCGCCATTTTAGAACGCCATCTCGTGGGCAATGCGTCAAGTAGACGCGAAATTCATCAGTAGATTGATTTTTCTTCACGGATTCCAGAAAAGCGTTCACGCTGGAGTTAATTTTGTCCGTTGCCATGGTTATCTGGTTCCGTACACGGAAAAGTTTATGTTACCTTAAAAATAAGTATGATGACATAGGTGAAAAGTAAGATAGTGATCGAGAAATTGAAAACTGCAGAAAATAACAACAGTTGATTTATCAATCCTATTTTAAGCGGCTGATTATACATAAACTTGCTAAAAGTAATAGGTTAGTTGCATCAATGACCCGTATACGTGCGAGGAATTATCCTGCCTCTATGTGGCATTGGCATTTTCTATACAGTGTTCGTTCACATTCATGTATATCATATATACAGTGCCGAATTATAGTTGTTTCGTCTGAAAGAGCATTCACGACAGGTGTGGCTAGCCAGACAAGAGACGCTCACTCCTCCCGGGCACCTGGTCTAACCTCTGAATTTCTGGAGTCCACTGTGGTATATGTCATTTGATAACCTTTGATACTCCTGATCAAAAGTGATCACATGACAACCATGTGACATCATTTACTTTCGTATTTTACATATATATAGAACAGGATTAAATTTCTATTTCATTTCGAAATTAATGCATATTTTTGAAATATGACAACCGAAAACACCGAAGTGACAAAAACATAACACTATTTTGTAATAAATTGATTTTTCGATTTCGCTTATAAAGTAGAAAAAGGAAAAGGAAGCTACACGTTTATCTTCTGCCCATCGTCTGATACCTCACAAACCGCGGGTATCCAAGACTGGGCGTGTTTAAGATTTATACAAATGCCTGTATCAATTCATTTAATGATACTACCGTGATTAGGTCTTCTACCTTTGGCATGAGTATAATTTTCGCAACGTTCTGTAACCCGGGAATGTATGTATGTAGCCCATTTAGCTACGTTCTGTATGCAAGGAATGTATGTATGTAGCCCTTTAAACGTCGGTTTTATATTAAAGCCGAACTATCGATAACACATATTCTATATACATGTGTCACTTTAAATGTAAGCTTTTATATACCTGTATGTGACATTGTTTACCTTTTGGAAGTGTATAAATTTAACCACAATTACCTGTCTGTTTTTCTTACTCTGTTCACACGCTTTTCGCAACAACGGCTTGGACCCCCAGCGCCGATGAAGATCTTTGATTTCATGTATTTACTTACATTAAAGTTTTGGCAAACAAATCACCTCTTTTATTACTGATATAGTATAATAATCATCAAAATAGAACCATCAATCATTAATCAAATCTCATTTAAAACACCTGGTACAGGTACATCTTGATTTATTTTACGCATACCGTCCTCTTTTTAAATTTGGACAATGCGTAAGGGTAGGCAGATGAGCATGAGGATCAAAACTGAATTAACTGCTTAAATAATGCCCTCGTCATAGTGAATATTTCAATTATATATCCATTAATTGTAATATTTCATATGACAGCAATCCCCTCCCCAAATCCCACTCTCTAAGTTCGCCACAGTTAAATACAGGTAGTTGCAAAATTTAGTAAAGATACCAAACGAGAGCGTTCACAGGCTGGTCAAAATTATTATCTGCCTCTTCATAGGCGGATATAGAAATCTTTGAAAGGGGTTGGGTTGCAGTCTCCCATGACTAATGTTTTGCGCTATCCTTTACTACTAACGTGGGGGGAGGGAGGTTACAACACTAAAAATGGTCGAAAATGAGCTTTTTTGGGAGAGGGGGATTTTCCGACCAAAAGGGGTGGGGTGCAACCCCTGCATCTCCCCCTCTATATAAATCCGCCAGTGCTCTTGTTTTCTGATGAGACAGAAAATGCAAGGATATTGTATACGTCAGTTCGTACAAAAATGCCTTATTACTTTGAGTGTGTCTGTGACATACGAAAAATTATGTGAAGCTGCGCCGGCTTATAAGTGAAATAATGGTAGGGTGAAGGTAAACTATTACAAACGATCGAAGTTTGCTCTACACCCGGTTTTATCTCTATAAAGGCAAAATATCTTTTGAAAACTCAAAATATTCACGAACAACCAACAAAAGAAAACGCCACCATGATTATGTAATGTTATACATACCTTCAGAAACACACTTGTCACGTTAATTTCATTTAAGACCGATACACAATATCACATATCCTTAGTGTATATTGGGAATAAGATTTAATCTTTCCTTATGTATACTATCACTTCGCACAAAGCAAACACAAATTAAAATGCCAATCCACTTACACTATTACTGCATTGTTAAGACGGACCGGTTTTCCTATCAAATTTAATGAACTTTGAAGAGTTCAACGACTGGTTAAATGATTTGAGGGTCACTTATATTAGACCAAAGGTCCGAATATACATGTATATGCCAGTGAGAACATAGTATACATGCCGACATAAATTACAAATTTAATTTTATGCCAGGTCTGTTTGCGCCAAGTTGCAATATATTGGTTTTTGGATGTCAAATTAAGGTGAGGAGGCATGTATCAAAAATTAATCTACATGGAAATCCAGTTATCATCTAATTTTATAAGATTTCTTACCGTGGGGTTTTCATCCACATTGAAGTCCTGGATTAAAGGGCATACTGTTTGTAAATAACGTAAGGTATATTGGTTTACACGGAAGATTTAAATCTCCAGTAGATCCTGTTTTACCTTAATGTTCGAAACTAGACAGCCACCAGACCTAGCTACAGGTGCCCGCCAAATATCATTATTAAGCTAAGATTGATGTATCCATTTGGGATGACACATTTGTGGCCGCGACAGCCACCAGACCTAGCTAAAGGTGCTCGCCAAATGCCATTATTAAGTTTAGATTGATGTATCCATTGGTGGTGGCACATTTACGGCCGAGACATTCACCAGACCTAGCTACAGGTGCCCGCCAAATGTCATTATTGAGCTAAGATTGATGTATCTATTGTTGGTTGCACATTTGTGGCCTCGACTGACACCAGACCTAGCTACAGGTGTCCGCCAAATATCATTATTAAGCTAAGATTGATCTATCCATTTGGGGTGGCACATTTGTGGCCGAGACAGCTACCAGACCTAGCTACAGATGCCCGCCAAATGTAAGTGACATTTGTGGGCTAGGATTAATGTATCTATTGGTAGTGGCACGTCGGTGGCCGAGACTGCTACCATAGCTAGCTACAGGTGACCGCCAAATGTCAAAGAGGATACTGAGCTAAGATTGATGTATTTATTGATGGCGACACATCGGGGGGCATTTAAAACGTTGTAACTCACTGAAACGACGTATATCAGTAGGTAGATTTCTTTGCTAGAGACCAAGAGGTCCGGGTTCGAGTTACTACCGGTCGACGGTTTGTTCGTTCCTATCTGTTGGATGAGACAGTAAAATCTGTGCCCTGTATCACTGAAGGCGTCGGCATGCAGAAGATCCCGGGGAGTGAATCGGGTGTGTTCGCTGCGAAGGTCGAAAATCTTTAACAACATGCAAATGTTGTCATCGTGTATGATCATCACGTGACGAAAACAAGAATCCGTTACGTATTCACTTACTTGTTCCAGTGTGGATTCGGTAAAATCCCAAAGCGATAGTCGCATATCATTTTACGGGAGGGTTGTTTGAGTGTAAAATAGTGTACGTCGATATAAAGACTCGATCCTTATCTGGAACAACCTGCCAACCCCACCCCCTCCCCTTTTCCCATCCTGTTAAATGTCTTACTCGTATTTTCCACCTTTATCCCCTTTGGGACTACACTTAGTGTTTCTCTATGTCTGAGAACTCGATGTAATAAGTGTCATATTACTAATTTTGATTTTTTAAAAATAATTATTTACTTTAAGTCAAAATTATTTGACGTATATGGTGACGGCATCTGCATGATGCACAGAAATTTAGACATTTGCAACTAACCTTCCCGAAACATGGACGCATGTTTCATGTGCCATCATTTGACTTATTGTGACAAGGATCTTATGATTAATAAATCCATATGTGGTACAACCTACCCCCTCCCTTATCATGTTTAAACTTCCGGTCGTGTTTTATTACGGACCACGTTTACCACCGTTGGACTGTTCCTCGTTTTTCTCTGTCTTCTAAAACTTTGGCTGCAATAGCATAAGCGCCATGTAGTTTCAAACTGAATTTATAATTTGCAACAATATAATTTCGGTTACATGGTGACGGCATTTGCTTGATGTAATGCACATATATTTAGACCTATGGAATGGACCTCTCAGACGCAACGAGGGATCGTTCACGTGCAAATGTCATATCGTCTCAGTGACTCGGAACATCAGTTTTCATGCGTCATCTGAAAGAAAAGACACTGACATGTTACCCGTATAAGGCTAAAAGCCGGGACTTCTCGGTCACGAACCAATCACGTCACGGACTCTTCTACGCCGACTCGCAAATATAATGCACAGGTACTCGAAACGTAAAGTTTGAGACGTTCCCTCACTTTAAGCTTGCATTCAAAGTATTTTATTGAATGCAAGTTTAAAGTGAGGGAACGTCTCAAATATTACGTTTCGAGTATCTGTGATATAATGCACCCTGAAATCTAATACTTTTAGACCTTTAAAACAAACAAATATAGCTATTGATGTTCACATATTATTTCGCTTTGCGTATTGATGGTTCATATAAAGGCGACACATGTTGAAGTGCTACATGTAGCCTTGGATAAATGAACAAGAGACACTCGTAGATACATTTGTTTACTTTGAGATCGTCCCCAATGGAGAATTTTGATATCTAAAAAAATGAAATTCTTGATTAAGGGTGATCTCAAAGTAAATGAATTTATTAATCAGTATCTGAGAATTAACCTGCTTTTGAGCACTTTCGGTTATTGACAACCAGGCATTGGCACGGGATCGGGATTAACTATAATCACACCATTTCAGTTTAATTTAATACATAGGGCAAAGTCATCGTGTGAAACTCACGGTTTTTCACTCCGCTCATCACGATGAGCTAGAGAATGTGTGGAAAGACTTCACGTCGTGGGTTTCACACGATATGGTAACGCCTGTATTTTATAATTTGCCCGTTTCTGTATTCCATATATTCAAACAGCAAGTATATCAAAATCGTATACGAAAAGTTATTTCAATACACCAGAATGAGTAAGACCTGCGCAATATCCAATATTCCAAATACAATACAGTTGGGAGAATGGCAACGTTCACATCCGCTAGGGATAAGAAACGGTGAGCACTGCACTCATTTTTTCTAGACTTGTGACCCCATAATAATCGCATAGTTTAGTCCATTCCATTCTTACGACATATTCTTCTTGGGAACAAAGAGCTGGGACTGGTACAGTTGTCAAGTGATGCCTGCAGAAGGTACACATACCACGACCACCCTAGTACCAAAGTCGAACGTCTTGATTCAATGTCCATTCAACCCTGCAAAGCCTCTTTCCGGACCAAATAGTGCTAAGCATTAGTCATGGGTTTCAAAAAATTCTATATCCGCCTATTGTCTGTCATTTCACTTCATTTATGTACGAAAATATACATACTACGATATCAGGAATTTTGTAATCACAAACATTTGAATAAATGATTTAAAGACGATTTGTTAAAAGAAAGATGCTTATAAAACTCTCTGGTTAGTAATTTAATACGACAATGTTCTTTATGAATTACATTATTACCATTTTACATGTTAACCAAACGGAAAACCCATTAAAAGGGAAGACGCAAGGATCTCGTTTGATTATCATTAAGCTTCCGTGCTCAAATTGGATTATTATTATTATTATCATTATTATTTCTCGCAAGTAAAACAATAAGGTACCGAGTAAT